>CM069138.1:54991693-55375594 GCA_035221665.1 Okamejei kenojei
GTCCCCACTACAAACTGTCTGAAGATGGGTCCATACCCGAAATGTCACCTAGCCATGTTCTCCAGAGATGCCGCTTACCCACTCAGTTACTCCTGAACTTTGTGGGTTTTTTTATAGACCACCATTTGCAGTTCCTTGTATCCTCTTTCTGGTCAATACTGCTCTGAGAATTTCAGTGTAGTTACTCGAGTGGCACAGTGGCGCAGCGGTAGAGTTGCCGCTTTACAGCGCCAGAGACCCGGGTTCGATCCTGACTACGGGCAGTTTCTGTGCTGAGTTTGTATGTTCTGCTTGTGACCGAATGGGTTTTCACCAGGTGCTTCGGTTTCCACCCACATTCCAAAGACTAGCTGGTGCTAAAATTCATGTAACTTCACTAAAAGCATGAAGAACCTTTGAACGTCAGTGCATATTAACTAAACCACGTGGAATCTTTTCCTGGAAGTAACAAGGACAATACTTTAATATTACAATATCTTAAGGCAGGTTTGTAGATTAATTGGCTTCCTTAAATTGTCCCGAGTGCATAGGATAGAAGGTATATGGGGATCACTGGTAGGCACAGACTCAGTGGGCTGAAGGCACTGTTTCCGCACTGTATCTCTAAAACAAAACTCTGAAACTCTGGGTATTTGCTACCCTTGAGTACTCTGAAACCTATAGTTATTTCATTGGAAAATGGCCAGTATATCATCTCACCTCACCTGTTGAGCTTCACGCTGTTTTCTTATCTTTTGCTAGGACATTTTCTCTTTCTGAATGCATCGGGGCTTGCAACGTTCACATTACTGAGTCCGTGGCTGAGGAGCACCAGCGAGCACTGCACCCTGGGCACAGCCGTTTACCTGCAGGGATCAAGGTCGGGGGACTATGTCGTTCAGCTGCTCTACAGGAATGAAAGCAAGACTCTTATCCTGTCAACAGAAAACGTGGCAAGGACTGGGTAAGCTATCTTCACATTTTCTCTGTTCAGTACAAACTGCAAACCTGATCTGAATTGCCAGAGTCTGAAACTGAAGTGAATACGCATTCACACTCTTGGTAACTGTGTAAGCCACCATTGAATTTGGTTAGTGCGACTCATTCTCCATTAATGCCATGATGTTGTACATACCATTACTCTTGGGTTATCGCTGTAATCCCGGTAGTGATGGTTAACTGCTTGCTTATGAAGTGGAAAGGATCCTGACTGTGTGCAGGGCTGATTTACGTCAGGTATGAGTTGCCAGTTACAGATTCTCACTGCACACATCCCTGGCTCCGTCTGATCTCCCAGCCCTCATAGAGTGGTATCATCCGAGGAGCATTCGTAATAAGGTGGATGAGTTGAATGTGCAGATAGCTATTAATAATTATGATATAGTTGGGATCACGGAGACATGGCTCCATGGTGACCAAGGCTGGGAGCTGAACATCCAGGGATATTCAATATTCAGGAGGGATAGACAGAGAGGAAAAGGAGGTGGGGTAGCGTTGCTGGTTAGAGAGGAGATTAACGCAATAGAAAGGAAGGACATTAGCTTGGAGGATGTGGAATCGATATGGGTGGAGCTGCGAAACACTAAGGGGCAGAAAACGCTAGTGGGTGTTGTGTACAGGCCACCTAACAGCAGTAGTGGAGTTGGGGATGGCATCAAGCAGGAAATTAGAAAAGCGTGCAACGAAGGTAAAACCGTTATAATGGGTGACTTCAATCTACATATAGATTGGGTGAATCAAATTGGCAGGGGTGCTGTGGAAGAGGATTTCTTGGAATGTATGCAGGATAGTTTTCTAAACCAACATGTAGAGGAACCAACGAGAGAGCAGGCTATTCTAGACTGGGTATTGAGTAATGAGGAAGGGTTAGTTAGCAGTCTTGTTGTACGTGGCCCCTTGGGCAAGAGTGACCATAATATGGTTGAGTTCTTCATTAGGATGGAGAATGACATTGTTAATTCAGAAACACGGGTCCTGAACTTAAAGAAAGGTAACTTTGAGGGTATGAGACGTGAACTGGCCAAGATAGACTGGCAATTGATTCTTGAAGGGTTGACTGTGGATATGCAATGGAAGGCATTTAAAGACTGCATGGATGAACTACAACAATTGTTCATCCCAGTATGGCAAAAGAATAAATCAGGGAAGGTAGCGCATCTGTGGATAACAAGGGAAATCAGGGATAGTATCAAAGCAAAACATGAAGCCTACAAATTAGCCAGAAAAAGCAGCCTACCAGAGACTGAGAGAAATTCAGAGACCAACAGAGGAGGACAAAGGGCTTAATTAGGAAAGGGAAAATAGATTATGAAAGAAAACTGGCAGGAAACATAAAAACTGACTGCAAACGTTTTTATCGATATGTGAAGCGAAAAAGATTAGTTAAAACAAATGTAGGTCCCTTGCTGTCAGAAACAGGTGAATTAATCATGGGGAACAAGGACATGGCAGATCAATTGAATAACTACTTTGGTTCTGTCTTCACTAAGGAAGACATAAATAATTTGCCGGAAATAGCAGGGGATCGCGGATCAAATGAGATGGAGGAACTGAGTGAAATCCAGGTTAGCCGGAAAGTGGTGTTGGGTAAATTGAATGGATTAAAGGCCGATAAATCCCCAGGGCCAGATAGGCTGCATCCCAGGGTACTTAAGGAAGCAGCCCCAGAAATAGCGGATGCCTTAGTGATAATTTTTCAAAACTCTTTAGATTCTGGAGTAGTTCCTGAGGATTGGAGGGTAGCTAATGTAACCCCACTTTTTAAAAAGGGAGGGAGAGAGAAAACGGGGAATTACAGACCAGTTAGTCTAACATTGGTAGTGGGGAAACTGCTAGAGTCAGTTATTAAAGATGGGATAGCAGCGCATTTGGAAAGTGGTGAAATCATTGGACAAAGTCAGCATGGATTTACGAAAGGTAAATCATGTCTGACGAATCTTATTGAATTTTTTGAGGATGTAACTAGTAGAGTGGATAAGGGAGAAGCAATGGTTGTGTTATATCTGGACTTTCAGAAGGCTTTCGACAAAGTCCCACATAAGAGATTAGTATACAAACTTAAAGCACACGGTATTGGCGGTTCAGTATTGATGTGGATAGAGAACTGGCTGGCAGACAGGAAGCAAAGAATAGGAGCGAACGGGTCCTTTTCAGGATGGCAGGCAGTGACTAGTGGGGTGCCGCAAGGCTCAGTGCTGGGACCCCAGCTATTTACAATATATATTAATGATTTGGACGAGGGAATTAAATGCAACATCTCCAAGTTTGCGGATGACACGAAGCTGGGGGGCAGTGTTAGCTGTGAGGAGGATGCTAGGAGGCTGCAGGATGACTTGGATAGACTGGGTGAGTGGGCAAATGCATGGCAGATGCAGTATAATGTGGATAAATGTGAGGTTATCCACTTTGGTGGCAAAAACAGGAAAGTAGAGTATTATTTGAATGGTGACCGATTAGGAAAAGGGGAGATGGAACGAGACCTGGGTGTCATGGTACACCAGTCATTGAAATTAGGCATGCAGGTGCAGCAGGCTGTGAAGAAAGCGAATGGTATGTTGGCATTCATAGCAAAAGAATTTGAGTGCAAGAGCAGGGAGGTTCTACTGCAGTTGTACAGGGTCTTGGTGAGGCCACACCTGGAGTATTGCGTACAGTTTTGGTCTCCTAATCTGAGGAAAGACATTCTTGCCATAGAGGGAGTACAGAGAAGGTTCACCAGACTGATTCCTGGGATGGCACGACTTCCATATGAAGAAAGACTGGATAGACTCGGCTTGTACTCGCTGGAATTTAGAATATTGAGGGGGGATCTCATAGAGACTTACAAAATTCTTAAAGGGTTGGACAGGCTAAATGCAGGAAGATTGTTCCTGATGTTGGGGAAGTCCAGGACAAGGGGTCACAGTTTATGGATAAGGGGGAAGTCTTTTAGGACCGAGATGAGAAAATTGTTTTTCACCCAGAGAGTGGTGAATCTGTGGAATTCTCTGCCACAGAAGGTAGTTGAGGCCAGTTTGTTGGCCATATTTAAGAGGGAGTTGGATGTGGCCCTTGTGGCTGAAGGGATCAGGGGGTATGGAGAGAAGGCAGGTACAGGATACTGAGTTGGATGATCAGCCATGATCATATTGAATGGCGGTGCAGGCTCGAAGGGCCGAAGGCCTGCTCCTGCACCTAATTTCTATGTTTCTATGTTTCTATCCTATTTTCTGTTTCCAGTTACCCATCAGTGCTGGCTCTATGGGAGTGACTGCCAAATTGCAGGACAGTTTGTAGCAAGGAAGCAATTGGACTCGCTCTTCCCTAGCCTAGTTCAATACGACACTTACAATTAACACAACGTGATGACTCATGTATAAATCCTCACCTAAGCATGGAATCTGGTTTCATGCCCAAACCTCTTTAAGTTTGTGAAAATACTGAGCAATTGAATTATGCGGACGGAGACAGCAGCATAAATAACATGGTGTCTGGATTTGCAAGTACAATTAACGGAATACCAGTTTCGAAAACTATTTGAATCTTTGGTGTTTTTTAAGTAATGTTTATCTGGATTGCTGAAAACTTCAGTGAAACATGTTGGGCCTGATATCTGAAGCAGTTAAAATAATGCAGGAAAATAATGGTGGAAATTCAACAGTTAGGTGTAGAAAAAATGCCAGGGTTTGTTTATTCTTGTCATGATATTAAAAGACATTTGGAAATGGATGGGAAAGGTTTAGTGGGATATGGGCCAAGCATGGAAAGGTGGGACGAGTGTAGATGGGGGCATCTTGATCAGGATGGGCAAGTCGGGCCGAAGGGCCTGTTTCCATATTCATACATTCAGAAGTTCAGAATTCATAGGAGAAGAATTGGGCCATTTGGCCCTTTGAGTCTATTCCACCATTCATTCATGCCTGATCTATCTTTCCCTCTCAACACCATTCTCCTGCCTTCTCCCCGTAACCCCTGACAACCGCACTCATTAAGAGTCTGTCAATCTCTGCCGTAAAAAAAAACAATGACTTGGTCCCCGCAAGCATCTGTGGCAATGAATTGCACTGATTTACCACCCTCTGACTAAAGAAATTCCTCTTCATCTCCTTTCTAGAGGTGCGTCCTTTCATTCTGAGGCTAAGTCCTCTGGTCCTAGAGTAGTTGTGTTGTATGTTGCATGACTCAATGTGATAGGATAGGTTACTTAAATTAGCAAAAAAGCATCTTAAGCAGGTAGGAAGGAGCAGAATCAATAAAGCAAACAGAAATGATTGTTCAGGTTCAGTCTGAATGCTGTTTGACGAGTGTAGATGGGGGAATGCTGTGTGATGAATTGCATGGAAATGATGGACAGGGAAATCAATGCCGGACAATTTTCTCCTTCCTATATTTGTGGGTCATTGTGAGTAACAGTACAGAAGATAGCAGTTTCTGACATTCATCTTCTGCAGGGACATGCTATTTAATCAACAAATGTCACTTTTCAATTTGCTGTGGCTGGCATTTATGGAAGTGCAAACTCAGTCAGACACAGATCTCCTTGCATTTGCCTCATGTTTTTTTGTTTCACCAAAATAATGATCAATTTATCAATCTTTGAATCCACCTTAATAACTTATTGAGTGAAAACATCGCAAACGAGGAATCATCATCAATTACTTTAAGTTAGCTAATCTCAGCTGTCGCGGGGATGGGGCACTGGGATTGGCAGGTGTGCCTTGGGCCAGGATAAAGTAGAAAGGGGTCGGCGCAGGCACGTTATTGATTATGGTTCCGGGGATCCTTGTAGCTGTGTGGTTACTGTCTGAATACGGGAGTTACGCCTCTTCTGTCCAAACCTCTTGCTGACAGGTAAGAAAAGGTCAAACAGAGGGCAAACTAGGGGTGTCGTTAATCATAGGATTATACCTCAGCATATTTCAATGTCTTCATGACTTTAAGAGAGGAGGAGAACAAGTTTCAATCTGACCAGATTGACCTTTTCAATCTGATCTAACTGAACAGTGCCATAATAGTATTTAAGAGTCGTTTTATTGTCATGTTCCAAACAGAACAATGAAATTCCTACTTCCAGCAGCACAACAGGATAGATAAACATAGTACTCTGTAAACAATATAATAAGCGGGAAAAACGTTTCTTTATATATATATATATATATATATATATATATATATATATATATATATAGTACAACTTTTTCATTTATATATATATAGAATGTGTATATACACAAATAAATATACATATGCATCATATATTATATACACATTATGTATATAATACACATGCACACACACATATTATGTGGGTGTGTATGTGTGTGTGTAGATATAAATACACAGACACACACACATGGGTCACTTCATGGGTTATGAGGAGATGGCAGGAGAATGGAGTTGAGAGGGAAAGATAGATCATCCATGATCGAATGGCGAGTAGAATTGTTGGGCCGGATGGCCTAATTCTGCTCCTATCACTTATGAACATGCAAAAGCCATAACTAATACTCCCAAGGCTATGTATTCAGTGGTTATTTGTAGGTGTTAGGTTTTAATAGCCTGATGGCTGTAGGAAAGAAGTTGTTCTGAACCTGGATGTTCAAACAATGAACTGCAGATGCTGCTTTACAAAAAACGAACACAAAGTGCTGGAGTAACTCAGCAGGTCAGGCAGTATCCCTGTAGAACATGGATAGGTGATGTTTCGGGTCAGGACCATTCACTTTTGAACCCACTGCCTGCACACTTGGGGCGAGTTAGAGTCAAATTAACCTACAAACCCGCACATCTTTGGTTTGTGGGAGGAAGCCGGAGCACCTATCCATGTTCTCCCGGGATGTTGACTGGTCCACTGAATTGCTCCAGCACTTTGTTCCATCATCGTGTCGTGCGTTCCTAGTGCGATGTATCTTTACTTTTGATTTTCAGCATTTGCATTGTGCTTTGAACACGCATTGCTTAGCCTCGTCAATAAACGCGCTTCTCTCTCTGAAGGGTATGATTTACGCAAATATAGGAACATAAATTCCACATTGTTGTATCTGTTTTTTGAGGCATTAAAGCCAGCGAAACAAAAATCAATTGGTACTACAGAGAGATATGCCCAATCAGTCTGGGATGTTTAAAGCGTGCAGGAAACAACTGCAGATGGTGGCGTACACTGGAGAGAGTTGGCGGTGGCAGCAGCAACTTCGGTGGTCCGGCCCTGGGATCGGCATGGAAGGTGATGAGGGTTGGAGAGGCGATGGATGTCAGCGCTGCTTCTCATGGCAGCGATGGCTTCCCGAGTCTCGGCCTCCTGGTTGTCTCTCATTCATTTGTTCCATGTACTTTTTCATATCTCTCGTTTTCCTCTCCCCTGGATCTCAGTCTGATGAAGGGTCTCGACTCGAAACATCAACTATTCCTTTTCTCCGGAGATGCTTGGTGACCCACTTGGTTTACTCCAGCTTTTTGTATTGTACTTTGGGTGTTTAAAGCTACTGTTTAAGTTGTGCAACACTAGTGCTGCCTGTTTTGAGGACAGGTCCACTCCAGTAAGACCACTGCACTGATAAGTTTTTAATTTCAGAATATGAGTGGGCCTACAAACGCAACCAGTGCCAAATCCACTCACCGCACCGGGAATCACCATCGCTATTTGATTACTACGGGTGTCAGGGGTTATGGGGAGAAAGGAGGAGAATGGAGTTGAGAGGGAAAGATAGATCCGTCAAGATTGAATAGTGAAGTAGACTTGATGGGCCGAATGGCCTAATTATGCTCCTTGAACTTATGAACTATTTGTGTAAACATAGAGTGGCAGTGTGGTGTAGCTGGTAGAGCTGCTGCCTCACAGTGCTGGAAACCCAGCTTCAATCCTCACCTGGGGTGCTGTCTGTTTGGAGTTCAACAGAGGATGGTGAATATGTGGAATTCATTGCAACAGATGGCTGTGGGGGCCAAGTAATCATCGGGTGTTTTTAAGGCAGAGATTGACAGATTTTTGTAAAGGGTGTCAAGAGTTATGGGGAAAAGGCATGAGAATGGGGTCGAGGGGGAAAAGTAAATCAGCCACGATTGAAAGGGGGTATAGATTTGATGGGCTGAATGGCCTAAATCTGCTCGTATGACTTATGAAATGAGTGCGCATTCTCTCTATGAGCGTGTGGATTTCCTCCGTGCGCTCCTCTATCCTTCCTCAACTCAAAGTCGTACGGGTCTGTCAGTTAATATTTACTCTGAAAATTGCCCTTAGTGTGTAACGAACAGATGATAAAGTGGAATAATGTACGTATCTACAGGGAGAGGCTGTCAGCTGGGTCACTATTCCTTGGAGCGCAGGAGAATGAGGGGTGATCTCATAGAGGTGTATAAAACCATGAGCGGAATAAATCAGGTAGATGCACAGAATCTCTTGCCCAGAGTAGGGGAATCGAGTGGTAACCTTTTCGCACAAAGGGTGGTTGGTGTGTGGAACAAGCTGTCAGAGGAGGTGGTTGAGGCTGGGACTATCCCAACGTTTAAGAAACAGTTTGACAGGTGCATGGATAGGACAAGTTTTGAGGGATATGGACCAAATGCAGGCAGGTGGGAGTAATGTAGCTGGGACATGTGGGCCGGTGTGGGCAAGTTGGGCCGAAGGGCTTGTCTCCACACTGTATCACTCTATGAGTCTATAAATTGCTGCACCGTTCAATACAATTCAAGTTAAAACTTGACCACAGTAGAAAAGCACCTGATCGGGAATCTGAAATGTGATGCTGTGACTCACACACATGTTCGGGACTGCCTCGTGCATCGCTGATGTGAAACTTAGTTTCGTTTAGAGATACAACCTGGAAACTGGCCAGCGATTACCCACTACACCAGCACTATCTTACACACTAGGGACCATTTACAATCTTTACTGAAGACAATTAACCTACAAACCTGCACGTCTTTGGAGTGTTGGAGGAAACCGGAGAAAACCCACGCAGTCATAGGGAGAGCGTACAAACTCCGTACAGACAGCACCTGTAGTCAGATTGAACCTGGGTTTCTGATGCTGTAAGACAGAGACTCTACTGCTGCGCTAATAGTTTTCCTTCTACTTGGTAATGTCTTTGAGTTGGGAACGTCTGTGGAAAAACTGGAGAGAGCTGGGCATTTTTCTAGAGCCCCGACCACAGGGGGCAATTTCGACCCACCGATTGGCCATGGAAGTTCCGATGAAGTCGAGATCGGCCGCCTCACACGGGGGAGGGGAGATTTCCAGGGGGCCATCTCAAGCGTGCTCTCATAATTTTGTCAGGATTGAAGGGAGTGCAGGAACACCAGTTGCTGGAAAATCAGTGGTGGACCTGTATATCTGTCAGATCAAGTCCCGATATATTGCTATAGATCAATGTCTTTAACTGAGGAGGGATTCCATACCAACATTCCTTACAGAATAAAACATTAGTTTTATACTGTTAGTCCAAAGATTAAGATGGGTCGTTAGAACGCTTGCTGGCTGTAGTTCATCTTATTAATGATTGATGTTTAAAGGTTGTCTTTATAATTTTTTTCCTCCCTGTTCCCCCACCGGTATTGGAAAGATTTGGCACATGACTTTTCGTTTAAATGAGTATCTGATAGATGTGTTAATAACACCATAAAAAAGACAAATTGTGTAATTTTCTACTAATCTTCTGTGACAGGATTTCTGACCAGCCCGTGACCTCAAAGGTATGAGGTTCTGTTCTGATCAGTAATAGAGGGATACTGCAAGATCTAATGGAGGGGGGAGGGGTGAAGTGACATTTGTAGATATTTTTTGCTGAAAACGCTAGTTTGAGCAGAATAGACAGAGGGGTGCTAATGAGGAAGTGTTTTGACACAGTGAATGCCTGAAGCATATGTTTTAAGTGAAGGATGTGGTGATAGGTTTACTTTGACCTTGCGACTATTGATAGTGTGCATGCAGCCTTGTGTTGTTTGCTTCTGGAGTACTCATGTTCATATGCAGATCATTTATGATTTAATACATGTTCATGAGTTGCTTTCAATTTACGACAGTGTAATTGTGGTAGGTATTTAATATTCTCCGTCACCCGCTGTCAGAGGTTGCGATCTTGGTGTTTTTCTTTAACAAGGAGAAAGTATGATATTCAGAGGGTGCATTTAGCCCCAAGTGACATGACAAGCGGTTTAGAGGAAAACACAGGAACCATGAAATGTTGCGCCTGGAGACCAGATTATATTTTGAAATAAAAACAGAGATTAGTTATGGATTGTGTGCATATAAAACCTGGCACAGGTGATCCGGGTCAAATGGTTTGCATACCCATGGATTGTTGCCTTTGAACCCTGTGCACATTAAAGGGCCTGTCTCACTTGGCCGTTATTTGCGCGCCATTTACGCGACCTCCAAAAATGTGGTCGTCATGTTGTGACGCACGGGTAGCGTGGGACGGGCGCATGGAGAGGCGTGGAGGAGTGTGGAGTTGCACGCAGTGTTCCAGGATTTCGTGCTGCACGGAATCCTCGCGCACCACCTGCGTGATGTATCACGTACGCACGCTTACGCATTGGCATCACATGCTGCGTCCCGACGTCTCGCGTGTATGACGTGGTGACGCATGGTTACGTCACCGTGCGTAACCATGCGTCGCCGCAGGGTATTCTACTGACGTCATACGCACCAGACGGCATGTTAACACGTGATTAGCATGGAACGACGCGTCGACCTATTTTACATATGACGCATAAATGAGGCGCAAATGACGGCCAAGTGGGACAGACCCTTAAGCTTCTGCCATTCAGTGTGGCTCAACCTTGATCTCATTTAATAGGCTCTCTGATCAGGCCATTGCAGCTTTTGCAAATGAAGATTTTCAGCTGATTAGTTTGCCACACCTCATTAAAGAGTATAAAAACACAAAGTACTGGAAATAGCTGGAGGGCCATCAGGTGAGAGGAAAAAATACCTAATATAAAGTTGGAAAATCCTACCTAGACACAGCAGGTCAGAGAGCATCTGCAGAGACACAACTAATTGTTCAAGCTGTTTTATAAGTTTTTATTTCTTTGTTTGTTTCGCAGAAACACCATTTGTTTGATCGTGAATTAATGTTTCAGGTCAAAAACTATTATCTCTTTGTAAGTTCTGATATTAACACTCATAAGTTCATATGTTATAGGTGCAGAATTAGGCCATTCGGCCCATCAAGTCTACTCCGCCATTCAATAATGGCTGATCCATCTTCCCCCCCCCCCCCATCCCATTCTCCTGCCTTCTTCTCATAACCCCTGACACCCGTACTAATCAAGAATCTGTCAATCTGCACCTTAAAAATTCCACAGATTCACCACCCTCTGACTAAAAAAAATCCTCCTCATCTTTCTAAAGGTATCCTTATATTCTGAGGGTATGGCCTCTGGTCCTAAACTCTTCCACTAGTGGAAACATCCTTTCAACATCCACTCTATCCAGGCCTTTCACCATTTGGTATGTTTCAATGAGGGTCCCCCTCATCCTTCTGGACTCCAGCGAGTACAGGCCCAGTGCCTTGAAATGCACTGGGCCTATTCACACTCGACTCATCATGGTTCTAGTGTTAAGGAGGTACAAGGAATTGCAGATTCTTGAGCAAAACATAATTTTAGAGAGATACGGCGTGGAAACAGGCCCTTCCGCCCACTGAATCCACGCCAACCTGTGATCACCCGTACACAAGATCTATCCTACACAATAAGGGCCGTTTACAGAAGCCAATTAATGGACAAGCATTCACATCATTGGGATGTGGGAGGAAACCAGATCACCCGGAGGAAACCCACGCAGTGACAGGGAGAACATGCAAGCTCCACACAGACAGCACACGAGGTTAGGATCAAACCTGGGTCTCTGGCGCTTTGTAAGTTAATTGGCTTCTATAAATTACCGCTCGTGTGTGGGAGTCCGAACGGGTGATCAAGGGTCAACAACGTTGCATTGTCATCGGTCACAAAACGGAACAATGAAGCAATGGCTGGCATAGAGTGGGTGGGCCGAAGGACCTGTTTACGTGCTGTATTTCTAAACTCTGAAGGTAAAGACAGAAGGAATAAAATCAACTGATGCACTGTTGATAAAATTGTATCACTCCCACCTTGTTAACAAATGTTAAGGTGAGTTAAGATCGTAATTTTACTTTGTATTTGTAACACAGGAAAAGATTCCCTGCTGGGAACACAGTAGGAGTGCCTTCTGCTTTAATACACCGTCACCAAAACGGTCCATTTAGCTGTAATATATGTTGGGTAATTTCCCCCAAAGGACTAGGAATAAAGCACGAGGAGACTATTTTTGTGCTGAAACTTCACTGTCTGTGAGAGAAATATTGAAAGCGTGAGTGAATTTGCAAGCATTACTTTTGGGAGTGTGCACAAGGCAAGATGTAGCATGCTACCAGATGTCAAGGCAATCTGGTTAATCATGCAGCCGCTAGTTATTAGAGTTTGATTAGAGCAATTCCATTTTGATATTCAGAATGCAGACTATGAATGAAGTACCATCCTACTTACATCTTCAGACACATTTTTTTCCTTATTAATCAAAGGCAACATATTCCCTGGAAAGAGATTTTTTTTCTGGTGGTCGTAAAGTTATTGAGCTGCCTCGGCAAGGCCAGCAGCATAATCAAGGATTAGTTGCACCATGACCACTCCCTCTTCTCCACATTCCCTTCAGGCAAAAGGTATAGAAGTATGACAATGGACACAGATTCAGGGACAGTTTCTTCCCAGCTGTTATCAGGCAACTGAATCATTCTCCCACAACCAGAGAGAAGTGCAGAACTATTATCGATCACTTTGGTGACCCTAGGACTATCTTTGATCGGACTTAGCTGGCTTTACTTTGCACTAGATGTTATTCCCTTATCATGTATCTATACACTGTAAATGGCTCGATTGTAATCATGTATTGTCTTTCTGCTGACTGGATAGCACGCAACAAAAGCTTTTCACTGTACCTTGAAACTTGTGAGAATAAACTAAACTAAGCTAAAATCCTACAAGACATTATTGGTAAATCAGTGGAGTCAGCCCAAATAGATAAGTTTAAGATGCTAGGGCAGTACGGAGGCGCAGCGGTAGACTTGCTGCCTTACAGTGTCAGAGACCTGGGTTCAATCCTGATATAGGTGCTGTCTGTATGGAGTTTAAACGTTCTCCCTGTGTCCGGTTTTCTGCGGTTTCCTCCCACACTCCAAAGCCATAAAGGTTTGCAGGTTAATTGTAAATTGTCCAATGTCTGTAGGATAGTGCTGGTGAACAGGATGATCATTGGTCGGTGTGGACTTGGTGGGCCATGCTGTATTTCTAAACTAAACTAAACTAATCTAAACTGAAACAAAAATGGATTCTAGTCTATCTGGCACATTTATCATAGTGGGTTTCTTGGAAGGTTACTCTGATTTTATAAAATGTTAAGTTATATATCAACCAGCTACTTGTGCCAAACATTATCAAGCATTACTTTTAATTATATTATTATTTAAATGCATTAAAACTTTATTCTCTCAATTTGCTTTCCTTCCTCAATTTGTGTTTTTTGGTCACAGTTGGAGGAGGTAGTTGAGGCAGGTGGTATCCACGTTGCATGACGCTATTACTCAATGTCATTTTTTTACAAATAGTTCCATTTAGATGATTTAAAATATATATTTAAACACATTTCAATAAATCAGGCAAAATGAGAGGCATGGAGTGGGTGTTTTTCAACCTGAGTGTGTCCTGTAATCCTTCAGAACAAAAGCAAGAGATGGAGATACAAAGAATAAGGACTAGACTCTTGAGCAAAACACAAAGTAATGGAGTAACTCAATGGGTCAGGCAGCATCTGTGGAGGGAATGGACAGGTGATGTTTTGGGCTCGGTTTGTAGGAGGAAATTGCAGATGCTAGTTTATACTAAAGATAGACACAAAGTGCTGGAGTAACTCAGTGGGTCAGGGAGCATCTCTGAAGAAAAAAGATGGGTGACGTTTTGGTTTGGAACCTTTTCTTAGGCTAGGGTTAGGTCCCTCCTGGCTCGGGAGTGAATATAGTACGTGTCAGATCGATTACAGTGTAGGTTTTCTATTGTCACATGTATGGAGGCACATTGATAAGCTTTGTTTTGCATGCTATCCAAAAAGATCAGATAATAATATACAGTCAAGTTAAACGCAAGTACAATAGGTAAAGCAAAGGGGAAGATACAGAATGTAGAATATAATTCTCAACATAGTAATGCGTCAGCTCCATAGACAATTCCCTGGACTTCAGACTGCAAGAGTTGCTTACCTGCCCTCCAAGCTTGCTCTGACACTTAATGTGGTTATGACTGATCCTGCCGACATTCCCACCTGATCCCCATAAATCTTACGCATACAGCAGTCTATTAATCTCATCTTTGAATAACTCAACAGGATTCAAAGCACTCATGAGACCATTCCAAAGATTCATAATTCACTGAGTTAAGAATTATAATTAATTCATTACATGCATTAGTTAGAATGCAATCCAATATTTCACTGAAGCATTTTTCATAATCACAACCATAAAGTCTTAAACAATTGTAAATAGGCCATTGCAAATAACAGAACGTGGTCCCTTATTTTCTTTCTTTCTAGTAAAAGTGTTCCTTTGTCTACTTAAGAGTGGTAACCTGGTCTTCTTTTATTAATGCAATTCAATATGTTTCTCCTGCTGTCGGAACAGTGGTTATATAGTACAATGGTTTCTTTATTGTCATGTGTCTAAGGTACAGTGACTTAAAATGTTTTCATACAGCCCGGCAAAACTATCCCCGTACATAAGCACAATCCCCAGGTTAGTACATTACTCACAGAACAGCCCACTGAGTCCATATGCAAGAGGTGCCATTTCGCAGTCCCAGCTGCAGCTGGCCACGAAGGCCCGTTGCAGCCGTCACCTCCATTCCGGCCATCCCGCGATGCAATATCACTCTCCACGCCTGGCAGTCTTCAGCCCTTGTTCCCCGAGGAGTGGGCGCCTCTGGCAGCCAACCTCAAGGCCGGTTCCGCAAGTTCCAGCTCGTCCGCGCAGACCAGGACCCGCCAGGATGGCCCGCTCGCCTGTGCAGACCAGTAACCCGCCAGGAAGGCCCGCTCGCCTGCGCGGACCAGTAACCCGCCAGGAAGGCCCGCTCGCCCGCCCGGGGTGGAAAGAGTCCACGTGAGGACTGGTAAGCAGATCAGCAGTGGGAGGGAATGCGCTGCTTCGATGGTGGAGCAGGCCGTTGGAGGCTCTGCAGCAGCTTGGGGCTCGGGTGGAATGAATATTGATTTATCTAATTTCAAATAACCCTTGAATTCCCTCTCTGTCCGTCCCTCCCCCATCGTAGTCGACTTGCTAGCTTCACTGTTCCTTCTTTGTCACCTCTACCCCAGCCAACAATGGACCACTGAGCCATTGGTGCTGGCTTTGGTTTGTTCTGTAGCTTTTCATACCTCTAGTTTCTATCTCCCCTGACTCGCAGTCTGAAGAAGGATCTTGACCCGAAACGTCACCCTTTCATTTTCTCCAGAGATGCTGCCGAACCTGCTGAGTTACTCCAGCACTTTGTGTCTATGCAGATATTCCAGTTTTTGGCTCGGTGGACTACTTGAAGCAGACATGTTTAGCCTAGTGCAGCAGGGCAACTTCACTGGAGTAAGGTTTGATTCCCACAGAATGAAGTGCTGCCCATGTTCTTGACAAAATGGAAGAATAGCTCGGTCCTTCCCACAATTCCCAAATCCCAACAAATGGGCTATTTTTATTTTAAACCCGTTTCGTTTTCTACCTGGGAGTAACCTGCTTGAAACTCAGTTAAATAATTTACTGACACATTTGTGCATATCATTGGGGTGTACTTTTGCCAGTTTCGGGGCAAATTACATATTTTGCATGATTAAACTCTTAAGTTTACCAACACACGCCTGTACATCGATGAAAATGTTAATGTCATGTAGAATGCTTTGCACTGGGTGGAACACCATGGTATTAACCTGAGACATTGTCCTTAGATTATGAATTATGAATAGTTTGGGACAAGCTTGATCAGTGATTAGAACTTTTTTTTTGTTTTATTTGAACAAATGGAATCTGGGTACAAGACGGACATGTAGAAATGCTAGGACAGAAAACTACAACTGGTAGAACTGTGTCAAACAGCATCTGTAGTTAATATTTCTTGTCATAATTTGGCATCACGGCCTATTGACCTTTTCCAGCAGTTTGTTTTACGGTTCCAGATTCCAGGTTCCAGAATCTGTAATCTCTTGCGTCTCCAAGTGGAAAATCTGCCCCATTCTGCGTCTGCTGTTCATTTAGCAAAATACAAAGTGCTGGAGTGCAGATAAGACAGCATCCGGGGAGGGAATGGAAAGGGATAATTTTGGGTTGGGACCCTTCTTCAGACCGAAACGTCGTTTGTCCATTTCCCTCCAACACTTGGCATTTTACTCGGGTTTCCAGCATCTGCAGTCTCTTATGTATCAATTTTTCTGCTCTGCGTTTGTTCAATAGGTATTCAAAAGCTTGATTCTCAAATTGCCAGAACAATGGCATTCTTACGGTAGCACAACAGAATATGTAAAAGCAAAGTACCCTGTAAACAATATAATAAACAAAAAAGATTCAGTCTATATGTATGTGTGTGTATATATATATATATATATATATATATATATATATATATATATATATATATACACACACACACACACACACACACACACACACACACACACACACACACACACACACACACACATTTATATGTATAGGAAAGAACTGCAGATGCTAGTTTAAATCAAAGGTAGACAGAAAATGCTGGAGTAACTCAGCGGGTGAGGCAGCATCTCTGGGGTGAAGGAATGGATGACATTTCGAGTTGAGACTTTTCTTCAGACTGATGTCAGGGGAGGGGGCGGGACAAAGATAGAATTTAGTCGGAGACAGTAAGATTAGTGCGAGAACTGGGAAGGGGGAGGGGAGGGGATGGAGAGAGAAAGCAAGGGCTATCTGAAGTTAGATAAGTCAATGTTTATACTGCTGGGGTGTAAACTACCCACAGGAAATATGAGATGCTGTTCCTCCAATTTGTGCTGGGGCTCACTTTGACAATGGAGGAGGCTCAGGACAGAAAGGTCAGATTGGGAATAGGAGGGGGGTTGAAATGCTGAGCAACCAGAGATCAGGTAGGTTAAGACGGACTGAGCGGAGGTGTTCAGTAAAACGATCGCCGAGCCCACGCTTGGTCTCGCCAATGTGAGAAGTTGGCACCTGGAACAGCAATACAGTAGATGAGGTTGGAGGAGGTGCAAGTGAACCTCTGCCTCATCTGGAAAGACTGCTTGGGTCCTTGGATTAAGTCGTGGGGGGAGATAAAGGGACAGGTGTTGCATCTCCTGCAGTTGCAGGGGAAAGTACTACCTGGTCAACCCGTCTCTTCCCACCCAAACCAGCCCTCCCCAGGTATTTTCCCCTTCCTTTCCCTTTTTTGTATAAATATATACAGTGCATTCAGAAAGTATTCAGACCCCTTCACCTTTTCCACATTTTTGTTACGTTACAGCCTTATTTTAAAATGGATTAAATTTGTTTTTTTTATCATCAATCTACACACAATACCCAGAATGAAGAAGTGAAAGCAGGTGTTTAAAAATGTTTGCAAAGTAATTAAATAACTGAAATATCATATTTACATAAGTATTCAGACCCTTTGCTATGACACTCACAATTGAGCTTAGGTTCATCCTGTTTCCATTGATTATCCTTGAGATGTTTCTACAACTTGATTGAAGTCCACCAGTGGTAAATTGAATTGATTGGACATCATTTGGAAAGGCACACACCTGTCTTTCTTAGGTCCCACAGTTGACAGTGCATGCCAGAGCAAAAACCAATCCATGAAGATGAAGGAATTGTCCATAGACCTCCGAGACAGGATTGTGTAGAGGCACTGATCTGGGGAAGGGTATAAAACAATTTCTGCAGCATTGCAGGTCCCGAAGAGCACAGTGGCCTCCGTCATTCTTAAATGAAAGAACTTTGGAACCACCAATACTCTAAGCCCGGCTAAACTGAGCAATCGGGGGAGAAGGGCCTTGGTCAGGGAGGTGACCAAGAACCCAATGGTCACTCTGACAGAGCTCCAGAGTTCTTCTGTGGAGATGGGAGAGCCTTCCAGAAGGACAACTATATCGGCAGCACTCCACCAATCAGGCCTTTATGGTAGAGTAGCCAGACGGACACCATTCCTCAGTAAAAGGCACATGATAGCCCGCTTGGAGTTTGCCAAAATGCACATAAAGGACTCTCAGACCATGAGAAATAAGATTCTCTGGTCTGATGAAACCAAGATGAAACTCTTTGACCTGAATGTCAACCAGGCACCGCTCATCACCTGGCCAATACCACACCTACGGTGAAGCATGGTGGTGGCAGCATCATGCTGTGGGGATGTTTTTCAGTGGCAGGAACTGGGAGACTATTCAGGATCGGGGGAACGATGAACAGAGCAAAGTACAGAGAGATCCTTGATGAAAACCTGCTCCAAAGCGTTCTGGACCTCAGACTGGGGCGGATGTTCACCTTCCAACATGACAATGACACTAAGCACACAGCCAAGACAATGCAGGAGTGGCTTTGTGACAAGTCTGTGGCCCCTGAGTGGCCCAGCCAGAGCCCGGACTTGAACTCAATCGAACAGCTCTGGAGGGACCTGAAAATAGCTGTGCATCGACGCTCCCATCCAACCTGACAGAGCTTGAGAGGATCTGCAGAGAAGAATGGGAGAAATTACCCAAATACAGATGTGCTAAGCTTGTAGCGTCATGCCCAAGAAGACTTGAGGCTGTAATCGCTGCCAAAGGTGCCTCAACAAAGTACTGAATAAAGGGTCTGAATACTTATGTAAATGTGATATTTCAGTTATTTCTTTTTAATTACTTTGCAAAAATTTCAAAACACCTGTTTTCGCTTTTTTTATTATGGGGTATTGTGTGTAGATTGATAATTAAAAATGAATTTAATCCATTTTAGAATAAGGCTGTAACATAACAAAATGTGAAAAAAGTAAAGGGGTCTGATACTTTCTGAATGCACTGTATACTGTATATACACGTGTACACACACACACCACACATATATGCGTGTTTATTTATGTGTGTGTGTATATATAAATGCACACACAAACGTCAATATAAATACACACACAAACGTCAGACACACACACATTCACACGCATATATATACACACACACTCACATTTATGTATATATTTATATGTATGTATTTGTGTGTATATATACGTACACTCACACACCACACACATACACATAAAAACGCATATATGTGTGTGTCTATATATACTGTATATGTGTGTGTGTGTGCATAAAAACACACATGCACATAAATATATATATATGTGTGTGTGTGTATACGGTCATGCTGTTGGTCACAGTGGCGCAGCGGTAGAGTTACTGCCTTACAGCGAATGCAGCACCGGAGACCCGGGTCCTGACTACAAGCGCTGTCTGTACGGAGTTTGCACGATCTCCCCGTGACCTGCGTGGGTTTTCTCCGAGATCTTCAGTTTCCTCCCAAACTCCAAAGATGTATAGGCTTATAGGTTAATTGGCTTGGTAAATGTAAAAAATGTCCCTAGTTGATGTAGGATAGTATTATTGTGCGGGGATCACCGGTCCGTGAGGACCCGGTGGGCCGAAGGGCCTGTTTTGACTGGCGATGACGATGGCTGCCACAGTGTACTGCTCCTTGCTGTTTTGTGTGTGTTTGTTCATTTGTGTCGTCTTAAAAACTCCCACAAAAATCACTTTCATGAGAGAGGTCCTCATTAACATCAGATACGGTACCTCCAAACATCGTTCCAGATTTCACTCACTCGCTGGATTATTTGGACGTACTTGTCAGTGGGGCTGTGGCTGTGACCGAGGTCTTGAGACGGAGGAGGATCCGTGGGAAGCGTTGTTTCCCGTGGCTTTCCTCTCCAAAGCCACGAGAAACAACATTTCTGACATTTTAACCCAGCATTTGTTTTGCAGATGATAACCTGCAGAGCTGTGTCCTCAGATGTGCTTTACGTTTTATAGTGCTTGAGTTTATTAAAAGTGATTCAGATATATTACTTCATTACTGAAGCCAACCATGCGGAGATTTCAAATAAATCTTCATTGGGTTTTGCATGAGCGTTTTCAGAAAATTCATTATAGTGAGCGGTATATATTGGACTTGGTGATGTAGCATTGGAAGAGTGCATCAACATATTCATTTGGCTATGAAAGAGTGTTTGTTATTCTAAGCTTCAGGGAGAATTTTAATCCAGTCCTTTGCTCAGCTGGCGTTGATACGAGAGAATACGTTATTAAAAATTGGAAAGGCGCCATTACCTTGTGTCAGTTACGTAAACCCGTCTTGAATGACAGAAACGTAAACCAACCTCCCTTCCATTGACTCCATCTACACTTCACGCTGCCTCGGCAAGGCCACCAGCATCATCAAGTATCACTCACCCTGCTCATTCCCTCTTCTCCCCTCGCTTATCAGCCAAGAGGCACAAAAGTTTAAAAACGCATACCTCCAGATTCATAAAATCACGTGATAGGAGCAGAATTAGGCCATTCAGCCCATCAAGTCTACTCCGCCATTCAATCATGACTGATGTTTCTCTCATTCCTAACCCCATTCTCTTGCCTTCTCCCCATAAACTGACACCTGTACTAATCAAGAATCCTTCTTGTAAACCTCCTCTGGACCCTCTCCAGAGCCAGCACATTCTTCCTCAGATATGGTGCCCAAAATTGCTCACAATATTCCAAATGCGACTTGACCAGCACCTTATAGAACCTCAGCATTGCATTCCTGTGATTTTTTTTTTATACAAGCCCTCACAAAATAATGCTAGCATTGCGTTTGCTTTCTTTCCTACCAATTCAACTAGCAGACTAACGTTTTGGGATTCCTGCACCAGCATTCCCAAGTCCCTTTGCACCTCTGATTTCTGGATTCTCCCCCCATTTAAAATATAATCTTTGTCTTTATTCCTACTACCAAAATGAATGACTCCATACTTTGCTACACTATAATCCATGTGGTCTTCTCTGCCCATTCTCCCAACCTCTCCAAGTCCTTCTGCAGTCCCTGCTTTCTGTAGACTACCTGCTCCTCCACCTATTTTCAAGATTCTTGCTGGCTGGTATACAACTGAACTATCTTTTCACCAGCTAGAGAGTGGTCCTTAACTCCCATCTACCTCATTGGAGACCTTTGAACTATCTTTAATTGGACTTTACTGGACTTTATCTTGCAATCAATGCTGCGCCCTTTATCCTGTATCTGTTCACTGTGGACGGCTTGATGGAGATCATGTATAGTCTGTTCACTGACTGGATAGCACGTAACAAAAAAGCTTTTCACTGTCCCTTGTTACACATGACAATAATAAACTAAACTAAATTAAATCAATCATATACTTACTCTTATTCTTATTCATCATAACTGTAATTTTCCACAGGGGATAGTGGGCGACACAATGGTGCAGCTGGCCGAGCCGCTTCCTCACAGCACCAGAGACCCAGGTTCGATCCTGATCTCGGGTGCTGTGTGTGTGGAGTGTGCTAGTTCCACCACAGGTTTCCTCCGGGTGCTCTGGTTTCCTCCCACATCGCAAAGACCCGTGTGTTTGTAGATTAATTGGTCCCTTGGGTGTAGACAGTGGATGTGAAAGTGGGATAACAGAACTAAGTGAATGGGTTATTGGTGGTAGGCGTGGACTCAGTGAGGTGAAGGCCTTTGTGTCCACACTGTATCTTTCAACCAAACAAAAATGTAATGTTTTGTCAGGACACTCAAGTATTTGTTTGCACTTGCTCAGATGCACCACAACCTCTACACGATTCCAATGTATTGCACTTCCTTTATTTATATTTATTATATTTATTGTATTTATCCTTACATGTATACCATTTATTCTATGAGTTTAATACATACAAGAAATAAGTTCATACCTTCATAAGTCATAGGACCAAAATTAGGCTATTCAGACCATCGACTCTACTCCCCCATTTAATCATGACTGATCTATCTTTCCCGCTCAACCCCATACTCCTGCCTTCTCCCCATGAACTTTGACACCCGTACTAATGAAGAATCCGGTCAATCTCTGCTTTAAAAGCAGCGATCACTCCTCTACTGCTGCGCCACTTTGCCGCGCCTAATTCTTCTACATCTGTACGATGGAAAGCACACTGAGCAGTTACATCACAGTCTGGTTGGGTAATTGAAACGGTCAAAAATGAAAGTGGTTGCAGAAAGTGGCCGACAATGCTCGGCCCATCATGGATATTGACCTCCACATCATCGAAGGGATCTGCAGGAAGCAACGCCTCAAGAAGACAGCTGATATCTTCAAAGACCCGCACCAATCTGGCCACATTCTCATCTCGTGGCTACCAGTAGGAAGAAGCTCCAGCAACCTCAGCACTGTTATTTCCAAGTTCATGAACACCTTCTTCTCATCAACCATCAGGCTCGAGAGCCAGACCGCAACCCTACCTCAGCATCGATCTACTACGGACTTTATATAGATTGTACTAGACTTTAGTTTAGTTAATTGTCACGTGTACTGGTGTACAGTGAAAGGCTTTTCTGTTGCATGCTATCCAGTCAGCAGAAAGACTAGGCTTTCAGTAAAGCTATACTTTGAGCCTATGCCTCCAGTCAGCGGAAGAACAACGTACTTTACGAATATGCATACTTTATTGTCACATGTGACTAGGCACAGTGAGATTCTTTGCTTGCATGAACAATGTATACAAATAGCGGCCACTTACGGTGCTGACAAAGTTACAAAGTACGCCAGCTTACACTATTATGGTTTGTTTACCGAGAACAACTGATCATTTATTGTATTATTGTTTATTGTATATTTATTGGTTTGTATTGTAATGTTTTTGTGCCTAAAAATGCAGCAAGTAAGAATTTCATTGATACATTTCCAATGCATATGACAATTAAACGCTCTTGACTCTTGACAATCCTGACGACAGTCCTACCTCTTGCATGTCTCCTATAGTTTAGTTTATTTAGTTTAGAGCGTTTGATGACACTGGACCTGCACTCGCTGGAGTTTAGAAGGAGGAGGGGACACCTCATTGAAACTTACTGAATTGTGAAAGGCCTGGATTGAGTGAATGTGGAGTGGAAGTTTCCACTAATGGGAGAATCTAGGACCAGAGGCCATAAAAGGATGTATTTTTAGAAAGGTGATGAAAAGGAAATTCTTTAGTCACAGGGTGGTGAATCTGTGGAATTCATTGCCACAGGACGTCAATGGCTATTTGTAAGGCAGAGATGAACAGATTCTTGTTTAGTATGGGTACCAGAGGTCATGGGGCAAACGCAGGATGATTGGGTTTGAGAGGGAAAGATAGATCAGCCATGATTGAATGGCAGAGTGGACTTGATGGACCGAATAGCTTAATCCTGCTCCTAGAACTTATGAACTTAAGATACAATGCAGACACAGGCCCTATGGGCCACCGTCTGCACCGGCCAGCGATCCCCATACATTAACTCTATCTTATACACACTGCAAGCCAATTAAGCTACTAGTGTACAGGTGATCATTGTTTGGCGTGGGCCGAAGGGCCTGTTTCCATGCTGTATGTCTGAACTCAGGTGCTCGAGTCCATCTCTTAACCATTTTAAGGCAGTGCCTTTGGCACAGGTAATATTATTGGAATAAACAGTTAGCTGGTCAAGCTGTTATACGTAAATATATTTGTGGAAGGATTAATTAAAAGCTCCAGATGCTCTGGCATTAAGTATGTTGCAAAAATTAATGTTAGTCAATGTGTGGCATCTGGTGTACGACTTTTTTAACATGCTGTAGAATTGATTTAGCAACCAGCAAAATCCCATCTACGTTTTCTTTGGCATGATTTGTGACTCACTGATGACTGAGACTTTCTCTAATGCTGCCAGTCCTACTTTCATTCCTGCTGCTCATTCCCAGCACCGCTGGTTATTTTAGGGGCAAGCAGAAGGGTGAACAATGTTTTGAATTTGTTTGCATCTTTCATTGGCTCAAGTGTGCACCAACATGTTTTTGCAGAGACATTTCACTATTTTTTGAAGTATTGGAGTCATAGAGTGATGCAGCATGGAAACAGGCCCATCGGCCCAACTTACCCACACCGGCCAACAATGTCCCAGCTACACTAGTCCCACCTGCCTGCGCTTGGTCCATATCCCTCCAAACCTGTCCTATCCATGTACCTGTCCTAACTATTTCTTAACTGTAGGGATAGTCCCAGCCTCAATTACCTTATCTGGCAGCTTGTTCCACACACCCACCACCCTTTGTGTGAACAAAGCACATTTTGTAAAGCAAGAGTAAAACTATGCGAAAATAAATGGTCAAATAACCTTTTGAAGCTCAATAAGTAATTTTGGCCACGCCAGTGCAAGCAATCTATTGGTCCTGTTTGATACAGTTTGGGATTTTGTTTTCTTACAAGGAATTGCAGATGTTAGTTTACGAAAATGGCCACAAAGTGATGGAGTAACTTGTTGGGTCAGTCAGGCAGCATCTCTGGAGATCCTGGGTAGGTGATGGTTCTGGTTGGGACCCTTCTTCAGACTGTGTTGTGGTGGAGGAGGGGGGTGGGGGAAGGAATTTTGTTTTACTTTTAACAGTGAGTAAAGACAAAATGGAGGTGAAATGAACTCCACATGGTGCAATTTAGAGTGGAACACAAGGTGCTGAAATAACTCAGCGGGTCAGACAGCATCTCTGGAGGACATGGACAGGTGATGTGTTAGGTTGGGACCCTTAGTTTTAGTTTAGTTTAGAGATACAGCGTGGAAACAGGCCCTTCGGCCCACCAAGTCCGCACCGACCAGCGATCCCCGCATGTTAAAACTATCCTACACACTAGGGACAATTTGCACATATTAACCCAATTAATCTACAAACTTGTACGTCTTTGGAGTATGGGAGGAAACTGAAGATCTCTGAGAAAACCCACGCAATCAAAGGTAGAACGTACAAACTCTACCGCTGTGCTGACCTTCTTCAGACTTAAACGTCACCTATCCATTCCCTTGAGAGATTCGCCCTGAGTCACTGAGTTACTCAAGCGCTTTGTGTTTTAATTAGACATTTGTTCTACGTTGACTTTGGAAAAGGAAGTTTAAGGATCCGCAAACCTGTCTTCATCAACGGGAGATTGACATAAAAAGCTGTAGTAACTCAGCGGAACAGGCAGCATCTCTGGGGAGAAGGAATTGGCGACATTTTTGATCGAGACACTTCTTTAGTCACAGGGTGTACATATCTGTGAAGATCTGTGCCGGACCCAGCATATTGCTGCCATCATAAAGAAAGCCCATCAACACTGCTACTTCCTTAGAAGATGGAGGAGATTTGGTATGTCAACAAATAATCTCTTGAACTTCTACAACTCGAATGCTCAGGAACAAATAAGACTGCAAAAAGTAGTCAACACTGCCCAATCCATCATGGGTACTGACCTTTCCACCTTCGAAGGGATTTACAGGAGTCGCTGCCTCAAAAAGGCAGCCAGCATCGCCAGAGACCCACACCACGCTGGCCATGTTCTCATTTCACTCCTGCCAACGGGAAAAAGATACAGGAGCCTGAAACTGTAACGAGTGTGTGTGTGATAGTGCAAAGACAAAAACACTCACAAATCTAAATATTAGGTCTCTATATATAATATAGTCATATGTGCATATATATTTGTTTATTTGTATGTGACACACACACTGAGCTTATTAGTGGTTTATTATGGTATTTACAGAGTACTGTGTTTACTTATCTGTTATGCTGCTGCAAGTATGAATTGTATTGTTCTGTTTCGAGACATATGGCAATATAACACACGACATTCAAAAAGATTGGACCTTCCAATTATGCTGCTCTCAGTCACGGCTGCATGTGGCTGAACTGGAATTGTGTTTGTGTTTGGAGTAGAACATGGTGGCAGTTGGGTGGAGGTGGCGTAGTTAGGCTTTGGTTGGCTGCATGATAGTGTTCATATAATACACGGCTCCAGTTGCTTGGAAGCGTAGCTGCAAAAGTTTTTGTAAACCGACACGAGGAACAGCAGGAGCTGGTTTACAACCCCAACAAATTGTGGTGGAATTAGTACTCCATGTCCCCATCAAGCCGCCAAGCTGGTCCCTACTTAGTGGACCCGGCAGAGCGGTGGCCTGGAGGCTGTGAGGATGGAGCCAGTGACGACGGGCAAGATGCAAGACCAGGAAGGAGAGGAGAGGGAACCGGGGTCTGGCCTACCGCTCCCTCATGGTCAGCTGCGTGAGGCACCCCTGGGGAACAAAGGTGGATGGGCAAGAAGAGGAACATGGGGTCCAAAGAAGGCAATGGCATGAGGCCTACAATAGAATGACCAGCTTGTGGATGATGTGAAATACAGGAGCTTCGAAGCTTGTCATGGTGGAAGCTATTTCTTTTCTCAACTTTTAAATTGATATTCATCTGAGCATGGCTTGAATGAGCTCTGTTTTTTTTTAAGTTGTGCACTGTTGGAACTTTTTAACTCCGTTTAATGCTGTTAATGGCCCATGTATGCTTGGAGGGCATCAGTGGGCATTCAGCGCTTCAGCCAAGTGTCATGTGTTTGATTATAAATCTAGTCAGTAAGTGTCAGGAAGCCAGTCAATCACAGAAGTATGAGATGTTTATCAAAGACACCAAATTTATAGGGGAAAATAAATAGGTGACGTTCCCTTTCTGAAAAAGGGTCTCAACTCGACCCAAAACATCACCTATTCCTTTTCTATGGAGATGCTGCCTGACCCACTGAGTTACTCCAGCTTTTTGAGTATCTCCATTGCAATAACCAACATCTGCAGTTCGTTCCTCCACACCAAATATAATAGTAAGATTAAACGAGAAACTTACCAAGTTTTGAAGTTTGATCTGTATTTTACGAGGAGTCGCGGTGAGGGATTTCGTGAAGACCCCGCCAGCAGGCATGCGCGGCATCCTTCAAAGCAGCGTGTGGAATCACAGAACCAACCATGACTGAAAATAGTAAGATGAAAACCGTAGAACTACCTGTTTGAGCTACCTGATGATAGAGAGGTGGGAGCGGTGGGCACGAAATCCCCTCACCGCGACTCCATCGTAAAATACAGATCAAACTTCAAACTTGGTAAGTTCTCGTTTAATCTTACTATTTTACTCGGAGTCACATGAGTGACTTCGTGAAGATTTCAAAGCTCTGTGATTTCACGCCCTGAACAACGTCCTGCTTATCACACTGCGCCATTCTGATGGAGTAAGACTGTTAATGGAGTTGACAGTGGCTGAAAAAATCAACACAATTTATTAATCAACTAAACAACCCCTAATTCGGGGCCAGACATTTACTGAGCGGTACCCAGGATAGCTTCTGCGAATGTCGCAGGAACGGCCAGAGACTTGTTATAAGAACCCCGTTGAAAGGTTTTCCCCCCCACTGGCCCAGCCCGCAGTTGGCGAAAAATGTGGTCCATGGGCACCTTCATGGCTCTCGCTGCAGCCCTGGTGGAATAAGACTTAAAAAAAAAAACGTTAGTAGCAACTCCTGTTTTAATAACTCTTTTACCAAAGAATTTATTTGACCAGGGTTGGCCACCATGGTGTCCAGTCACAGTTTTTGTAACATCTGGACTCGTTGGGCTGTCGCCAGTGCCATGAGCATCACCACCTTAAGGGTGAGCTGTTTCAAATGGTAGCTCATCTATTGGAGAGCCCAGCTCCTCAGTAGGGTCAGCATGATCCCCACATCCCACGTTACTGTATTCTGGGTCGTGGAGGGATTGGTATTGAATACTCCCCTCATTAATTTAGACACCAGGTGGTGTGGAGCTGATACTTATATCCAGGTATGAATACGGCGTACTCCTGTCGCTGTTGATGGCACTGTAGCTGAGGCCTGCATCAAAATGGAGGCCTGCTAGAAACTCCAACACATCCAGTATTGTTGCCGATTGGAGGACTTGTTGTTCCGGGCACAGAAACCTCCCACTTTCTGATTTGAGTGAGATATTGTTTGCGGGTGGATTCCCGACACGATGCTGCAATAAGGTTCATGGCTCTTGACGAGATGCCTGCCCGGTTGAGCGGTCTTTTCAGAACCTGCAAGCCAACAAGTTTAATGACCATGGCAAGGATGACTGACCCCCCTGTAATGGAGTGAGTAATCAATTTGGGATGTTTCCCAATCGCCATCCATGGTTGTTGTACATTTCTACAACCATCGGGTACCATGGTTGTGTAGGCCAGTCGGGAATGATCAATATGTCAGTTGCAGAGTCTAGTTTAATTTTCTGCAATACCCGACTGTGAGGCAGCATGGGGGAAACGTGTAGCAACCCATTTCCCCCAATGGATAAAAATGCATCCAATGGCTATTACCCCATGGTCTGGTTCCACAACACATACGTTGGTATTCGATGGTTCAGCCTGGACGCAAATAGGTCAATATCTTGTGTCCCCAATTTGAGCTATAAATTATCTCCAAAATCTGGGGGTTCAACATCCACTCAATGTTGTCATTGAAGACACGTGACCTCGTGTCCGCCACTGAATTAAGCTTCCCAGGCAAATAGGTCGCAGTAAATCCAAATATTTCTTTCAATGCACCAGTGCCCAAATTGTATTAGCCAATTCATTGCAAACTAGCGACCTAATACTACCCATATGATAGATGTAAACCATTTATTGTAGCATTATCTATTCGAAAGCGGACATGTAATCCCATGAATTAGTACAGAAGCCCGCAGTCCATGAAATACCCCCAGCATTTCTATATAGTTTATCCCATGTGACTCCAGGAATGTAGACTCATGAGAGTTCCATCTGCCACACAACTGGACATCGTACCATTGCTCCCCAGCCTGGTGCACTTGCGTCAGTTAGTAGCACAACATCAGGTTGCTCCATATAATAGGTCAATGACATTCTTTAATATTATCTACCCACCATTATAGCTTGTTTCTAGCTTCCGGTGGTAACCAAAGTGGCCGATCAAAGCAGCCAGCATTTGTTTTTTAAATGCTGTGATTTGTGACCTTTGTGAATTTCGGTAGTGTAGCGGTCCGAATCGTGCAGCTGGGAAATGTAGTTACCAATTTTAGAGTTACCAATACCAATAACTTTCGCTGTTTGCCACATGGTCGATACCCTGCGCAAGCAAGATTGTGGCACTCTTCTGATATAGCAGTAGCTTTATTAGTGGGGATGATAAACTTCATTAAATTAGTGTCTAAGGTGAACACCAAATCCATAACCCGTAGCGGGTGCAGTTTTTGATTTGTCTGGATGGATTACAATCCCAGCTTCTCAAGCAGAGCCTTGGTTGCAGCCACTCCTTGAATTGCCAATTGGAGGGTCTGCCCTATTATAAGGATTTCATCCAACATGCCATCACTATAATCTTGTTGTCGGAGAAGAGCCAATACAGCTAAATACCAACTGGTAAAAACAGCCTAAGCTGTGATGGGTTCCATTTAGGCAATGGCACCCTTTCCAGACAACTTCAGAATTCCCTGTGAGCCTCAGCGATGGGCACCGTATAGCATGCTTCTTTCAAACTGATACATGCCATAAAGTACCCTGAGTAAAGCATCCACCTAGCTGTTCCAAAAGCAATCCATTTTGACATGGGTATATTGTACAAAAGTGTTTCAACTCAGCTAAATCGATTATAACCCGACATTCCTCTTATTTTTACTGCTGGTGAACATATTAGGCTCAACTCAATATGTCCTTGCTTGGTTATAGCCAATTACCACTTTTCCCTGCTCGCCATATAATTTCAGCATGCCCTGCCCTCCACCTCTTTTCGGGATAGAGTAAATTCCTACGAGGCGAATGCTGGGTATGGGAATCTATACCTCCCACGAATTATATACCCTTGAACACTTTGTAACATAAACTCATCTGTGGTTAGTTTTCCCCATATGTCCAAGGCCGCCCGCAATCGCCCACCTATTCGTACAGGAGGGATACTACGGCGTGAGAGGAGCCAGACCCCCTTACCTCCATAGTGAACGGCGGTTCCATACATACGGTGCTTCGGGTGGACGTTATGGAGGTTGACGGCCCGGCGGCCGCATTTCCCATGCAGGCCCGCTGTTGGCCTTGCCCTAAATGGTCGTTGTATTTATTGAGATGGAGGTAGGTAGAATCTTTGTGCCCTATCCGGCAGCCTTGGTTCACAGGTTGTATTAGGCTGTTGCCGGTGATATGGGTGAACTCTGACCGATGGAGTTTCATGAGGCCCACTGTTTTGGCCTCCTTTGTCCAGTCCCTTCACACCTGTTTTGTACAGGTCTCCAAGCAACTGATGCGGCGGTGGAGCGGTAATGGTCGGCACAACCCCGCGAATTTGGGGTTTAGTGTGGGCTATATGGAGCTCTTACGCAGGCAATATATCTCATACTGGGCGTTGCATAGGAGTGCCAGTGCATCATGCTATTTACTGGACACATTATCCCCGATCAGGGTTTTGCAAACGCCGTTATGCCCGTGGAGAACCTTTCTCCAAGGTATTATTGAGAATCTGACTCCAGATTTGGTGCATACGTAGGCAATCAATGGTGCCCGCCAATTCGTGGTGCAGGGTTCACCTGTCTGGGTAGAAACGGCAACTTTCACTCACCACATCCAGCATCCTCCTCATGCTCTGGTTCAGCGGTCACTGGCTGTCCCTGGTCGTCATCAAACTCAGCAGCTGGGCAATCATGAATGCTTCTGGCTGGAGACGATGAGGAGCTGAGCGGAGTCCTTGCACGGCTAGTGGGATGCCGTTCTTCTCGTTCTCGGTCCCGCTGGAGATGTTGGACCATTTAAGAGCTCCAACCGCTCAATGCGACCGTCCCTGCGAGATGCAGCGGACAAGCCGACTTCCCCAGGCCCTGCGAATTCACTGGAGCTTCCACCATCGGACCTCACCCCCCTTAGGGTCTATGGTCCAATGGCAGGTCGTCGTGACCTACAGCCCAAGTAGGGTCATACGACTCCCCGCACGGACTCTCCGCTAGTCTGTCTTCTCCCAGACTGTGGTGGCCCACCTGGCAGATAAGAAAGCAGGTGAGTTGACTCGGCGCCGGCCCCCGGAACCTGGCTCCCCGGAGTCCGTGCAGGCTTACCTCCACACTTACACCATTACTTGGCGTGGAGGCGCATGGTCGGCCGCTCGCAGCGCTGAGCTGACCGACCGCTTCCTGCTGCCACCTCCGCCCTTGACCGCAGCCTGACGGGGTGTGTTGTCGGCGGTATCTGCTCCAGCAGGCCTACACGACGCAGCAGTGTTATGCCCGGGCTGCACGATGGCAGATATCCCTGGCTGCGGTACGCAATGCACTTTGCAGGGCTCCCCTGTCGTGCGCTGTCCCCCGGCCCAGCCCCCTCGGGTCTACTGGAGCTCGGGGGAGAGGTTACCTGTAAAAGAAAACAAGACCCCTTGCCACGTAACCTGTATCCCCCCTTATTCTCTTGGGGGACGGGGGGCTCGGAGTCTGGACCTGTTTGCTTGCAGCTCCGTAGCGGTAACCCATTCGGGTGAGTCGGCCCCTGTATTAGCGGGAGCGCCCGACTTCCGCATTCCTGCCCCCACCGTTGCGTTAAAGCTGCCGGCGTTCCGCGCAGCTCCGGGGACAAGGGCCGTCGGCTGGCCGCAGCTCAGCTCCGCGCCCGACTTCTGCATGCGTTGAAGCTGCCGGCGTTCCGTGCAGCTCCGGGGACAAAGGCCGTCGGCTGGCCGCAGCTCAGCTCCGCTCCTCGGCAGCGTCGTCCTGCGGCCCTTGTCCATGCTGTGAGCGTTAAAGCTGCCGGCGTTCCGTGCAGCTCCGGGGACAAGGGCCGTCGGCTGGCCGCAGCACAACTCAGCTCCCCGACAGCGTCGTCCTGCGGCCTTTGTCCATGCTGTAAAGGAAGGTAATACTTACCTGCCGGTCTTGTGAAGGAGCCGGTGGGGAGAGCGCACTCCCCCCCCCAGCTGCCGCTGCAGATGCGTGCGACGATATGCCGCGCATGCCTGCTGGCGGGGTCTTCACGAAGTCACTCACTTGACTCCGAAGTAAAATACCTTTTGAATCCTTGCCTTTGGGCATAGATGGGGTAGACAATCAGAACCTTTTATTCTCAAAGCGGCAATATTAGATACTAGTTGGCATAGCTTTAAGATGTGAGAGGCAACTTTTAAAGGAGATGTGCTGGATAAGTTTTCAATGGTTCAATGATGTTTTTATTATCACATGTGGGGGGGGGGTGTGGGACACATGTCCAGGGTTCATACTGGAGTACAAGCGTGAGGTTCCAGAAATTTCTGGTAAGGCATCAAGACCTTTGCTAATGAAGAAACCTGGAGGCCAGAGTTCCCTCGTGAAGCAACAGCCACCTCACGCCACTACAAGAACAGGTGCGGGCTGTGGGATACCATGCACCTGCAAAATAGTTCCTGAAAGGACCAGCAGTGAACAGCGCTATGTGGGGGTACAATGCACACTTCAAAATGAACTGCTTCCAGAAGAATGCCATCAGACCTGCCTTAAATTCCAAATCTGCAGGCTCAAGTAAGGCCAGCAATGTCCAGCCACCGAATCCTCTCTTCAGGAAACCTGCCCAAACAGGTAAGACCTGGATGAAGAATGAAAGCTGTCCGGCTTATCAAGGTACCACGGCAACAACATACTCCACGCCTCTATCGACAGCAAGCGTTTCACTGAAGCTGGTGGCAGCTTCAAAACTGGGCACAGGTCTTTCAGGCCAAGGCCCAAACTGGTCCTCAGGGAATTGGGTCCATGCATCCCAGCAATCCTACTCTCCAAATCTGGGACGGAAATAGAACCCGCACGAGGGGCCTTTGGGCATACCACAAGACCACCAATAACCATGAAGGTCGGTGGGTCTGGTTCTTTCCGGAATATGAGGTATATGGACCATTTACAAGTTGGTAAATTTACACATGTTTTATGCAAGCGAGACAGAGTTGCCTTTTAAGTCAGGTTGCAGTTGCGGCCCGCTTATTGTCACAATGGAAGATACCGGTTCAACTCGCATGTGCAGTATAGACATTTCTGAATAGGAAACTTAATTACTGTCTAACTACAGAGGAACAGTTTCCACTCACAGGGCTCACCGGAGGTATTTGAAATTTAGCTGGATGGGGCAATGATACAGTCAAAAGCATTGCAAAATGGGCTAACTTCAGCTCCCAGGTTATTTATCAAATTACTAAAACCAGTGCTTCGGCTGCTCAGAGCTAAAAAAAGCTATTGTTATGGCCTATCTGGATGATGTTCTAAAAACGCTGTATTTTGCCAAATTAGCGGTAAAAGCCACAAACTATATTTCAGAAATTGGGTTCTCATCCATCCAGTTAAATTTAAGTTGATACCAACTGAAATTATTGAGTGTTAGGATTTACCTTAACTCTATTAAATTTTCTGGGATTGGCGTTATATTGGGCTTTCAGCTGTGCTATTTGCGCCTTTGCATCATCAAAGCTATACAGCATGCAAAGGAGCAAGCTCACAAGTACCATGTAGGTCATTGCTACCAGACTTATGCTATTCTAAGCTGAAACTATCAAAGTCACCATGGTGGACAAACAGTATTTGGCATTGCTCCACTAACCTTCATCAGTAACTCTTAAGTTAATTACTAACTGATGCTCTTTCTCAAAGATGGATAATTACTAATACCATCTTTAGTTACGGAGGCAGATGGTTTTGCATGAGTTACCAATTGTTCAGTTATATGGTATCAACTACCTATACACACTAGGTGCATTCTGTGGATTAAAGGTTGTACGAATGTACATAATCTGCATGCTCAAGTCTAACTTGATACACTCTGGTGCTGTTATATGTTAATCGCATGGGTGCAATCGAGTCAAAGTATCCGGTGATAGTTTACCTAACTTAATTTGGCATTGGTGTATCATCATGTAAACTCAATGACAACACAGAATGGATGGTGGATCACAAGTATTTAAGGACATTATGGGCTCGATAGAACACCATAAGATTGAGATGTTTGCATCCAGGCTCAATCACCAGTTGCAAATACGTAGCACATCAGTGGCGATGGATGTATTGTCGCTACACTGGGGAGGAATGTTCTTTTGTCTTCCTCCAATTTACCTCTTCAGACGGACCTTGCAAATTCAGCAATTTCTCGCTTCAAACCTTTTCGTAGTGCCTGACTGGCCTATACTGCCATGGTTCCTGCTGATGTTGGGAATAATGATAGAACCTTATACGGTTATTCCAGGCACAAAATTGCTGGTTCGCCGTGACTTGGAAAACCATCCTCTGCATGACATAATCAATACATTGACTTGCAGATTGGGAAGACCGTTCCTGCAGCTCGGATTGTTAAACCAAACCATGGACGTGCTCACTGCAATTGCAGGGATAGCACCAAATAAGCAGTACTTTCCTCATAAGGAGATTGGAAGTATTTTGTTTTATACTATTATTACATATAATTCGGCATGGATTACTGACGTCTTGAAGTTCAGTTCTATATGGGGTTTGACAATCATTAATAAAGTGCCATTTACTGTGCCCAACATGCCTTCTCGTCATATTGGCTGCAGAGAGCAGAATCCACTCTGTCAGGTCTCACCTTCTGATATCTAGATTATGAAGGGTATCTTCAACTAGAAACCTCCCAGGCCAGGTAAGCAGAGATATGGGATGTTAACATTGGAACATCCCTGTCCTTGGTCAAACTCACTTACCAAGTGGTTATGCTTATGGCGCTGAGTTCAGCGCAATGGGTCCAGTCTTTGCATAGTCTTGACTGGACAGGATGATTATTTCTACAGGCAAAATAACATCTATGTTAATGATTTAATCAGCGCAATACACCAGGGACATCAGGTCTCAAACTAGAATTGTTGGCATATCCCACAGACCTTCGGTTGTGTGTGGCCACATATCTACACCAGTATGTTAAGGTCACTAGAGCCTGAGAGACCTGAACTAGCAATGATTGTTAGTCACATAAAGCCTCATAAGAGAATATCACTACAGACCATCTCCAGGTGAACGGGTTAAAATGGGTTCTGGGATACAGGAGTGAACACTGACATTCAAGTCTCACTCCACCCAGGCTGCAACAATATCAGCAGCAGGGGATGGACGTTTCGCAGGACCACATCCTAGCAGCTGCAGGATGGTCAAACGAACGATCTTCCAAACATTTTAGAAAAAACCCTTTGCCAGACCGGGGGTATTTGCCAACTCTATTTTAGATCTGGTTATAGTTTCCTCCCGGTTGAGGGAGGTTACTATTATTATTAATTGTCCATTAATAGCATCAACATGTCTATATCTATGCCATGTCTGAATGCATTATTAATATTCACTCTTCACTGATGCAGTGTGTGATGCATGGACTAGTCTCCACGGCATGAAATCACAGAGCTTTGAAATCTTCACGTAGTCACTCATGTGACTCCGAAGTAAAATAGTAAGATTAAATGAGAACTTACCAGTTTGAGGTTTGATCTTTATTTTATGAGGAGTTACGTTGAGGGATTACGTGCCCTTCGCTGCCAACCCTCTATTATAAAGGTCAACTGGTATTTTAGTTCTCTTATCATACTATATTTAGTCAACTTCTGTTATCTGTGATTTCACACCGCTGCTTTGAAGAATGTCACGCATACGTGCTGGCGGGGTCTTCAAGTAATCCCTCAACGTAACTCCTCCTAAAATAAAGATCAAACTTCAAACTGGTAAGTTCTCATTTAATCTTACTATTATTTTTCATACCAATAGTCCGCTAGAGTATTACCAATATGCTCTGCCATGATCACATTGAATGGTGATGTTGGCTCAAAGGGCTAAATGGCCTACTCCTGACCTATTTTCTATGTTTCTATGTTTCATACCCCTAATCCTTGATTAGCAAGTGTACAGAAATAGTCTACTAAACCTGCATGCAAGAGGCTCCATGTTTAGGCACCATTTTTAAAGTCCACGCTCTAGTTCTTATGAGCGGTGTCTGTTTCAGGCAAATCCCAGGCTGTTGCGGGGCCTCCAGCCATCTCCTTCCTTGGATGCCGCGTCCCTTTTCTCACCTGTCCACCTTTGTTCTCCGGGGATCCCTCCTGCAACCGACCTCGAGGACGCATTAGGCCAGATCCCAGTTCTCCGCTCCCTCCGACCTTGTCCCTTGCCCGTTGCATCCATCGTTGCTGGCTCCATCCTCCCTAGTCTTCAGCGTTCAGGCGACAAGCAGGGGCCAATCCCAGGCTGGCGGTCCGTCGTGTCCAACGAGCTGGATTTTTTCCACTTACGATCAATCCAGTCAAAGGCTGAAGCCTGGGAGCTCCTGAAGATCGTTGCCTGCAGCACAAGCACGAGGTGATCGGTGGGAACGAGAATTGCTTTGCAGCATTTATGAGTCGAACAATGGAACAAATCTGTGATAAAATGAACCATTCTCTCTGCATCTCCCTGAGTGGCCTGGAGATAATATCTTGAAAAACAAATATTTCCTTTTTATTTTGTTCCAGGTGCAATGGCCACCATTCAACTCTTCATTTAATTTAACCAGCAATTTTCGAATGCTAATTTTTACCCTTGAGTCTAAGTGCCTAAGACTTCTATTAAATAAACCCCAGTTGCATATCGTGCTTGTAGGGAACTTCTGTCCAGCAATTTCTGTTGAGACTACGTGTAAACAATCAACAGACTGATCCATTGATTGTCTCTGTGTTGACTTTGAAAAGAATCCCATTGTCAGCACAAAGCAATGAAATATTGAGCGCAGTGTATCAGCCCTGCATTGATCTTCTAAATCTCATGCTACAGTGTCTTTGCAGTTATGAAGCATCTACAGGGGAACATTAATCCTGCTCCAGCAATTCAGCTGCATGTCAATACGTACAGCAAGGTTAAAAAGTTGTGGAAAAAATACAACAAATGGCCCTGGCTAAAAGTTCTTGAATTGGACTCAGTTGCTTTTCAATATGCTTCTCAATGTAAAAGGGATTTAATACACTCTTTATTACACTTCCCATATGAAGATTTTGTACATCAATCAATAGTTATTGGCAGGATTTCTCAAAAGGTCAAAGGAAGTATTCTCAATGAAGATAGACACAAAATGCTGGAGTAACTCAGCGGGTCAGGCAGCATCAGTGGCGAAAAGGAATAGGTGACGTTTTGGGTCGAGACCTTTCTTCAGACCTCAAGTATTCTCAATGCTTAGTTTATTATTGTCACATGTAGTGATAAGCTTTTTTGTTGCGTGCAATCCAGTCAGCGGAAAAACTAAGCAAGATTTCCAGCATTCTGTATCTATCTTCGATAAAAACATGCTGCCTGAGTATCCTAGCATTACTCTAGCATTTTGTGTCTATATATATGATTATAATCGAGCCACCCACAGTGTACAGATACAGGATAAGGGGAGTAATGTTTAGTGCAAGATAAAGTCCAGTAAAGTTTAATTAAAGATAGTCAGAGCGTCTCCAATGAGGTAAATGGGAGGTCAGGACATGCTAGATGGTAATAGGATGGTTCAGTCACCTGAATACAACTGGGAAGAAACTGGGAGGAAACCGGAGCACCCGGAGAAAACTCACAAAGTCACAGGGAGAATGTATAAACTCAATACAGACTGCAACCATAGTCAGGATTGAACCCGGGTCTCTGGTGCTGTAAAGGGCCTGTCCCACTTATGTGTCTTTGGCACGCAAATTACACAGCCTCGTGGTCACGTTGAGACGCGACGGTCCTGCGAAGGTCGCGCGTGATTTCTTGCGCCCGCACAGCCTTCTGGAGCATGTGAAGTAATTTGAAGATGGACACAAAATGCAGGAGTAACTCAGCGGGACCGGCAGCATCTCTGGAGAGAAGCAATGGGTGACATTTTGTGTCGAGAAGGGTCTTGACCCGAAACGTCACCCATTGCTTCTCTCCAGAGATGCTGCCGGTCCCGCTGAGTTACTGCAGCATTTTGTGTCTATCTTCAATTTTCTGGGCCCCGCTCTGGGAGTTGAAGTGGGGGCGGATCCGGATTGCAATGGCCGTGCGCCCCAGGCAGAGTTCGACGATCGTTTGCCTGCTTCTGCTGCTGTTGCAGGTGAGACGTTGCGTCGTGCCATGGTCTTGGGCCTGTCCTACTTTGGCCGTCAGTTACGCGACAGGACGTTGGCGCGTGAAGATTTTGTTCGCTACGAAAATTTCAGAGCACCGCACGATGTTGCACACAACTACGTACCCCTCCTCGCTTCTCAGTGGGACCAGCCCCACGCGGCCATATGATGCCCGTGCGCCTCAAAGCAATGATGAGCTTGTGTAATTTGCATGCCAAGGACACGTAAGTGGAACAGGCCCTTAAGGCAGCAACTCTGCCACTGTGCCGCCCTATTCAATCTGTTCAATCAATATGTTTGATACCACTAGAGTTGTCAAATTAATAAGAAAAAATTGGCAAACAAGTAACTTGTTGGTCAGAATTTGTAAAGAAGGGCCAAGAGATCACCATATACTTTTGATTATCCTTTTTGATTGTGTCACCTTGTTCTTTAGACTCTCCATGATTCAAAGCTCCATCCCTGAAGTCTGGGATAAGTATCTACACCACAGGTCACGAAGGGGAGTGTGACCATACACTATCCTTGTCAATTGCCTCACGTCTCAAGAGACTCTGTAGAATCGTCGTAAGTGCCTGATACTCAGTTATCATCGTTTCATGGCCAGCACAGTAGCGCATCGGTAGAGTTGCTGCCTTACAGCGCCTAAGACCCGGGTTTGATCCTGACTATGGGTGCAGTTTGTATGGAGTTTATATGGTCTCCATGCGACCGTGTGGGTTTTTTTCCGGGTCCTCCGGTTTCCTCCCACATTCCAAAGATATGCAGGTTTAGTAGATTAATCGGTCCCTGTAAATTGCCCCTAGTGTGAAGAATGTAAAACTGGGATAACATTGAACTAGAAGATGAACACAAAGTGCTGGAGTAACTCAGCTGGTTAGGCAGCATCTCTGGAGAAAAAGGGAGGGTGGTGTTTTGGGTCGGAACCCTTCCTTAAACTCAACATCAAACTAGAATATGGGTGATTGTTGGTTAGCACAAACTTGGTGGGCCTAAGGGCTCGTTTCCATGCTGTATCTCTAAACTAAACTATGTATCACGGCCAGCACCTGGAGATACACATACTCTTCAACAATAGATTGGCATCAAGCAACATTTTCACGTCTGCATACGTTACCTTCCATATGCACTGTGACTCGGTTACTCATCTCACTGATTTATCACCCACTCAGTAATGTGTACAGGCAGTGGAGCGCATAGGGTTAGTGAACGTAAGCTGTTCTCATGGAGGTAATGAAATCTCCGCGTTATCATTGGGAGAACTGTTGAAGTCGCTCTGTGACTTGGGTTTTTGCAGACAGTATATATTTTTTGGTTTAGCTCCTTTTAAGTTGGTCGTTGAAGGAGAGGAGAGAAAATATACTGTGACATTTAGGATGAAAGAACTGAAGGAATAATGATTTGAGCACCTCCAACCCAAAGTGGCTGATTTTGTTTTATTGATTGACTGGTTTTCCGCATCTTAATGGCTTAACGTGCCAATTCCAATTCCTCAACAACCAGTGGCCTGCTGTTACCTGATAGTGTTTGTTGGCTTCCCCTGGAAAGATGAATGCATCGTGTGTGTCTCCTTTACTATGGTTTCCAAATACACAGTTGCTCTCTGCCTGCTTTCTTTGAATGTGTGTTAATAGTAGTAGTTGGAAAGAATAGAGACGTTGGATGATGTGGATATAACAAGGCCAGCATGCATTCCCAGGTGTGAATTAATAGACAGGCCTTTAGTCAAGACTTTAGAGATACAGCGCAGAAACACCAAGTCAGCGCCCACTGGCGATCATCCCCCAACACTAACATTTTCCTACACACTAAGGACAATTCTATGACTCACCAACTTACTCCTTCCACTGGCAGCAGGTTTTGATCCATTGTGTATTCTTTATACTTTGTTTTTGTTCAATGCTAGACTGTTGAATCATTTGGCAACTTCCCAACCCTGTTAATTTGGACCAGGTACCTTTTTGTCTCCTTGAACATTTATTTTCTCCAGACCAGCGTCCTTATCTCTGACTCTTCATTATCTTTTCTGTTCTTGCATTTAACTGCACTCTGTGGCGATCGCTATTTTCCAATTTTCTCCTCTTCACATCATTTATTTGCTCAATTTCATTTCCGAGAACTACATCAAACAGTATATCTTATGTTGGACCAACAACACACTCATCCAGCAATCAGGCATAAAATGTTTTCAAAACACATTGAATACTTACATTGCTATATTACGGTCAGATTTGGGTTAATTAAATTTACCCACTGTTATTATGCTGTTGCTCAAATACAGTCCATAGCCTTTGTCTGCCAAATAAGGGCAGCGCAGTGGTGCGGTGGACTCGGGTTAGATCCTGACTACAATTGTTCTCTGTACAGAGTTTGTACGTTCTCCCCATGACCTCGTGGATTTTCTCCGGGGGCTCTGCTTTCCTCCCACATTTCAAAGACGTACAAATTAACAGGTTAATTGGCTTTGATGAAAATTGTCCCTTAGTGTGTAGGATAGTGCCACTGTATGGGGTAATCACTGGTCGGCACGGAGGCAGTGGGCCGAAGGGCCTGTTTCCGCGCTGTCTCTAAAATCTGCCTTTTGCAGACAAGCTCCCCCAATTTTCTGTCAATATTCACATATAGTACAAAATACCTAACATTCTTCAGTTGTAAATAAACAGAAAGTGTTGGAGTTAAACCCCTGTCCCACTTTCACGACCTACTTCACGCCCTCTGCCGAGTTTGCCCTTGATTCATGCTCGCAGCATGGTCGCCACAAGGTCGTAGGAGGTCGTAGGTAGGTCGTAGCAGGTCGTGATGCTAGTCGTAGGTACTCGTCAAGTAGGTTGCAGCTTTTTTCTAGCCTGATAAAAAATGTCATAGTAAAAAAGGTCGGCATGGAAAAGATCGATACTTTTTACTCATAGGTAGGTCGTAGGTAGGATGTAATAGGTAGTGATGCTAGTCGTAGGTAGTCGTAGGTGGTCGGAGGCAGTTGAAGCTAATAGCTCCGGGGTGAAAAAAAGGTCAGGAGAAAAAAAAGGTAATTTAAACTGCAGAATGTCACCTCTGTCACTGCAAGGCATGTTCATTCATAGCTGGAGAGATTTTTGGAGAGGAGACTTGTGTTTTAGAGATGGCACCAAAAAGGCAGCAGCGCAGAGGGAGGGCACAACCCTCAAACAAACGGCCATACAGGTGTTGCCCACCCAAGAGGAGGAGTGGCAGGAGGTGATGCCACAGGAGATGATAGTGCAGGAGGAGGTAGCCCTGCATGAGAGACCCCTGGAGGTGGAGACCAGGGTGGTAGTATATGTCCCCACCACCACCCCATCCTTCACTGCTTCATTTGAAGGCAGCAAAGCAGCCCTTTCTCCTGTGTCTGACACAGCGTCAGAGGCAGATGCCCCATTGGTGGTGAGGGAGGGCTGGAGGAAGGTTATGCCCTACACCTTCACCGGGCAGCAGGAGGGAGACCTTGAGGAATGGTTCCAGCAGAATGCCATCCTGTATGGAAAGGAAAATTAGGAATACAGGGACAGAGACAAAAATGGCATGGTTGCCATCCACTGCCCCACATGTGTGCTTAACGTTCCATCTTTTGTCACAGCCCAGCGCCACTCTCTTCCAGTCATCTGGTGTACTGTGACAGTGCATCACATCATCTCCATTCACCCATTGAGACCTCTTCTTGTGCTTCCGCCTCACCCTTGCTCTTCCCCTTTTGCCTTTCTTAAAAGGCTGCTGAAGCAAAAGGGCTACTGCAAACAGCAGTAAAACGTACATGGTTGAAGCCAGTCTTCAACATAGTTGAAGGAGGTCTTCAACATAGTCGTGGGAGGTTTTCAACATAGTTGTGGAAGGTCATAGGAGGTCGTAGGTTACCGCGACCTTAAATTTTTAAAGTTGTCAGAGGTCGCAAATTAGGTCATGAAAGTGGGACAGGGGCTTAACTCAGCGGGTCGAGCAGCATTTCTGGAGAAAAGGATGGGAGACATTTCACATTGAGCCCCTTCTTCAGATGAAACCCTTTCTCCAGGGATGCTGGTTGACCCGATGAGTTGCTCCAGCACTTGTGTATTTTCGGTATCAACCAGTGACATTCTTTGCGTCTGTAATTCCTTTCTACACATTCTTCAGTTGTAGTCTACCTGTCTCTTTTGGGGTCTCTGCTGGTTTGTGATTGTCCACCCTACAAACTGTTCACATGTTCAAGACCGAGCGCCTGCTGGTGAGTTTGGACCATTGACTTTCACTCTGCAGAGTTCCTCTCTTTGCTTTGATTCCATTTTACCGTCAGTCCTGTTATGCCCTTCCTGCATTCTAGCTGGTATGATACAGATCTCTCATGGAGTGGAATTGATTGACAGAAAAATCATACTAACTCCACACAGGCAGCACCTGAGGTCAAGATTGAACCTTTTGTTTTGTGAGCCAGCAACTCTATGAGTTGCACTATTGTGCTGCAGCTAGAATGTATTTATCTATCAGGGACAAATATTCTCTATTCTTCAGATATCAAAAGTTATTAGAAGTGTACCAATGGATAAATGATTGCTCTTGTCATTGCAAGAGTTCTGTGCGTTTGTGCCAAGCTTTTTAAAAATGTGGTAAAATGTCCAAAAACACCAAACTTTTTCTTATTTGACAGTTTGGATTTAGGGAAAAATAATTGTAAACTTAGGTCTGGGAGGGCAGAGTGGTGCAGCTGGTAGAGCCTCTGCCTCAGCGCCAGAGACCTAGATTCGATCCTGACCTCAGCTGCTGTCTGTGTGGAGTAGGCACATTTTCCCTGTGACCACATGGGTTTCCTCCGGGTGCTCCAGTTTCCTGACACATCCGAAAGATATGTTGGTTTATACTGTAGGTTAATTGGCTTCTGTAAATTGTCCCCAGGGTGTAGGGGGGTGGTTGAGTAAATGAGGTAACATAGGTGAGGTGATCAATGGTCGGCGCGGACTCGATGGGCCGAAGGGCATGTTACCATGCTGTATCTCTAAACAAAAACTAAACTAGTATTCCAGATCCATGTGATACTCGGGATCAATCACTCAAGGTCTTCTGACCTTTACAACACTATAGTGACCTACAGAAACTACGATTCAACCCAAAAGGTCTCCTCCCTTCTCTGTGTACCAAGTTGACAAGGAATACAATTGAAAACACACGTAACACCTTTTAGCGACCACCGAGCTCATATGTACTGTTTATATGGATGCGTTCACATAATTATCAAATCCAAGATTTTAAAATATCGCTTAGAACCTGCAACAAAAATTCTTCTAAATTTACAGAACAATAAAAAAGACCATTCGGCCCATTGTCCCCGTGCTGAATAATAATTAATCAATGTTGTCAATTTTCACATTGCTACTCTCTGAATGTAATTCTTGAGCTTTGAAATACTCTCACAAATGTTTCTGTGAGGGTTTTATCTTCTAGCACCATTTCACAGAATGACTTCCAGCTACCCAGCAATTTAAAACACAATTTTCACGCCTAGTGATCCTGATACATTGTACATAACATCCATCATGTTATACTGCAACTTAGATTAAAATAAACAGGTTAATACCTCCTATACAATAAGGCAAGGGAAAATTTACTATCTGTGTATTAACTGTTCACATGATGACATTGCTTGAACAATTTCCAAGCTACAATACCCTGTTGCTGCTGAATATGATTAATACATTTATCTGTGCTCCCTTGATTCAAGATTGCCCAATAAGATTATTAAAAAAGTTTTTTTTAATTAAAAATACTTTTTACTATTTCACATTTATGTCCTGAAGCATTGTTCTACTAACTTACTTTTGACTTTGTTTCTTGGCTTTTCTTGACAGCATAGTTTCTACTTGTATGACTTAATAACTTCTGCAACTTGATTTTCTAAAGTAATTCCACCCAACACATCTTCACTACATCTAAGATCAGTTTTGTTGCTCTTTGGTTCAATGTTTGATTGAATAGTAAGGGGTTCAGGGGCTGTGGGGAGAAGGCAGGAGAATGGGATTGAGAGCGAAAGATAGATCAGTCATGATGGAATGGCAAAGTAGACTTGATGGGCCGAATGGCATTCTCATTCATTTTAATCGAGAGAAAATATTTCACTAATATACCAATGTTTTCTTTAAATGGCTTTCATTCAAGGATTTTAAGTAGACAAAAATGCTGGTGAAACTCAGCGAGTGAGGCAGCATCTATGGAGTGAAGGAATAGGTGACGTTTCGGGTCGAGACCCTTCTTCAGACTGATGTGGGGGGGGGCGGGGCGGGAAGAAGAAAGAAAGAGGCGGAGACAGTAGGCTGTGGGAGAGCTGGGAAGGGGAGGGTAAGGAGGGAGAAAGCAAGGACTGCCTGAAATTGGTGAAGTCAATGTTCATACCGCTGGGGTGTTTTAATGGAGTTTCACTTGGTTGTATTTATGTATAGTATCTGATCTGATCTGATCGGATAGCTTGCAGAGCAAAGCTTTTCATTTTACCTCACTACACGCAACAATAATAAACCTAAATCGCAACCTGAAGCAGGAATGAAATGCATTAAGTATTCATATATCACCATCTTCAGGAATAGCTTCTACCTCTCTATTATCAAGCTTCTGAACGGTCCTTCTATAAACTAGGGTACTGTCCGATTTGCCTCCACCCTATTGTGGACATAGGACCTTGCCAATGGAGCTGGTTTGCTACAATGCTGACAACTATAGTCTACACTCTGTATCTTCCTCTTGTCTCTACCTTTTATAATTGGGGCTGACAATTATATTTATGTATAGTATTATCAAATTTGATTGGTCAGCAAGCAAAACAAAGCTTTCCACTGTACCTCGTTACATGCAACAATAGTAAACTTATATGTAAATCTAAACCAGGAATGAAATACATTAAGTATTCATATATAATGCATAAAGAGTTCTGCAATTCAAATCGCTGCCTCAATATTGTAAATGGCTGAATGGACTGTGTTTGTATCTATCATTATCTGGAATCTCCAGCATGGAAATATCAGTGCAGTCAATTTTCAATTACACTGAACAAATCAATGATCCTTTTTACCAGCATCTCTAAAAGAAACCTACATTTCAAATTTTTGGTCACGAAGTAAACTATAATAAACAGCATTAATCTTCTGCGCCTTCGCAAGGCTGATTAATAATACCACAGTGCGCTGGGACTCTATTTACTGCAATTACTGATTTGGTGAATTGCTCCAACTCACCCATGTCATCACTTGTCAAGATGGCATTTCAGTAATTAATGCTTTAATTGCTTTTTTAATGACACCAGTACCTACTTTCAGAATAATCCAAGCCATCAAATTCTTTACTGCCCCATTTGATTAGGTGTGTGGATAGTTTAGCGCATATCCATCTACTTGCATCAAAACAATGTTGACATTTAGGATAAAATATGACCACCACCCACTGCTTTGACCACCAGCCCTCCTTTGAATTCTGAAGACTGAGGGAAGGTTTAAATGTTTTGTTTTAGCTTTTCTCTATACATTTCTCCCTATAAAATTATGAGAGCATAGATAGGGTAGACAGTCAGAACCTTTTTTTTCCCAGGGTGGAAATGTCCAACACTAGAGGTCTCAGCTATAAGGTAAGAGGGGGAAAGTTTTATTTACACAGAGGGTGGTGGGAGCCTGGAACGCATTGCCAGGGGTGGTGGTGGAGGCAGATACGGCAGTGGTGTTTAAGAAGCTTTTAGATAGGCACATGGATATGCAGGGAATGGAGAGATATGGATCACACGCAGGCAGATGAGTTCAGTTTAACTAGGCATCATGTTTGGCACAAACATTGTGGGCCGAATTGCCCATTCCTGTGCTGTACTGTTCTATGTTTAAAAAAAAGGCAAAAAGGAGAGAATTCTTGCTGTTTGACACTACTCTGGCTAACCACACTGGTGACTTTACTGTGGAGTTATGACAGCTAAAGAGGAGTACAGCATTTTGAAGCCAGGAACTGCGGATGCGGTTTAATACTCAAAAGGACTTAAAGTGCTGGACTAACTCGGCGTGTCAAGCCGCATCTCAGGAGAACATAGATAGGAGACAGGCGGCACAGTAGTGCAGTGGTGGTGTTGCTGCCTTACTGCACCAGAGCCCCAAGTTTGTTCCTGACCATGGGTGCTGTCTGTATGGAGTTTGTGCATTCTCCCTGTGACCATGTGGATTTTCTCCGGGTGCTCTGGTTTCCTCTCACACTCCAAAGATGTAAAGGTTTCTAGATTAATTGGCTTCTGTAAATTGTCCTTAGTGTGAAGGATGCAAATCTGGGATGATGGCTGATTGTTAGTTGGTGTGGACTCGGTGAGCTGAAGGGCCTGTTTCCACGCTGTGTCTCTAAAGATGACCTTTCCGTGTTCTCCAGAGATGCTGCCTGGCATGCTGAGTTATTTTGTGTCCTTTAGGAATACAGCAAGTATCAGTTGAAATATTTGAGACAAAATCAGTATGCAATGAATCAGTTGAGAATTTGCAGTGTAGCTTTTGCATAAAAGTATGTGTTTCTGTTACTGTCAAGTTAAATGCACTGTGCAATTAAAAGTCAAATAGGTAATTCATTAGAGCCGTGAATTTGTGAATGGTCATACTAATTTCCATTGCTGATTCAAAAACCCTGTGCGACACTATTTAACTTCTCAGATATTTAAATTACCTGATTCCAATCTTACCTCGGCTCATTTGCTACTAAAACCATTATCTGTGATTTCAAACCCCATGCGCTTGACTATTCTAATGAAATTTCTGACTTGCCTCTCTCATTCTAATCTGCGCAAACCTGAGTCTATGTCCACCTTGCACCATTCAGTCAATCCAGCAGTACACTAATCACACTTAAACACAGTCCCAACATTTTTAATCTCCTGCTTAAAAATTGTCGCCTTAATAGATCTCCTCTCCAGAACTGGAATGTTCTGTCTAGATCTCCCCGACTTAATAACACTCCAAGGTTTCAGCCACACTCTAATTCTATCCTCTTGTACATTGTCAAATTTAATTGCTCCTCCCTAAGCTCAGTCAACTGTCAAGATCCTAAGATGTGGATTTCTCCGAAGCCTAATGTTTAGTGCAAGGTAAAGTCTGGATTAAAGATAGTCTGAAGGTCTCCACAATGAGGTAGATGGGAGGTCATGATTGCTCTCCAGTTGGTGATAGGATGGTCCCGCTGTTATCAGGCAACTGAACCATCCTATCACCAACTAGATAGTAGTCCTGATTTACCATCTACCTCATTGGAGACCCTTGGACTATCTTTACTCCGGATTTTACTGGACTTTATTTTGCACTAACATTATGCCCTTTATCCTGTATCTGTACACTGTGGCCAACTTAATTGTAATCATGTATAGTCTTTTCGCTGACTGGATAGCATGCAACAAAACAGCTTTTCACTGTACCTCGGCACACATGACAATAATAAACCAAACTATGTACCTCTCTTCAGGATGCTCTCAAAAGATATTCTTTTCTTACCTGCTCTGACACTTTCATATGTGGATTGACATCAATTTTTGCCCATAAAACCAGTCTGATGAAGGGTCTCGACCTGAACCATTACCCATTCCTTTCCTCCAGAGATGCTGGCTGTCCCGCTGAGTTACTCCAGCATTTTGTGTTTCGTCCATAACCCTTCCGTGAAGAACCTGGAACATTTTGCTGTATTTCCATAGAAGAAAGGCGATTCGGCCCATCGAGTCTATGGCAACTCACAGGACAATTCCATTGCACCAAAATTTTCCTTAACTATATGTTCCATATTCCTAACAACCACAATTCCCTTTGTTCCATCCAGATTCTATTATTCACCTACATAATGCTTACTGGGACAATTTACATGGGGCCAATGAACTTACTACCCAACATACCTTTGGGATGTGGGAGGAAACCAGGGTACCTGGGGAAATCATCCACATGGACAGGAACAACATTGCAAACTCCACACGGACAGGACACCGCAAAAGTCTGGGTTAAACACATGTCGGGAACTGTGAGGCAGCAGTTCTACCAGCTGCGCCATTAATTCAATGATTCAATGATACTTTATTGTCACATAAAGTATTGTCACATCCTAGGTGCAGTGAAATGCTTTGTTTTGCATACAATACAATAAATTCATACAGCAGTCCTCACCTAGGCAGTGCACAAGAGTCGCCACGTTTCTGACGCTGACAGATTGTGCCGCCCATTGCTAGTGCTCCGCAAATATAAATTGGTTAGTGTCATTATTGAGTTTAAAAAAATCACCCAGATAATGACTTCAATTCTGAGTCAAGATTATGTTAGTTGATCTGTTCCCGGTATGTGAGAGCCCCTTGAGATTTAGACTTTAACTTTGCACTTCAGAGATATGGCACAGAAACAGGCCCTTCGGCCCACTGAGTCCGCGCTGGCCAGCTATCATCCCATACACTAACACTATCCTACACACTAACGACGATTTACAATTTTAATTACCGAAAACATTTAACCTACAAACCTGTACGTCCTTGGAGTGTGGACGGAAACGGGAGCACCCGGAGAAAACCTATGTGGTCACAGGGAGAACATACAAATTACGTACATATAGCACCTGTCGTCAGTATTGAACTTGGGTCTCTGGCACTGTGAGGCAGCAACTCTACTGCTGCACCACTGTGCACCTTAGATCATTTCCAGGGAAAACAGAACTGCTGCAAACGTGAAGCCAAAAGGTTATTTACTGTTCCTAATGAGTTGAGAATTACTACCAGTTTCAGACATTACCAGAAACTCTGTAGAAAATTCAAAAGGGTGGCTCACAGATAAGATGTTGTGAATGAAGTCTTAATTTTCTTTAAAAGTCAGTCCATATCTTCAACATGGAGTACTTGTGCAGAAACAAATTGCTCTCCCTATCACCTATGTAGTCAATCCAATGTGCATGCCTGCCACATTAGTAACGCTGTAATTTTTTATGGTTGATATTTAATATCATGTAGAACTTCAGATTGGTTTAGTTAGCTAAATTTTAGATGTTACTGGATAATAACTCGGAAGCTTTGAGCAATAACATATTTATTTGGGATCAAAGGAACGAGGAGGCCATACAATTTGTGTAAACGGGAAACACAGGAGACTGCAGATCAGAATCAGAATCTCTTTATTGTCATTGCACATGGTGCAACGAAATTTAAAAAGTCAATCCAATGGTGCGATTCACAAGAACAATCTTAAAATATAAGGAAGGGTAAAAATATATACATATAAAAAAACAAATGCTGGAATTGTGAGCAAAACACAAAGTGCGAGAGGAACTCAACAGGTCAGGCAGCATCCAGAGAAATGGACACATGACATTTCGGGTCATGCCCTTCTTCAGGACTGATCCTACTTCAGTCTGAAGAAAGGTCCCGACTTGAAATGTCACCTATCCATTCCCTCCTGCAGTTGTTGCCTGACCTGCTGAGTTCCTCCAACACTGTTTTTTTTTAATTAGTGCAGACGACCATATGAAGAAGGGTCTCAACCCAAAACGTCACCCATTCCTTCTTTCCAGAGATGCTGCCTGTCCTGCTGAGTTGCTCCAGCATTTTGTGTCTACCATATGTTATTAGATTACTATATTGGCAAATTGGATGGCAATATTGAAATTTGAGCCAGGAAATGAATTGTTGAGAAATTTCCAAAATTCAAAATTTTTGTTTTAATTAAAAGAGATTTGTCGGAATGGTGGGACTTATTTTTTTCAATGAGGTAATCAAAATAAAAAGATGTGAATTGAAACCCAATACTGGCGCAGCAATGGAGTTGCTGTCTCGCAGTGCCAGGGACATGGGTTTGATCCTGACCTCGGGTGCTGTCTGTGCAGAGTTTGTGCATTCTCCCTGTGGAGCACCTGGAGAAAACACACACGGTCACAGGGAAATTCCCTACAGGCAGCACCCGTAGTCAGGATCGAACCCAGGTCTCTGGCCCTGTAAGGCAGCAATTCTACCGCTGCAGTACTGTGCCCTGAGCTGCATCATGACTTCCTGACTCTTATGCTCAATGCCCCTAAAAATGAAGGCAAGTATGCTCATAGTAATGAAGGCACTAGTAATGAAGCCACTCAAAATTAAGAAGGGCCTCGACCTGAAATGTTACCTATTCCTTTTCTCCAGAGATGCTGCCTGACCTGCTGAGTTACTCCAGCATTTTGCGCCTAGCTTCTGTGTTAGCAGTTCCTTCCTACATCACTCAAAATGCTTCCTACCAAAGGGGGTTGTACATGGTGCAGTGTGAGCCAGCCATGCTGATAGGAACTGAAGCCTTCTCCTCCTCATGCCTCAAGCTACCAGCGTGAGCAGCAACCTTCTGTACCTTCCTCGAGACCCTGCCTGCCCAGCTACCACAAGGTCCACCTGCAATAATGTCCTAGGGGCACCATTGCTACGGGAATGCACTGCTAATCATTTGTTGAGCTATCTGTTTGTGTTTGCCATTTTGAACATGTCACATATTTTTAAAGTAAACAGGTATAATTTATTGATGCTTGCCTTTTACCTGACAAGGGATCAGACAAAGCATTTAATGGTATATTACATCAATGAATGCTTGTTTCCCGCATCATTAGCTATAAGGAGAGGTCGAACAAACTAGGATTGTTTTCACTGGAGCATCGCAGGCTGAGGGGAGATCTAATAGATTTATATGAAATGATGAGGCAGTCAGAACCTTTTTCCCCATGGTGGAAATGTCAACGTCTAGAGGACATAACTTTAAGGTGAGAGAGTCGAAGATTAAGGGAGATTTGCGGGGCAAGTCATATTTACACAGAGAGTGTTAGGAATAGAGTCATAGAGTGATACAGTGTAGAAACAGGCTCCTCAGCCCAACTTGCCCACATCAGCCAACACGTCCCAGCTACATTAGGCCCACCTGCCCACATTTGGTCCATATCTCTCAATCTGGAATGAGCTGTCAGGAGTGGGGGTGGAAGCAGATACAATAGTGGCATTTAAGATATTTTTAGAAAGGTGCATGGATATGTAGGAAATGGAGAGATATGGATCATGTGTAGGCAGAGGAGATTAGTTTAACTTGGCATCATATTCAGCATGACATTGTAGGCCATGAGGCCGTGCGCTCAACTGTTCTATGTTCCATCACTAATTTTGTGCAAAGCTGAAAATTTAAATTGATTCCTAAAGATCTCTTTGTATATCCATGCTGCCAGCAGTCACACCATTAATATATTGTTCCCTTACATTCGACCTCCCAAACTGTAACACTCGCACTTGCTCAGATTAAACTCCTTCTGCCATTTCTCTGCCCAGTTCTGCACTTTAAGACTTTAGATTTAAAACAGTTAATCCCATGCATCTTAATCTTCTAGATCAGCCTACCATGGGGATTTAATGCCTTAAATGCCTCAAATGCCTTCCAAAAATCCATGTAATCAAGATTCACCACCCTACGCTCATCAATCACCTTCACCACCTCCTTGAAAAACTCGTTGATAAGACACAACCTTCTATGCACAGAGCCACACACTGTCCCTCATTAATGCATTCTCATCCAAATGGGAGCAAAAACGATCCCAACAAATTCCCCCCCAATATCTTTCCTGCCACTGACGTGAGGCTCATCTGCCTGAATTCCCTGCATTGTCTCTACTTCCCTTCTTAAACAAAGGAACAACATTAGCTACTCTCCAGTCCTCCAGGACTTTGCAGGTGGCGAGAGAAGATGCAGAAATCTTTGTCAAGGCTTCCACAATCTCCTCTCTTGTCTCGTGCAAGAAGGAACTGCAGATGCTGGTTTAAACCGAAGATAGATACAAAAAGCTGGAGTAACTCATCGGGACAGGCAGCATCTCTGGAGAGAAGGAATGGGTGATGTTTCGGGTCGAGACCCTTCTTCAAGACTGAAGAAGGGGCTCAACCCAAAACGTTACCCATTCCATCTCTCCTGAGATGCTGCCTGTCCCGCTGAGTTACTCCAGCTTTTTGTATCTATCCTCTCTTGTCTCTTTCATTAACCCAGAATAGATCCCATCAGGCTCTGGGGATTTATCCACCTTAATGCTCTTCAAAAGCCCCAACACCACCTCCACCTTAACCTCAAACCCACTGAATGCAGAATTATGGGCCCAGCTCTTTCTGTTCCTGCACCCCTATTAACAACGTGCCCTTCAATTTATATTGTATTAATTTGTTGCTCCTACTGAAATGATACACTTTAGAATTGTTTTACGTTAAGTTTCATCTGATACATATCAGAGCATTCTTTAGACTTTACAGACATAGTGTGAAAAAATAGGCCCTTAGGCCAACTGAGTTCGCACTGACCAGCGATCACCCGGAACATTCGCAGTATCCTACACACTAGGGACAATTTACAATTTTACCAAGGCCAATTAACTTACAAACCTGTTTGGCTTTGGAGTGTGGGAGGAAACTGGAGCACCCGGAGAAAACTCACGCAGTCACGGGGAGAATGTACAAACTCTGTACAGACAGCACCCGTAGTCAGGATCGAATCCGGGTCTCTGGCGCTGTGAGTCAGCAGCTCTACCACAGCACCACTGAGCTGCCCCAAGCTGTTCATTTATATTCTGCTTCCTCAACTGTTCTGTTTGACATCTTCACATTTCCATCACGCGTCCTGGTTTGTAGGTAGCGATTCTCTACCTCATCCACTTTCCCATTGATCTCCATAACCTTTGGTTGTGTTGGTGCCCAGAATTCTGTCGACGGTGGCCTCTAATTAACCCTTCAGGTCCAGATATTGTCCTGGTAAATTCACATTGAGTGCTCTTCAAGGACAATTCACACTTCCTTTAGCAAAGAGATTTAAGGATTGATAAAAGAAATAAAGGAATGTGTAGAGAAGGAAATAGCACGAGTTAAGGTCAAACTAAGAGTAGAAACAGAAACTATACATGAGAGTGGTGTGGCAGTGAACATATTAAATGTTTTAGTTGGCCAGAGGCAGCATGGATTGGTAAGGTAGAAGCCACTGGTGTTAGAAATACTGAATTGGAAGTGAACCTGAGAGAAAATAAAATGAAATAAAAAATTCAGGCAGGCGATTCTTATCTCTATTTCCCCAGCTGCTGGAGAGATGCACAAAGTAGGCAGCGATCTGGTATATTGGGTTCCTGCACCATTTCTTTAACCAATTTGCTCAGTTTGTACCTGAAAATTGGGTGAACTTGAGCAGAAAATCCATACTGAAAAGCCCAGCTCTTTAAACATGTCTGTTGATTTTTTCTATGTCCAAGGTTTTAGTTGTTTAGGCTGCCACAGTTTTCAATGAATTTTCTTCATCAGCGGAGAAATGAATTCTACGCATGATTGTTATTCATCTCTCGGCTAGGAGGCAGGGAGGCAGGGGAGGCAGGGAGGCAAGTCTATTCCACAAGGTTGATTCATCATGTGGGTCACGGTGGAGCAGAGAAGGATGGATGCTTCTCCGCGCGTGCAGTTTACTCAAATCAAGAATTATGCCGGATCTGCTGCTCATGTAGAACAAGTAGCAAAGTGATGGAGAAACCTATGGAGAAATTAACCCTTAATCATTCCCTGTGGTCTTTGGCCTTCCCGCCAATTAGTATAGCACTCACAGAGGTCTGATAACCAGCCACCAGAGATACAGCCTGACCTGATAGTTTCTGCATATAATAGGCTGAGGCATCCTGAAAACGGCACACTGCGTAACCCAAGGAATCTTTAAAGAGAAGAATACGGAGAAAAAAAATCGCAATGTGGGTGAGAAATTGAAAAGGTACTGTCCAAGGTGGGGAAAGCCACACACTTTAGGCACATTTTAATAACATAAGTAAGTTCATAAGGTCATATATGTTGTAGGAGCAGAATAAGGCCATTCGGCCCATCGAGTTTCCTCCGCCATTCAATCATGGCTGATCTATCTCTCCCTCCCAATGCCATTTTCCTGCCGTAACCCCATAACATTTGACACCCTTACAAATCAAGAACCTGCCGATCTCCGTTTTAAAAATACCCGAAGACTTGGCCTCCACAGCCATCTGTGGCAATGAATTCCACAATGCCTGTGCCAAAGTTAATGACAAGGCCAACCCTTATCTGCCTCCATGTGATCCATATCTTTCTGTTCCCTGCATATCAGTATGTTTATAAAAAGATTATTCAATGCCACTGTTGCATCTTCCTTCACAACCTTGGTAGCACTATCCAAGCATTCACCACCCTCTGTGTAAAAAACTTGCTCTAAACATCTCCCCAAGTTTTCCCCTCTCACCTAAAACATTTGCCCTCTAGTATTTTGATATTTCCATCCAGAGAAAAAACGTTTGAACTGTCTACCCTATCCACACCTCTCATAATTTTATCGACTTCTATCTGGTCTCCCCACAGCCTACAATGTTCCAGCGAAAACAATCCAAGTCTGTCCAACCTCTTTCTATAGCTAATATCCCCATATCCAGGCATCATTCTGGTAAACCTCCTTTGCACCCTTTCCAAATCCTCCATATACTTCCTGTAATGGGGCAAACAGAACTGCATGCAATACTACAAATTTGAAGTCAGTGGAACTAAACGGGTGGAGATGATTCTTGCAGGTTCCCCTTTAACATAAGCAACCGCAGTTAATTCGGACACTTAGCAACTTTAGCAGAAATAACCTGGCTCGAACCTCCTTTTGTCACACTCTACTGCATTGTCTCTCATAATTTGTTTCTTTCTGCCAACTCGCTGTGCTGGAAACTTTGCGGAAAGCAACACTACCAGGGCATATTTTTAAACGCATTCATTTCCGAAGGTGTTATGAATGTGTCTGAAGTCCGTTTATAATCTTAAGAGTAATTGGTTAAGCAAATTATGGCACAGTATACCTGAAGAACGGAATACATCCTGTCCTCCTCCGGCATGTGTAATTTGTAGTATCTCAATTGCATTGGATGTTATTATATTATGTTCTCTGTACAGAGAGAACAGCCTCCTCCACACCACTTTATGACACGGTGATGATTCATTCTCTTTCCTCCAGGTCTATTTGTGTGCACTGAATCATATTATTCCATGTACAGTAGATCATTGTTATCCCTGGTGGAATACCGGGTGTAAATGAAAAATTATGAGCTCACTTCTATTACATGGCCAGAGTCGACTCATAACATTTCCTGGTGGCTCCATTTTAAACTTCCTTCATTTCCGAAGTGAAAGGCTGACAGGAAACGGTAGATTTTTTTTCCCCATCTAAGTGGTTGATCGCAGTACCGTAACAAGGGAAAAAAAGACTTTCCAAGCATTAACTTTGCTGTCACAGATATTAGAGCTGCTGCCTCACAGCGCCGGAGACCCGGGTTCAATAGTGTGTTATTGTCAAAGGTGCAAAACACAGTGGAATTATTTTCCGAGTCACGTGACTCGGCGCCATTTCCAAAGTCCAGTCTGTATTCTAGGTCTTATGGAGCGGCATCCAATCAAGGTGAACCCCAGGCAGCTACGGGGCCTCCAGCCATCGCCTTTGTGTAGATCGAACCCTTTCCATTTGATCCTGACTTCGTGTGCCATCTGTGTGGAGTTTGCACGTTCTCCATGTGACCGTATGGGTTTCCTTCGGGGTGTTCTGGTTTCTCCTCACATCTCAAAGACGTGCAGGTTTTTTTCATTGATTGGTCTGTAAAAAATATCCCTAGTTTGTATCAGGCAGATAGGAAAGTGGGATAGATAACATAGAATTAGTGTGAATAGGCGATCGAAGTTTGCAGTGGATTCGGTGGACCGAAGGGCCTGTTTCCATGCTGTGTCTCTAAAATAATCTAAAATGAATAATTTGACATGACGTTCAAGATAAGTGCAAAGTCATAGGAGCAAAATTGGGCTATTTGGCCCATCAAATCTACTCCGCCATTCAATCGTGGCTGATCTATCTTTCCCTCTCAACCCCATTCTGCTGCCTTCTCCCCATCACCCTTGACACCCTTGTTAATCAAGAATCTGTGAAAATGTGTAGGAAAGAACTGCAGATTCCAGTTTAAATTGAAGGTAGACACAAAATGCTGGAGTAACAGCGGGACAGGCAGCATCTCTGAGAGACGGAATGGGTGGCGTTTCGGGTTGAGACTCTTCTTCCAAGAATCTGTCAATCTCCGTCCATTGGCCTCCACAGCCATCTGTGGCAGAATTCCACAGATTCATCACCTCTGACTTAAAAAAAAGGTACGTTCTTTTAATCTGATGCTATGCCCTCTGGTCCTAGACTCTGCCACAAGTGGAGGCATCCTCTCCACATCCACTTTATCCAGGCATTTTGTTATTCGGTAAGTCTGAAGAAGGGTCTCGACCCGAAACATCGCCTATCTCCTTCCCTCCTTAGATGCTGCTGCACCCGCTGAGTTTCTCCAGCTTTTTGTGTACCCTTGTTATTCGGTAAGATATGTTCAGATATAGTTTTTGGGGGAGAAAACAAATATCAGTCAGGCCTTCAGCTCTGCAGTTACAAAGTTAAATTATATAATATCAGGGGTTATCAGTAGATCTCATTAGCCCGTCAGAGGTGTGATCAGGAGTGTGGTTATTTGTGTTGCCCAGGTGTGATGAATAAGCAGCAGTGCAAGGGTGGCTGAAGATTGATTAGAAAAAAAAGACACAAAGTGCTGGAGTAACTCAGCAGGTCAGGCAGCATCTCAGGAGAACATGGCGAGGTGATGTTTCGGGTCAAGTCCCTTCTACAGACGGATTGTGGTGGATGGGGGGTTGGGGAGGGGGGAAGCCGAGAGAGGAGGCTGGAAGAGAGGTGGGGCTGGACAGAGCCGGGCGAGTGATAGGTGATCGAGTCTGGGTCAGAACATTGTCGACGAGCAGAACAGCAGCAGGAATGACTGATGGGGAGCAGTGAGAGGGGGTCACAAAGAACTGCTGTGGGACAGAGGGGGACATTTTCTTCAATGTGCCTTGAGGAGATTTCACAGCATTTAGTCTAGTTTTATTTAGTTTATTGTCACGTGTACTGAGGTACAGTGAAAAGCTCGTTGCATGTTATGCAGTCAGCAGAAAGATAATTGTAATTAGGCCATTTACAGTGTATAGATACATGATATGGGAATAATGTTTAGAGGAGTTTAAGAAGATCATAGTTAAAGTAAGAAATGTTGCTGTAGGAACAGAGATTTAAGAGCATGCCAGAGCAATTGTAATATGCGTTTGTAGATCTGAAGTTAAAAGGAACTTCAGATTCTGGTTTATACAAAAAAGGTCACAAAATGCTGGAATTCAAGGGTTGCCTTGCCTCCACCTGCCTAGGTCCTAAGTTTAATTTAGTTTAGAGATACAGCATCAGCAGGCCCTTCGGCCTACTGAGTCCATGCTGACCATTGATCACCCGTTCTCGCACTAGTTCTATGTATCCCACTTACCTATCCACACCTTACACGCTAGAGGTAATTTATGGAGGCCAATTAACCTTCCAACCTGCATGTCTTTGGGATGTGGGAGGAATTCGGGGCAGCTGGAGCAAACTCACATGGTCACATCATGCAAACTCCACATAGACAGCACCTGAGGTCAGGATCGAACTCGGGTCTCTCGTGCTGTGAGGCAGCAGCACTACCGGCTGCATCGTTGTGCCGCCTCTAGAATTCTGGAACTCACTTCTTTACTGTCCTCGTTTAAGACAAACCTTAAAATCTACCATTTTGACCACGCACTTGCTCCAAAGTGGGTCTGCATAAATGGCCCTCATCACCTTCCACCTATATCCCTTCCTCTGGCTCCACATCTCCCACTTCTTCTCTCCTTACTTCACAACCTTTTGTCTTTTCATTTCTGGCCTTTGACCAACCATCTCCCTGTATCTACCTATCAGGTTTTCTTTCACATTCCAAAGCCGTACAGGTTGTAGGTTAATTGGCTTTGGTAAATTGTAAAATGGTTCCTAGTGTGTGTAGGGTAGTGTACGGGGCAGTCGCTGGTCGGCCAACACTCGGTGTGCCAATGGGCCTGTTTCACTAAAGTATGCAATCCCTTGTGCTGCAATCCCTTGTGCTGGATTAAAAGTTTGTTTGATACTACTCGTGTTAATTATCACGGCAGATGAATGGAACTGTTGTTTAGAATGTTGTTACACAATGGGAATAGCTGATCCCTAGCTATTTGGTCAGTCATTTTTATATGCCTCTGTTGTAACTGTACTTCATAGAGACTGGAGCTATAGATGAAAAATAGTCAGCACAACAAACAGGCTTTCTGGAGAATATATTTCACTGAGAGACACTTGAGAAATTCAGTAACATTTCTCTGATCTCAAAGTACATTGAGTTATTAAGCACTTAAGATAACAGCAGGTCTTTGAATGCAATTTCAATGGCTACAATGACATGGCTTACTTCAATATTTTGAGTACCAATACTGAGTTCCATGAGGTATTTATTCACAATGGAAGCCTATCTCAACTTTGAAGAACACATTTGTATATTGGAAGACATTTGTTGGAAATCCAGGCACCCAAAACAAGCTTATTTTATGATAGTTTAGTTTAGTTAGTATTGTCACATATATTGTGGTAGAGTGAAAAGCCTTTGTTGCAGAAAAAACTGTACCTGAGTAAAATCAAGTTGTCCACAGTGTACAGATACAGGGTAAAGGGAATAATGTTTAGTGCAAAATAAAGATTGCATGAGAGTCTCCAATGAGATATATGGTAGGTCAGGACTACTCTCTAATTGGTGATAGGATAGTTCAGTTGCCTGATAACAAGTTGGGAAGAAACTGTTCTTGAATCTGGAGGTGTTGGAAAGACGTCTTCAGACCGTTGAACTCTCGTTGGAGCGAGGAGGAGAACTTTTTCAAATTGGACATACCTTGAGGAGATTTTGCAGTGGAGTAGACAAAATATGTAAGAAAGAAATGCAGATGCTGGCTTAAATCAAAGATAGACACATAATGCTGAAGTAACTCAGCAGGACAGGCAGCATCTCTGGAGAGAAGGAATGGGTTCTGAATCCGGAGGTTTGCATTTTCAAACTTCTGTATCTCTTGCCTAATGCGAGAGGGCGCGACTGGGGTGAGACTCATGCTTCATAATGCTGGTAGTCTTGCTGAGGCAGCGTGAAGTGTAGATGGAATCAATGGAAGGGAGTTTGGTTTGTGTGATGGTCTGGGCGATGTCCACAATTTTCTGGAATTTGTTACAGTCTTGGATGGTGCTGTTCCCAAACAATTGCATTGAGAGATATCTCTCTGCAGAAAGTGGTGTGTGTTAGAGTCATAGAGTCAGACAGCACCAAGATGCCCCATTCAACCTGGTCTCAATTTTCCCACTCATGGCCCATATCGCACTAAACCTTTCCTCTGGAAAGACACAAAATGTTGAAGTAGTACAGCTGGCCAGGCAGCATCCCTGGAGAAAATGGATAGGTACATGGAAGGGCAGGAAATAGTGGGATTTGGAACAGTACTACAAACCAACTGACTCCCAACGCTATCTGGACTACACTTCTTCCCACCCTACTTCCTGGAAGGACTCTATCCCCCTACTTCCAATTCCTCCGTCTATGCCGCATCTGCACCCAGGATGAAGCTTTCCAAACCAGGGCATCGGAGATGTCCTCATTCTTTGGGAACGGGGGTTCCCCTCTTCGACTAAAGATGAGACTCTCACCAAGGTCTCCTCTATATCCCGTAGCTCCGCTCTCACTTCCTATCCCCCCCACTCGTAACAAGGGCAGAGTCCCCCTTGTCCTCACCTTGCACCCCACCAGCCGTCACATAAAACAGATAATCTATCTGACATTTTCGCCACCTCCAACGGGATTCCACCACTGGCCACATCTTCCCATCTCCTTCTCTTTCGGCTTTCCACAGAGACCACTCCCTGCGTAACTCCCTGGTCAATTCATCATCTTCCCACTAAAACTACCCCCTGCCCTGGTACTTTCTATTGTAAGTGCAGGAAATGCTACACTTGTCTCTTTATCTCCCCCCCTTGACTCCATCCAAGGACCCAAGCAGTCTCTCCAGGTGAGGCAGAGGTTCACCTGCACATCCTCCAACCTCATCTAATGCATCCGCTGCTCTAGGTGTCATGATCTACATCGGTGAGACCAAGCGTAGGCTTGGCGATCGCTTCGCCCAACACCTTCGCTCGGTTTGCACTTACCAACCTGATCTCCCGGTGGCCCAGCACCAACTCCCCCTCCCATTCCGAATCTGACCTTTCTGTCCTGGGCCTCCTCCATGGCCAGAGTGAGTCCCACTGCAAATTGGGGGAGCAGCACCTCATATTTCGCTTGGGCAGTTTACACCTCGGCGGTATGAACATTGACTTCTCCAAATTCAAGTAGTCCTTGCTTTCTCCCTCCCCTTCCTTCCCCTCCCCATTCCAGCTCTCCCACAGCCCACTGTCTCCGCCGTCTTCCTTTCTTCTCCCAGTCAGCGGAAAGACTATACATGATAAAGAGAATAACGTTTAGTGCAAGATAAAGTGCAGTCTTCTTGCGAATGAAACATATATAAACCAAAGGAATAGTAAAGTCCAGTCAAGTCAGATTAAAGATAGCTTGAGGGTCTCCTACGAGTGGGTAGTAGCTCAGGACTGCCCTCATGTTGGTGATAGGATGATTCAGTTGCATAATAACAGCTGGGAAGAAACTGTTCATGAATCTGGAGGTGTGTGTTTTTACACTTCTGTACCGTGTGCCATTGTCCCCTCCCCCTCTCCCACCCCAGCATACTTTAACTAACGTACAACCACTGGAGAACACATTTGAGGAGTCATAGAGCTGTATATCATGTCAACAGGCCCTTTGACCCACCTTGTTCACCACTGACCGAATTGGTATATTGACCTTCTCCAATGTGCCTGCATTTGCCCAGGTCCCTCTAAATCCTTCCCATCCATTTATCTGTAAGAGCACAGAGCCTCTGTTTCATTGTGCCCCGAGATTTGTGACAATAAACTCATCTGAATCTGAACCAAAGAATAAAGGAGCAGAACATATGTGGCTCCTACACACGCTCACACATACGCACAACTTTTTAAAGAGATGCAACACAAAGATCCTGCTAAATTAAGTCGCACCGAGTGGCAGAATCTTTCAATTAGTTACATCCTATTCCTCTGGAGCAGTGGATTATATTTGAACACAGGTTTAACAAATATCCAACAACCTTTTTCACTTACTCACTCGCCCACACGTTTATTTCATACTCCTTTCTCTCTCTCTCTCCTCGCACATTAAAATGATCTCATCCCATGCAACATTTTACAGCTCACAAACTAGAGGGTGGCATAGTGGCGCAGTGATAGAGTTGCCTGCCTTATGGGCCTGTCCCACTTACGCGACTTTTTCAGCGACTGCCGGCACCCGTCATAGGTCGTTGCAGGTCGCCAAAAATGTTCAACATGTTGAAAATGCAGCAGCAACCAGAACAAGGTACGACTCTTTGGGCGACTACTCCCGACCATACAGGCTTCACCCCGTGACATGTCGCCAGGGTATCGCCTGTATGGTTGCGAGTAGTCTCCTCAGTCGCCCAAAGAGTCGTAGCGTCTTTCTGGTCACTGCTGGATTTTCAACATGTTGAAAAGTTTCAGCTATCTGCAACGACCTATGAAGGGTGTTGGCAGTCGCTGAAAAAGTCGCATAAGTGGGACAGGCCCATTACAGTGCCAGAGATCCGGGTTGAATTCGGGTGTTGTCTGTATGGAGTTTGTACCTGTGACAGCGTAGGTTTTCTCTGGGTGCTCTGGTTTCCTCCCACACTCAAAAGACATATAGGTTGTAAGTTAATTGGCTTTGGTAAAAATTGTAAATTGTCATTAGTATGTAGGATAGTGTTAGTGTACAGGGTGATCGGTGCCGGCGCAGACTTGGTGGGCCGAAGGGCCTGTTCCTGCGCTGTAGCTCTAAAGTCTAGTCTAAAGACGAAACTAAAGTTCAACTGTTCATGCTTCAAACCTATTCTGTCCTGTCCAATATAGGACTAGTATACGGGTGATTGCTGGTCAGTATGGACTCGATGGGCCGATGGACCTATTTCTACACATTATCTCTAAAAAAATTGAAATCGTAATTCTATCAATGATAAAACATGGATTATATTATGATCTGTTTATCTTACAGTATTGGGTAATATATTCTACTTTGGAGCTATTGAATCATCAGCGACCAGGATGCCTCTTTATTACAGACCCTTGCTTCCACACAGGTCTGTGATACTGTATGTCTCAGTGGGTTTGGATCCTACTGTGGTTTCTGCTTGGCTTGATGAGCGGCTCTTAATGGCAGTCAAATCTACTCCAGACAGCTTGTGACCTTTCTTCACTTTCTCCTGGTCTATCTCCTTAGCTGACCATCTGGCTATCAACCTCCAACCCCCCTCCCATGCCTGCGTCCACCTATTACCTACCATGCTTTGCCCTGCCTCTTCCCTTTCCAGCTTTCTTCTCTTACCCCCCCCCCCCCCCCCCCCCCCCCACCACAATCACTGAAGAAGCGTCTCGACCCGACACCTACCCATGTTCTCCAAAGATGGTGCAATATGTGCAGATGGTGCCTGATCTGCTGCATTACTCCAGCACTTTGTGTCCTTCGGGGTTCTTGCTGTTGGGTTGTAAGCTACCCAAGCAGAATATGAGATGCTGCTCCTCCAATTTGTGCGTGTGTCCAAAGGTTAATTTGTCTCCTTGCACCAACGCTGTGGAATATAGAAGAACTGGCTGAGGGTGAATGAAAGTGGTAAAGGCTGCAGAATCAGCAGGCTGAAATGACTGTGCCTGTGCAGCATTACACCATTCTAATAACAAACGTCTGAGGGAGTTGTAAATCAGAAGATTTGAACAAAATTTCAAAGTAGCACAAGAGAACAAAACGCTGCAGGAGCCAGGATGCAAGACACAAGGTTGAAAGGGCCAATTATCTGAAATTGGTGAATTCAGTGTTGAGCCCAGAGGTTGTACACTGTCTGATTAGCAGATGTGGTCTAGTGTCCTTATCCTTTGACAAAGTGAAAGAATCAAATATCATCCAGTCTGTGAACAATTTCCAACCCTCTGCATCAAAGATTGAGGTCTCCTATTTAGGAGCTTTGTCAAAACAGTTAAGAGTCGAACTGGACATTGATACAATCAGATCAATTAACATTGTTGACACAACTGAAATGTGATAGCAGTTTCCAAGAACATTATCAGTTTTTACTGTGTAGCAAAAAGGGAAGGATTGATTTTAGTTTAGTTTAGAGATATAGCGTGGAAACAGGTCCTTCGGCCCATCGAGTCCGAACCCACCAGTGATCTCTGTACACTGGTTTTATACTGCACACAATTTTTATTAACCTACAATTTACAGCACACAATTTTTATTAACCTACAAACCTGTACGTCTTTGGAGTGTGCGAGGAAAGTGGAGCACCCGGAGAAAACCTGCGTTGTTACAGGGAGAACGTACAAACTCCGTAAACAACAGTACCCATAGTGAGGATCAAATCTGGCGCTGTGAGGCAGCAACTCTATCGCTGCACCGCTGTGCCTCCCTGCAAGGAATGATATTTCCTGCTAGGCTGTAATACGTAAACAAAGAACAAAAAATAGGGAAAAAATATACCTACCAACATAGTCGGAGAAAATTTGTAAAAGGCCTGTCCCACTTAGGCGACTTTTCAGCAGACTGCCGGCGATCTTCAAGCTCGCGGCACTCGCCTGAAAAACCGCAAACTGGAACGGCGACCGTCAGAGCGGAACACACACAAACACATCGCAAAGGCGGGGGCCAGGGAAAGCGGGGGAGCGCTGTCTGAAATTCACACGGTGCAAAGCCAAGGTGATCCAGACACACACTGCGATGAACAGGAAGGTTAAAGATCGCTAGCACATTCCTTTAAGGGAGAAGCGGGGAAGATGGGGGGTGGGGGGAAGAAGGAGTGGAGACACTTTTAAGAAGCAAGACAACTTTTAATAAGCCAGAGATACACAGCTGTGAAGTTTAGTGGGCATTTAACATTACCAGTCGGTTTTCCTTAGTTCTGAAAACTCATGCTTATGCTTTTTCCCCCAATGAGCCAATTAAAATGCCCGGTCAGCAAAGGAGATTAACTAAAACTACCTACGGCTACCTACAACGACATGGCAACCCCACTACCACTGCACTTACAACTACAAAAGTATCGACTTTCTCCATGGCGACCAATTTTTGGTCGCAGAACATTTTTCAATAAGTTGAAAAATTTACTGCGACCATACTGAGGCCGCGACTAGTTCCCAGAATGTGGGAACTCCTCTCGACCATGAAGGAGGCTCACCAGAGACCACCAACGAACATGTGGTGACCATGTGGCGATCATGAGGTGAGCACAGAGTCTCCTGCACTCGCCTAAAAAATTGCCTAAGTGGGACAGGCCCTTAAGGAAGCAAGGAAAATATCTGATTTGTTTAGTTTAATCTTCTTCTCGTGTCCTCAAGTTGCAGCAGTCTAAAAGTTTAGTTAGGCCACACTTGTAATATTGTGTGCAATTTTAATCGTCACATGGTAGGAAGGATGGTAATGCTTGGAGAGAGTGCAGATGAGATTGGTCAAGTCAAATTTATAGTAAAAATAACATGGAAAAAATACATCTAGTAACAGAGTAAGAGAACATTTACAAACTAGAAGGAAAATATTTTTGTTGAGGTTACTTTAATTTAAAGTATGGTGAGGTACAGATACAGTGATAAATTTTGCTTGCACACGGACTCAACACATTGAAATTATGTATAAATCGCATACAATATTTCGAAAAGAACCAAGTGCAAAACCAAACAAGACATCAGTGCAAAGACATAATTAGAAAAAAAATAAGTCTATGGTAATACAAGAGGTGAATTGTAGCATTCCGTGGTCAAAGTAGGATTAGGGTTGTGCAGGTTGTACTATGTTTCTCATCAAAATTCACTGAATAATGAAAGACCCAGATAGAGTGGATGTGGAAAGAATGGAGATTCTACTAGTGGGAAAATCGAGGAGCAGAGGACACAGCCTCTGAATAAAAGGACGTATGTTTAGAAATGAGATGAGGAGGAATTTATTTAGCCATAGGGCGGTGAATCTGTGGAATTCTTGCCACAGACAGTTGTGAAGGGGGAATTTTGTGGTATTTTTGCAAATGGAGATTGACAGGTACGTGATTAGTATGGGTGTTAAAGGGCAAAGGCAGGAGAATGGGGTTCAGAGGGAAAGATAGTGGAGGAGACTTAATTGGCCAAATGGCCTACTTATGTTCCTATGACTTATGAACATATGAACTTATGAACCTGACGATTGTAGGAAACTGTTTATAAATCAGGTAGTGTGGAGGTCTTAAACCCCTGTCTCACGGTGCGAGTTGACCCACGAGTGACCCAGAGCTGTCACTCGCAGTAATCACGTACACTAAACGTAGTGGGAACGTCGGAACTCTTGCGAGCAACTTAACGACTCATGGCGCTAACAGCAGGTACCCGTGAAACTTGGTAACACGTGAAAAACATCAAACATGTTTGATTTTTTCCATGAGTCAAATTTACAGTTCAAGTTAAAAATTGAAACATTTTAAACTCGTTTATAACGTGGTGGCCCGTGCGTTTACCTTAAGTGATTCGTGAGTCTACCGTGGGAACTCTTTTAACTCAGCGGGCAGGCAGCATCTCTGGAGAGAAGGAATGGGTGACGGGATGACATTTCCAAATTTCTCCAGCCCCATGTGTTCACTTTTTACAACTAGCATCTGCCCTTTCTTGCGTATTACATTATTTGTATCTACAGTGCCTTGTGTCTTGGTAATTCATGATTCACACACACACACAATGCTGGGGTAACTCACACACACACACAATGCTGGGGTAACTCACACACACACACACAATGCTGGGGTAACTCACACACACACACGAACAATGCTGGAGTAACTCTCGCACACACACAATTCTGGAGTAACTCAGCGGGACAGGCAGCATCTCCGGAGAGAAGGAATGATGATGTCTCGGGTCGAGACCCTTCCTTAGACCACTACCCAGAGATGCTGCCTATCCCGCTGAGTTACTCCGGCATTTTGTCTATCTTTAAACCAGCATCTGGACTTCCTTCCCACATAATAACCAACGAGATTCCCCACTAAACTTCCGTGTCCTCGTGGTTCCTGGGTTGCCTACTGCTGGGTAACTCCGTGAAACTCCGGCTGCCACCCAAGCTAATTCACTCCCTGGCCACAATAAAACCATATAGCAATGACAGCACGGAAACAGGCCATCTCTGCCCCTTTACTCCGTGCCGTTTACTGTCACCTAGTCCCATCTACCTGCACTCAGACTGGAGCGTGGCAAGTGGGTTACTGACCCCAATCCCCTCCTTCACAACGCCAGACTCCCCAAATACTATGAACTGAGCTCTCCCCCCACCCCGGGAAATACAGTATTTAAAAACATAAGGCACCAAGAAATGCACTTACCACGTTATTGGTTGCTGGAGGGTGCGCATTTTCCCTTTGTAGGTCGTATTAATAGATTAAATAACTCAAAGCCACAGGATGGAGATGTATTTTAACATTGTTGCTTTATTAAAACATACCTTAATTCACGGTTGGCTCAAGAGTAACGGGAGAGGAAATTGGTAACTCGGAGGAGGAACTTGGAACATCGCAGAAATGACATACCCGTGGGAACTCGGTTAAACACTTGAACATAAACTTGAAGTCTCGTACACAACCACGAGTCTTTCACTCGGGGTACCTCGTGGGTCAACTCGCACTGTGAGACAGGGCCATTAAGATAAACACAAAAAGCTGAAGTAACTGAGCATCTCTGGAGAGATGGAATGGGTGACGCTTCGGGTGGAGACCCTTCTTGCACGTTGATAGATGCAACATCCGTGAGATAGCACCTCATGGTGGACCGGGGATGAATCCACCACTCTGCAATTTCTTGCATTCCTGTGGGTTGGAATTGCCGTACCAAGCCATGATGCAACCAGTCTGGATACTTTCTCCAGCACATCTGTAGAAGAACAATCGGAGACATACTAAATATATTTGCTACTATTCCCTATTTATTTGTCTGTTTGTGTTTTTATATATACACATGAACTTTTTTTGTTGGTTATTATGGGCTTTACAGAGTAGTATGTTTACACATCTGTGTAGGAAGGAACTGCAGATTCTGGTTTAATCCGAAGAAAGACACAAAAAGCTGGATTAACTCAGTGGGGCAGGCAGCATCTCTAGAGAGGAGTGGGTGACGCTTCGGGTGGAGACTGAGTTACTCCAGCATTTTGTGTTTGTGTTCACATATTTATTTTGCTGCTGCAAGTAAAAATTTCATTGTTCTGTTTTGGGACATATGACAATAAAACACTTTTGACTTGACTCTTAAACATCTGAAAGTCCAAGATGTTATCTGGGTTGAAGTGTTATCAGCAATACGGAGAGGTTGGAAAAACTTGGATTGTTATGTCTGGAGCGTCAGAGGCCGAGGAGCAATGTAATAAAAGTGCGCAGAATTATGAGAGGCATGGACAGACAGGGCACCTCATCAGAGTCATAGTTTAAGGTGAGAAAGGGAATGTTTCGAAGAGATTGTTAAGACAAGCTTTTGTTTGCACAGAGAGTGGTGGATGCCTGTAATGTCACTGACGGGGCATTTGCAGGGCTCTCGCTTAACTTTTTTTCCCTGTTGCCAGCCGGGCAACCTTGACAGCTTTTTAGGTTGCCAAATTACAATTTAGGTGGTCATTGAAGACTGTTTGCATGACGCGTGCGATAATGTGCTCGGACGAAGTGCGTAGTTACCAGTCGGAATTATGTTCAATGAAGCATTCACATATTATGTTCAAGAAGGAACTACAGATGCTGGAAAATCGAAGGTAGACAAAAGTGCTGGAGAAACTCAGCAGGTGCAGCAGCATCTATGGAGCGAAGGAAATAGGCAACGTTTCAGGCCGAAACCTATCAGTCTGAAGAAGGGTTTCGGCCCAAAACGTTGCCTTTTTCCTTCGCTCCATAGATGCTGCTGCATCAGCTGAGTTTCTTCAGCACTTTTGTCTACATTCACATATCATTTCTGCTTCAAATAACTCACGAACTAAACATATTCACCAATCAAGACATGATATATACCACAATGACATGCAGCAAAATTATAATGCAATATCTCAACTCTTTTTACACATTGCAATTAATGCAATTTCTATTAGTTCTTTCCACTTCCAAACAAAATATGCTGAACAAAATTCAGCATATGATCAACCTATGTCAATAAATCCTGGACCATGGTAACATATATGATTAACCATGCACACTACAGATTGATGCAAGCATGTTTTCTGTGAAGGACCGAAAATTACCATGACATGGCCATAGCATGGGTCGTTATTGCTATTGGCCCAGAAACACTCTGGCTTCCCACATAATTTATCCATAACAAAATATAGAGGTTGGAAGGAAATTTCTAAAGGCATTTTATGATAGTAGCTGTTAAAACCGACTATACCCATCTGACAGGTTAAACATTACAATAACTGATAATAGATGGCCAAAGGACATAACTGCAGCAAATGTTATTTTGGTAATATGTTTAAAGGTGTCAAAACAAATAATAACATTGGGAATTAAAACACATTTGGTTACATTCCGTTATCAAACATAATCAATGTTCGCTCAGAAGACCATGAAGCACAATAGGGTCAGGGGGTGTGAATCAGTGCGGGGTGGATAGATGGGGGGGGGGGGGGGGGGGTTGAGAAGGCAATCGGTGCAGAATGGATGGATTGAGGCAGGTGAATCAGTACGTGTTGGTTGGAGTATGTAAAATTGTGAGGGGAGAGCACAGGGGACGTCAGCGGTGTTGAATGGGGGGGGATCAGTACGGGATGGATGGGGGGGGGGGGATCAGTATAGGATGAATGGGGGTTCAGTACAGGATGAATGGAGGTAGACAAAAATGCTGGAGAAATTCAGCGGGTGAGACAGCATCTATGGAGCTAAGGAAATAGGCAACATTTCGGGTCGAGACCCTCTTCAGACTGTTCCCCCCTTTCTTCTTGAATGCAGTTATCAGTACAGGATGGATGTGGGGGGGGGGGGGGAATCAGCACAGGAATGGGGAGGATCAGTACAGGATGAATGGGGGTCAGGACAGTGTGGATCGGAGGGTCTATGCAGGATGAATGGGGGATCACTGCTTGATGAATGAGGGGATCAGTATAGGATGAATGGGGATCAGTACGGGATGAATGAGGGGATCAGTGCAGCATGCATGAGGGGGATCAGTACAGGGTGAATGGGGGATCAGTAAAAGATGAATGGGGAGATCACTACTGGATGGATGGGAGGATCAGTGCAGGGTAAATGGAGGGTGGGTCAGTACGGGATGAATGGGAGGGAACAGTGCAGAATGAATGGGGGGAGAAGTGCAGGATGGATGGGAAGGGGGGTTCGGTTTATACTCTCTGGAATTTAGGAGATTGAGAGGGGATCTTATAGAAACTTACAAAATTCTTAAGGGGTTGGACAGGCTAGATGCAGGAAGATTGTTCCCGATGTTGGGGAAGTCCAGGACAAGGGGTCACAGCTTAAGGATAAGGGGGAAATCCTTTAAGACCGAGATGAGAAAGACTTTTTTCACACAGAGAGAGTGGTGAGTCTCTGGAACTCTCTGCCACAGAGGGTAGTTGAGGCCAGTTCATTGGCTATATTTAAGAGTGAGTTGGATGTGGCCCTTGTGGCTAAGGGGATCAGAGGGTATGGAGAGAAGGCAGGTACGGGATACTGAGTTGGATGATCAGCCATGATCATATTGAATGGCGGTGCAGGCTCGAAGGGCTGAATGGCCTACTCCTGCACCTAATTTCTATGTTTCTATGTTTCTATGTCAGTACAGGATGAATTGGGGGACCAGTGTAGGATGGATGGGGGGGGGGGAGGTGTGGCAGGAGAATCAATGCGAGGTGGGTAGGATGATGAATAGATTGGGGGGGGAGGTAGATGGGGAGGGGAGCACAGGGGATGTCAGTGAGGACTGAATAGAGGAGGGAATGGGGATCAGTGCGGGATGGAGAGGAGGGGTCCCAGGATAAGATGGGTGGAGGTGGGAGTACAAGAGAGAGAGAAAGAGGGGGGGGAAAGGGGCAGAGGAGGTGGGGAGGAAGGAATGTCAGTGCTCCTCGGACAACATCGGCCCGCTGCCTTGGCCGTCCCTGTCCAACGCCAAAGTGCCGCCGCCTCCTCATCACCGCCTCCCCTCCTCCGCCAGCCAACAGGAAGGTGCGGGGCCGAGCGGTGCAGCTCAATGATCCTATAGCTATAGGATCTTTGGTGCAGCTGCTTCGGACGGCCGAAGGAGACCTCCCTCTCCCTCGCTCGCTCCCTCCCTCCTCGGCGTGCAAGAGGGGTTGTTTTGGAAGCGCCGTTATCAGGGCGATAGCAGCCGCTGATGGCAAATCCGCAAAAGGCGCTTTCAAAACAATCCCTCTCACACACCGAGGCCGGAAGGAGGGAGGGAGGGAGAGGGAGGTCTCCTTCCGCCGGGCGGGGTGCGGGAGGAGGCGGCGGCGGTGGAACCGCTGTTGCCACTGTTCTGGGCCCGTCATTCGCTCCAACCCTTCGTCACCCCGCTCCTAGTATCTTTGCCCCGCAATCAAAGATACTAGAGGAAAGCAGCCGCCGTCGCCGACACAAGACGTCAGTTCCTATTCGCCAGAGATGCTGCCTGACCCGCGGAGTTACTCCAGTTTTTTGTGTCTACCGGTATAAACCAGAATTTGGGTGCCAAGCCGGGCAAAATGAGTCGGCGTTTAGGTTGCCCGGCGACACTTTCTGTGGTCAATGGCAATCGGGCAACTGCTAATTTCGAGCCCTGCTTTGGTGGAAGTTACAATGAAAGCATTGTTTAAGAGACGCTTAGGCATTTAGGCAGATACATGACGAAGCAGAAGAAATAGAGCGATATAGATCATATTCAGGCAAATAGGATTCAGATTGGCATCATGGTCAGCACTGACATTGAGAGCTGTTCCTGTTCTGTATTGTTTAAGAAGGAACTGCAGATGCTGGAAAATCAAAGGTCGACAAAAATGCTGGAGAAACTCAGCGAGTGAGGCAGCATCTATGGAGTGAAGGAAATAGGCAACATTTCGGGTCGAGACCCTTCCTCAGACTGTATTGTTCTGTGTACACATTCAAATGCTTTTTAAATTCACTGAAGCTGATTTCACGCCCACTTTTCTTTGAAAAACAGTGAGTTTTGGAGCTCTTCGTCTTCCCTGTAATCCTTCAAAGAATCACTTTAAATCTGCACTCCCTTGTTCTTGATCCTTGTACAAAATAACATACACCTTCCCAGTTATTCTTTCTGGGCTCCTTAGTGATTATGGACGGCCAAAGAAAACAAACTCGCCTTATCTAATCCTTCCTTGTAGATAATATTTCCAGTACCAGCAACATTTTGTAAGTCTGGGCCTATCTAATGCTATCATATTTCTCTGGAACATGGAGACCAGTACAAAATATGCACTCAAGTTGTGACCAGACTAACACTGTATATAGCTTGAGCATTAACCTTGTTCTCCTATTCCATTCTTAACTCATAAACAAAGCCAACCCATGTACTTCATCTATAAGAAGGAACTGCATATGCTAGTTTATACCAAAGATAGACACAAAGTGCTGGAGTAATTCAGCGAGTCAGGCAGCATCTCTGGAGAAAATGGATGGGTGACGTTTCAGGTCAGAACCCTTCTTCAAAGGCTTCAAAGAACAGTTCCAACCTGAAATGTCCTTTTTCTCCAAAGATGCAGCCTGACCCATTGAATTACTCCAGTACTTTGTGTCTCTCTTACATGTCCTTTATCTTCTTGACTTTTCCTATTACCTTTAAGGAATTATAGGCATCCTTTCCACTGTTCCTTTGATCATATAACCATATAACCATATAACCATATAACAATTACAGCACGGAGACAGGCCCTCTCGGCCCTTCCAGTCCGTCCCCTAGTCCCATCTACCTGCACTCAGACCATACCCCTCCATTCCCTTCACGTCCATATACCTATCCACTTTACTTTTAAATGTTAAAATCGATCCTGCCTCCACCACCTCTGCTGGAAGCTCATTCCACACAGCCACCACCCTCTGAGTAAAGAAGTTCCCCCTCACGTTACCCCTAAACTTCTGTCCCTTAATTCTCATGTCATGCCCTCTTGTTTGAATCTTCCCTACCCTCAATGGGAAAGGTTATCCAAGTCAACTCTGTCTATCCCTTTCATCATTTTAAAGACCTCAATCAAGTCCCCCCTTAACCTTCTGCGCTCCAAAGAATAAAGACCTAACTTGTTCAACCTTTCTCTGTAACATAGTTGCTGGAACCCTGGCAACATTCTAGTAAATCTCCTCTGTACTCTCTCTATTTTGTTGCCATCCTTCCTATAACTAGGCGACCAAAATTGTACACCATACTCCAGAATTGGTCTTACCAATGCCTTGTACAATTTTAACATTACTTCCCTACTCCTATATTCAATGCTCTGATTTATAAAGGCCAGCACACCAAAGGCTTTCTTTACCACCCTATCTACATGCGATTCCACCTTCAGGGAACTATGCACAGTTATTCCTAGATCCCTCTGTTCCACAGCATTCCTCAATTCCCTACCATTTACCATGTACGTCCTATTTTGATTTGTCCTGCCAAGATGTAGCACTTCACACTTATCAGCATTAAACTCCATCTGCCATCTTTCAGCCCACTTTTCCAAATGGCCCAAATCTCTCTGTAGACTTTGAGAATCTACTTCATTATCCACAATACCACCTATCTTAGTATCATCTGCATACTTACTTATCCAATTTTCCACCCCATCATCCAGATCATTGATGTACATGACATCATTGATGTACATGATTCTCTCAACCTCCCAATCGTCTGGCATTTACTACACATTCCCTTGCCTTGCTGCAATCCCTCAAATGGATTATCTCACAATTCTCTCTATTAAAACTACATTAACTAATCAAATAATTTATATTGTTTTGTAGTCAAAGTCTTCCATCTCACAATCACTGAGCCTATGATTTGTGTCATCCGCGGACCCTTTCTTTCATCAATTTAAATCATTAACAAATATTTCAAACTCTCGGGTAATTGAATGTTCTAATGGAACCTCTTTGGTGACAGGCTTCCAGTCACAAAAGCACACACCCAAATATGACCCTTTGCTTTAAGCTGCTGAGTCGATTTTGGATCCAATTTGTCACATCTTGGATCCAGATGCATGGACATGATCCACTGGTCATGTGGGATCTTGTGGAGGGCTGACCAAGAAGCCTTGCAAATCACAAATGTATTACTCCCATGAAAGGGCTTCATTCATTCAATCTTCAGTCTATTCTAACCAAAAGAGTCTCGGAAGGAACTGCAGATGCTGGTTTGCACCGAAGATACGTACACATAATGCTCTCTGGAGAATGTGCATAGGTGACGTTTCAAGATGAGACCCTTCTTCAGACTGAGAATCAGGGGATAGGGAAACCAGAGGTATGAAAAGGTACAGAACAATTCAGAACCGGCATCGATAGCCAAGGAAAGGTGGAGCCCATAATGGTCCATTGTTGGCTATCGAACAGGTGATAGCGAAGGGATAGAAACAGTGAAACTAGCAGGACGACTATTGTGGGGGAGGAACGGGGAGAGAGGGAATGCAGGGGTTATTTGAAATTCGAGAAATCAATATTCATACCGCTGGGTTGTAAGCTGCCCAAGCGAAATATGAGGTGCTGTTCCTCTAATTTGCACGGGGCCTCACTCTGACAGAGGAGGCCCAGGACAGAAAGGTCAGTGTGGGAATGTGAGGGGGGAGTTAAAATGCATGGAAACAGGGAGATCGCGTCGGCCAATGCAGACTGAGCGGAGGTGTTCAACGAAACGATCAGCCAGTCCGCCATTGGTCTCACCGATATATTGGAGTCTACACCGAGAACAACGGATAAGGTAGATGATGATGGAGTTGGTACAAGTGAACTTCTGGAGTCAAGAGACAAGAGAGTTTATTGTCATGTGTCCCAGGTAGGACAATAAAAGTCTTTCTTTGCTTTAGCACAACAGAATATGGTAGGCATGAGTACAGAACATATGAGTGAGTCCATATACCATTACATAAATATATACACACATCAATAAATAAGCAGATAAAGTGCAAATAACCAGATAATGGTCTATTAATGTTCAAAGATTTGTTTCAGTTGAGTTTAATAGCCTGCTGGCCGTGGGGAAGAATCTATTTCTGAACCTGGACGTTGCAGTCTTCAGGCTCTTGTACCTTCTACCTGAAGGTAGCGGTGAGATGAGTGTGTGGCCAGGATGGTGTGGGTCCTTGATGATGCTGCCAACCTTTTTGAGGCAGCGACTGTGATTGACCTCCCTACCATCAAGGGGATCTGAGCCGAAGACCAGAGATCCAGAGATGCTGCCTGACCTGCTGAGTTACTCCAGCACTTTGAGTCTTTTTTTGTAAGATAGCATCTGCAGTTTCTTGTATCTTTAGCCCAATTTAGAATCTCTATTCATATTGTACGTTTCCCCTTTTCCTTAACCATGTTAAATGTAGCCAAGCAATTGTGACCATCACAATATTGCTTTTCCATTAATACTCGCTCTACCTCAGTAATTTCAGCACGAAGGATTGTCCTGATTTCCCTTCCACTAAAATCACAGCCTCAACTCTGATTAGTTTGGTTTAGTTTAGAGATGCATCAGCCCACCAGGTTCACACCGAGCATCGATCACCTGTACATGAGTTCTATGTTATTCCACTTTTGCATCCTACACACTCGGGGACATTTTACAGAAGATAATTAACCTACAAAACTGCAAGTCTGTGGAGCACCCGGAGAAAACCCACGTGGTCATAGGGAGAACTCCACACAGACAGCACCCATAGTCAGGATCGAATCCGGGTCTGCGGTGCTGTGAGACAGCAACTCTGCCGCCTACTATGCACTGCAGCGAGTTCAAAAGCTAGTTGGTTCACAAGTGCATTAATTTCTGATAATCGTGTAAAGATGAGGATGCCATGTCCCTTGAGAAGGGACAAAACACCCAAGAAATTGTTCATCACTGACGGGGAATTTCATGTTCATTGTAATTTTAGCAGCAATTGCCATGATCATTAGCAGCAAAATCCGAGATATTATCTCCCAATTCTGAGTGTGTCTTTTCCACAGATTAATATTTGAAGCAATTTCTGCTTTTGTTACATGAGCATCCATTAGCATAGCTGCATGTGCCAATGTTATTATCAGAAGCAAATAATTTGTTTGGAACATGGATGTTCCATTTCATTATTTTCTTTCCTTGTTCTACGTGTTCAACCAGTCAATTCTGGAAACAGAACCTGTGGGAGACCTTTTGAACAACACTGTGTTTGCCAATACACGGAACTGCAGATGCTGGAATCTTGAGCAAAACACTAAGTGCCGGAGGAATTCAGCTGGTCAAGCAGCGTTTGTGGAGGGGATGGTCCATCAGTCTGCAGAAGGGTTTGACCCAAAACGTCGCCAATCCATTCTATCCACAGATGCGGCCAGACCCACTGAGTCACTCCAGCACTTAGTATTTTGCTGCAGTGTGTATTTGCCAATGTATTAATTTAGTTCAGAGATACAGTGCAGAAACACTTCGGACCACGGAGTCTGTGCCGACTAGTGATCCCTGCATACGAACACTATCCCACATCCAATAGACAATAGGTACAGGAGTCAGTGATGAACAATTTCTTCGAGCCAGCACCGCCATTCAATGTGATCATGGCTGATCATCCCCAATCAGTACCCCGTTCCTGCCTTCTCCCCATATCCCCCGACTCCGCTATTTTTAAGAGCCCTATCTAGCTCTCTCTTGAAAGCATCCAGAGAACCTGCCTCCACCGCCCTCTGAGGCAGAGAATTCCACAGACTCACCACTCTCTGTTAGAAAAAGTGTTTCCTTGTCTCTGTTCTAATGGCTTACTCCTTATTCTTAAACTGTGGCCCCTTGTTCTGCACTCCCCCAACATCAGGTTTCCTGCCTCTACCATTTCCAAACCTTTAACAATCTTATATGTTTCAATGATATCCCCTCGCATCCTTCTAAACTCCAGAGTGTACAAGCCCAGCTGCTCCATTCTCTCAGCATATGACAGTCCCACCATCCCGGGAATTAACCTTGTAAACCTACGCTGCACTCTCTCAATAGCAAGAATGTCCTTCCTCAAATTAGGGGACCAAAACTGCGCACAATACTCCAGGTGTGGTCTCACTAGGGCTCTGTGCAACTGTGCAGAAGGACCTCTTTGCTCCTATATTCGATTCCTCTTGTTATAAAGGCAAACATGCCATTCGCTTTCTTCACTGCCTGCTGTACCTACATGATTACTTTCATAGACTGATGAACAAGGACACCCAGATCCCGTTGTACTTCCCCTTTTCCCAACTTGACGCCATTTAGAAAGTAATCTGCCTTCCTGTTTTTGCTACCAAAGTGGATAACCTCACATTTATCCGCATTAAACATCATCTGCCATGCATCTGCCCACTCCCCCAACCTGTCCAAGTCACCCTTCATTCTCATAGCATCCTCCTCACAGTTCACACTGCCACCCAGCTTTGTGTCATCTGCAAATTTGCTAATGTTACTTTGAATCCCTTCATCCAAATCATCGATGTATATTGTAAATAGCTGCGGTCCCAGCACCGAGCCTTGCGGTACCCGAGTCACTGCCTGCCATTCTGAAAGGGACCAGTTAATCCCTACTCTGTTTCCTGTCAGCCAACCACTTCTCTATCCATGTCAGCACTCTTCCCCCAATACCATGTGCCCTAATTTTGCCCACTAATCTCCTATGTGGGACCTTATCAAATGCTTTATGAAAGTCCAGGTACACTACACCCACTGGCTCTCCCTTGTCCATTTTTCTATTTACATCTTCAAAAAATTCCAGAAGATTAGTCAAGCATGATTTCCCCTTCGTAAAGAGAAGGGGCAGTGCTGGACCTCCTGTTAGGAAATGAGGCAGGACAGGTGACGGAGGTATGCGTTGGTGAGCACTTCGGGACCAGTGATCACAATACCATTAGTTTCAATATAATTATGGAGAGAGTCAGAACAGGACCTAGAGTGGAGATTTTTGATTGGAGAAAGGCTAACTTTGAGGGAATGCGTGAGGATTTTAAAGGAGTGAATTGGGACACTTTGTTTCATGGGAAGGATGTAGAAGAGAAATGGAGGACATTTAAAGGGGAAATTGTAAGAGTACAGAATCTTTATGTCCTTGTTAGGTTGAAAGGAAATAGTAAAATTGGAAAGAGCCATGGTTTTCAAGGGAAATTAGACACTTGTTTCGAAAAAAGAGAGATATCTACAATAATTATAGGAGGCATGGAGTAAATGAGGTGCTAGAGGAGTATAAAGAATGTAAAAAGAATCTTAAGAAAGAAATTAGGAAGGCTAAAAGAAGATATGAGGTTGCTTTGGCAAGAAAGGTGAAAGTAAATCCAAAGGGTTTCTACAGCTATATTAATTAGCAAAAGGATAACGAGGGATAAAATTGGACCATTAGAGAACCAGAATGGACAGCTATCTGCAGAGCCAAAAGAGATGGGGGAGATATTGAACAATTTCTTTTCTTCGGTATTCACCAAGGAGAAGGATATTGAACTCTGTGAGGTAAGGGAAAAAAGTAGAGTAGCTATGGAAACTATGAGATTCAAAGAGGAGGAAGTACTGACACTTTTTGAAAAATATAAAGGTGGATAAGTCTCCAGGTCCTGACAGGATATTCCCTAGGACATTGAGGGAAGTTAGTGTAGAAATAGCAGGAGCTATGACAGAAATATTTCAAATGTCATTAGAAACGGGAATAGTGCTGGAGGATTGGCGTACTGCGCATGTTCCATTGTTTAAAAAGGGTTCAAAGAATAACCTAGCAATTATAGACCTATTAGTTTGACGTCAGTGGTGGGCAAATTAATGGAAAGGATACTTAGAGATAATATATATAAGCATCTGGATAAACAGGGTCTGATCAGGAACAGTCAACATGGATTTGTGCCTGGAAGGTCATGTTTGACAAACCTTCTTGAATTTTTTGAAGCGGTAACTAGGGAAATTGATGAGGGTAAAGCAGTGGATGGTGTCTATATGGATTTCAGTAAGGCCTTTGACAAGGTTCCCCATGGAAGGTTGGTTCAGAAGGTTCAATCTTTGGGTGTTAATGGCGGAGTAGCAAGATGGATTCAACAGTGGCTGAATGGGAGATGTCAGAGAGTAATGGTGGATGGCCATTTGTCAGGTTGGAAGCTGGTGACTAGTGGGGTGCCTCAGGGATCTGTGTTGGGTCCACTGTTGTTTGTCATGTACATCAATGATCTGGATGATGGGGTGGAAAATTGGATAAGTAAGTATGCAGATGATACTAAGATAGGTGGTGTTGTGGATAATGAAGTATATTCTCAAAGTCTACGGAGAGATTTGGGCCATTTGGAAAAGTGGGCTGAAAGATGGCAGATGGAGTTTAATGCTGATAAGTGTGAAGTGCTACATCTTGGCAGGACAAATCAAAATAGGACGTACATGGTAAATGGTAGGGTATTGAGGAATGCTGTGGAACAGAGGGATCTAGGAATAACTGTGCATAGTTCCCTGAAGGTGGAATCGCATGTAGATAGGGTGGTAAAGAAAGCCTTTGGTGTGCTGGCCTTTATAAATCAGAGCATTGAATATAGGAGTAGGGAAGTAATGTTAAAATTGTACAAGGCATTGGTAAGACCAATTCTGGAGTATGGTGTACAATTTTGGTCGCCTAGTTATAGGAAGGATGTCAACAAAAATAGAGTACAGAGGAGATTTACTAGAATGTTGCCAGGGTTCCAGCAACTATGTTACAGAGAAAGGTTGAACAAGTTAGGTCTTTATTCTTTGGAGCGCAGAAGGTTAAGGGGTGACTTGATTGAGGTCTTTAAAATGATGAAAGGGATAGACAGAGTTGACGTGGATAAGCTTTTCCCATTGAGGGTAGGGAAGATTCAAACAAGAGGGCATGACATGAGAATTAAGGGACAGAAGTTTAGGGGTAACGTGAGGGGGAACTTCTTTACTCAGAGGGTGGTGGCTGTGTGGAATGAGCTTCCAGCAGAGGTGGTGGAGGCAGGATCGATTTTAACATTTAAAAGTAATGTGGATAGGTATATGGACGTGAAGGGAATGGAGGGGTATGGTCTGAGTGCAGGTAGATGGGACTAGGGGAAAACAAATGGTCGGCACGGACTGGAAGGGCCGAGAGGGCCTGTCTCCATGCTGTAATTGTTATATGGTTATATGGTTATAAATCCATGCTGTCTCGGACCGATCCTGTTACTGCTATCCAAATATTTGGCTATTTCACCTTTTATTATTGACTCCAGCATCTTCCCCACCACCGATGTCAGGCTAACTGGTCTATAATAGTAAGATTAAACGAGAACTTACCAGTTCGAAGTTTGATCGTTATTTTATGAGGAGTACGTGAAGAAGCCCCGCCTGGCGCTGGAACGGCATACTTCAAAGCAGCGGCATGTGATCATGGCTGATGTGATCATGGCTGATCATCCACAATCAGTACCCCATTCCTGCCTTTTCCCCATATCCCCTGACTCAGCTATCTTTAAGAGTCCTATCCAGCTCTCTCTTGAAAGCATCGCCTCCCAGTGACAACCCCTTCTCCCAAAATACGGAATGGTTTGTCCTTACCTGTTATCTCCTTAACAGAGGCCTTACTCCACCTTCTCCCACCTTCAACATTCCTCCTCCTCTTGGAACTACCCCCACCCTTGCAAGCCTTCTACCATCTTTATAAACTATGAACTGCTGCATTTTGTCCTGCCTCTCCCATTTTCCAGCGTTCTTCTCCCGTCCCTCCCTCCCTGCCACAATCAGTCAAAAGAAGGGTCCCGACTTGCAACATCACCTATTTCGAGATGCTGCCTGACGCGCTGAGTTCCTCCAGTGCTTAGTGCCCTTTCAAGCTACCTTTACATCTGTTTAAGGATTAATATCCTCAAAATGTCACAATCAACAAAAGCAATTCCGAGATAATCCAAGAAATGTAATATTGATCCCTCGATACGGGATAACCGTTCAGATGACACTCAGCAACAGCGGCTGGAAGTTCCATTGGTTAGCAAATGCTGATCGCCTCAGGATGACAGCATGCTGAGCGGAGGTAACCCACAAAAGTGCCATCCAAATCTGAAATACTGTTATTCTCAGCTACCTGCGATGGACAGTTTGTAATTATGTTGGATGTCTGAGTGGGATGGAATGACTTGATTTATTGATCGGTGTCAGATACTTTGAATGACCTTGAGCAATGAAAACATTCAGGTTAAAGCCTGATTCTCCAGCTCTAATTTTAACCCCTGACATTTGGCTAGGACAGTGTGAGTGCTTGTGTGTGTGTGTTAAGATTGAAGGAGCAGGGGTTGAAGCTGCATCTGCAGTTTCTTGTTTCTCCATTTTACCGCTCTTCTGCAAAATCTCCTCAACTTATGCTGACTTTGAAGTTCTCCTCAAATCTGAAGAACGGTCTCGACCTGAAACGTCACCTATCCAATTTCTCCAGAGATGCTGCCTGGCCCGCTGAGTTACTCCAGCACTTTGTGTCTTTTTTTTGCATCCCAGCATCTGCAGTTCCTTGTTTCTCCTTCTAGTTTTCGATGCTTTGCTCCGGGAAAAAAAGCTTCTGACTTTCTGTCCTATCCTATTAAGGGCAGCATAGGGCACAGTGGTAGTTGCAGCCTTAAATAGTAACAAGTTACAATGTTACCAAAGCCAATTGACCTACAAACCTGCACGTCTTTGGAGTGTGGGAGGAAACCGGAGCACCCGGAGAAAACCCACGCAGTTACAGAGAGAACATGTAAACTGTGTACAGACAACGCCCGTAGTCAGGATCGAACCCGGGTCTCTGGCGCTGTAAGGCAGCAACTGCACCACTGTGCCTCATGTAGTCAACCCTGGAAGAGGTCGTGTCTTAGAATTCAAGCATGGTGCGCGCCTTGAGGTCAATTCATGTATCTGCCGTTCTCTGAACATTAAGTGGGTGTTTCGGTGCACTCTCTGCCATTTGTCAAAAATGGCAGCAGCAACTTGCCTTAACCCACGAGCCCTGCGATGAAACGAGAGAATTCTATTAATAACTTGTCGCTGACATGAAAGCATCATTTTTTTGTTTGTTGCAGTCCGATTCAGTTGAACTGGCATTTGAACTGAACATCTATCTGGGAAGTTAACGTTAAAAAAATGTAGCTCTACTGCAAAATAAAACAATTTCAGATGAAGCAGAGCAAGTGACACAGTGAAGAGAAATAGAGAGGAGAGAAAACAGAATAACTCAAGAAATTCCCACATGTAATGCAATAATCAATGTTGTGGTTATTTCCTGAAGCTATGAACAATGTCTGCTGCTTTTTCCCCTTTTAATGGAAATGCCGCATTGCTTCCCAACATAAGGGTGGCACGGTGCCTTACGGTGCCACCTGATACCCAGGTTCGATCCTGACTGCGGGTGCTGTCTGTACGGAGTTTGTACGGTGTTCCCGTGACCTGTGTGAGTTTTCTCCGGGTGCTCCAGTTTCCTCCCACACTCTAAAGACATACAGGTTTGTAGGTTAATTGGCTTTGGTAAAAATTGTGAATTGTTATGTACGATAGTGCGAGTGCACTGGGATCACTGGTTGGTTGGGACTTAGTGGGCCGAATGGCCTGTTTCCGCACTGTATCTCTAAACAGAGCAAGTGACACAGGGAAGAGAAATTGAGAGAGAAGAACAAACAGAATGACTCAAGAAGTTCCCAGATGTAAAGCAATAATCAATACTGTGATTATTTTTCTGAAGCCATGACCAATGTCTGTTGTTCTTTTCCCCCTTTTAATGGAGCTTCCCAACTGCTTCCCAACATAAGAAGCTTCAATGTTGCAAATTTTTCTTTAAATGTGCAATTCCTTCTCATCTTGAAATGAAGCTCCCTGTTTGAAATCAAAGTTCTGGACTATTACAGGGGAGAAAGCTACCTGATGAGGTTCCGGTAGCGAGTTCCTCGGAACAGACTTCAACCCTTAAAAAAGTGTCCATTGAAACTATGCCCGCTCACTTCTGAAGATTCAAAGCTTTACTGCAGTTTTCAACCTCCCAACCTTTATACTGAACGGATTTTATTTTTTGTGTGTCATCCTTGGCTGGCTCCTCATGTAATACCGTAGCATTTAATCTTTGTAGGTAATACCACAGTAAATAACTGTTCCGCTCGCTCTCCGCACTCAAGCTGGTCTTGCAATCCTGACATGGCTAACTGCCTGATCAAGATAAGCACATCCCTGATCTGAAGGGAATTTGGACTCAAGCAGAACATTCCAATGTCCCATTCTCATTTAATCCTTTATAAAGAAATAAAAGTGACACTTCCTGAGAAGCCAGTGATGTATTCCTTGGGATCCAACTATATTATACTCTGCCGACCATTTAGAAACATTTTAATTAAGGGGGAGGCAAGCATGGGAAAGGGGAATAGAAGGGCACGTTGGAAAGCTCGGTAGGGACCTAAGCATCCAGATTTAAGAAATAAATTGTCTGAATAATATGTAAATTATTTTTGTTACTTATTTTTTAAACCCCAGAAATGTTCCAGCCTACTGATATATAACCCGGAAAATGCATTTAGAAATAGTTTTATTTTTAGTTTAGTTTGAGTTTAGTTTAGTTTATTGTAACGTGTACGAAGGTACCATGAAAAGCTTTTGTTGCGTGCTAACCAGTCAGCGGAAAGACAATACATGATTACAATCGAACCATCCACAGTGTACGTGATAAAGGGAATGACGTGAATAATATTTAGTGCAAGATAACAGCAGTAAAATCCGATCAAACATAGTCCGAGGGTCTCCAATGAGGAAGATAGTAGTTCAGGACCACTCTCCAGTTGTTGTTAGGATGGTTCAGTTTAGAGTTACAGTGTGGTAACAGGCCCTTCGGTCCACCTAGTCCTTGTCAACCAGCATTCACCCCCATGCATTAGCACTATCCTACACACTAGGAATAATTTACAATCTTTACTGAAGCTTATTAGCCTACAAACCTGTATGTCTTTCGAGTGTGGGATGAAACCAGAACATTTGGAGGAAACTCACGCGGTCACAGAGAGAATGTACGAACTTTGCATGACAGCACCCGCAGTCGGGATCGAACACAGGTCTCTGGCGCTGTAAGGCAACAACTCTACCGCTGCACCATCGTGCCATGGCCAAGACCACGCAAAGTTTGGACCTCCTAATTTAAGAAAAGATATGCTTTGGAGTGATTACTGGATGGAAGGGATTGTCTTTTGAGGAACAAGCGAATGGACTGATGCTTACTGAAGGAACTGAAATTACCTCTTTAATATAAAATTCTAAGAACATAGAACAGTACAGTATATAAAAAAGGCTGAAGATAGACACTGTGTTGGAGTAGCTCAGCAGGTCAGGCAGCATTTCTGAAGAAAAAGGATGGGTGACATTTTGAGTCTGCAGACTGAAAGTAGAGGGGAGGAAACTGGAGGTAAGAAAAGGCCAGAACTATGCAGGGCCTGTAACAGACGACCATTGGAAGGGTATAGCCCGTAATGACCCATTGTTGGTTTGGGAAGAGATGATAACAAAGGGATACAAGCATGCAAACAATGGAACTCCCTTTGGCCCACAATGTCTGTGCTGAACATGATGCCAAGACCTACTCCTATCTGCCTGCACATAATCCATATCCCTCCATTCCTTGCATATCCATTTTCCTATCCTAAAGTCTCTAAATGCCACTATCGTATCTGCAAAGACTAGACACGTGTTCCTCTGAACAGTCTTAAATGTTGTTAAAACATCACTTTTCCACCTCGTCGGTTAGTGGGGGGAGGGGGGTCGTGGAGGGTGGGGGTGGGGGCGGTGAGATAAACTGGAACAGAGGAGGAGCAGGACATAGCGTGACAGATAAGAAGTGAACGCAGGCAAGGGTGGGGGGAGGGGGGAGGTCGATTGGCAGATGGCCAGAAATGAAATGGCCAGAAATGAAAAAACACAGATAGTTTTAGGGCGGAGATTGACAGATTCTTGATTAGTACTGGTGTCCAGGGTTATGGGGAGGAGGCAGGAAAATGGGGTTGAGAGGGAATGATAGATCAACCATGATTGAATGGCGGAGGAGACGATGGGCTGAATGGTCTAATTCTGCTCCTGGAGCTTATGATTTTATGAACAGATCAGAAGTAGCTCTCCTAATTTCGTTGTATTTCTAAGTGCAATGACAATAAAGGATTATTATTCTAATTATTATTATTATTATTATTATTATTAAACCGTCCCCACACAAGGTAATGAGCTGGCCTAAGATTTTCATTTCCTAACCAAAAACACCAAGTGCAGAAGGAACTCAGCTGGTGAAGCAGCATCTGTGGAGGGAATGGAGCGTAACATTTTGGATCAGGACCATTTCTTATACTCATAGATGCTACCTGACTCTTCAAAAGATTATGAAGTGAAGCAAGTATGTTGAAACAAGAAACTCCAGATGCTGTTTTACATGAAAGAACACAAATTGCTGGAGTAACTCAGCCAGTCTGACAGCATCTCTAGAGAACATGAATAGGTGACGTTCCGGGTCAAGGCCCTTCTTCAGACTGGAACTGAATTGCAGCTAGATGATTAAAACTATATAATAAAAAAATTAAGTTAGATGAAGTTCCCAGATGTTAGAGTTTTTTAAATGTGGCAATGTTTTCACTATTTCCTCCTGCACTTTGTGTTTTGCTCAAGACTTCAGCATCTGTGGTTCTTCATATCTCCATTTGCGTTTCCAGGCTGATTCCTCCTGTTGCGGTCCCTCTTCCCAACGGCACAGTGGGGCGGCACAATGGCGTAGCGGTAAAGTTGCTACCTTACAGTGCCAGAGATCCGGGTTCGATCCTGTCTACGGGTGCTGCTCAGAGTTTGCATGTTCTCCCTGTTACCGCATGGGTTTTCTCCAGCTGCTCTGGTTTCCTCCCACACTTCAAAGGCATGTCATTTTATAGGTTAATTGGCTTTGGTTCAAATTGTAAATTATTCTTAGTGTGTAGGATAGTGCTAGTGCACACAGTGATTGCTGGTCGGCGCGGACTGGGTGGGCCGAAGGGCCTGTTTCCGTGCTGTTCCTCTAAAGTCTAGAAGTCTAAAAGTCGAAATGCTGCATTTTTGGTCTCCAAATAATTAATTTCTCCAGAAACCATAAGGTATCCAAATATTGGCCCTTGGGTGTCCACATAGACTCACTCCCCAATTTGACATTAAACATTGCATTATGGCCATTATTCTTTTAATGTTTGGAGCTCTGTTCAGTTTCTGCTGTTACCAGAAACGTTGCCAGTGGCATTACATTTGCATTGAATTCAATCTGTATGATAAGTTTGAGTTTAGTTTATTGTAATGTGTACTGAGGTGCAGTGCACCTGTACCTCAGTGCAGGTACTGGTTAGTGCATGCTAACCAGTCAGCAGAAAGACAAAACATGATTACAATCAAGCCATCCGCAGTGTGCAGATACAAGATAAAGGAATAACATGAATAATGTTCAGTACAAGAAAAAGCCAGCAAAGTCCGATCAAAGATAGTCTGAGAGTCTCCATTGAGGTAGACAGTAGTTCTCTAGTTGTTGGTAGGATAGTTCAGTTGCCTGTTAACAGCTGGGAAGAAACTGTCCCTGAATCTGGAGGTGTGTGTTTTCACACTTCTGGACCTCTTGCCTGATGGGAGAGGGAAGAAGAGGAAGTGACCAGGGTGCAACTCGTCCTTGATTATGTTGCTGGCCTTGCCGAGGCAGCGTGAGCTGTAAATGGAGTCAATGGGTACGCCTGAGCTTACCTGATCTCCTGGTTGTCAATCACTTTAATTCCCCTTCCCATTCCCACACTGACCTTTCTTTCCTCCAGTGTCAGAGTGAGGGTGAATGCAAATTGGAGGAGCAGCATTTAATGTTTTGCTTGGGCAGCTTACAACCCAGTGCTATGAATATTGATTTCTCTAACTTCAAGTAACCCCTGCACTTCTTCTCTCTCCATCCCTCCCCCGCCCAAGACGCACCAGGTTCCCGTTCTCACCTAGCAAAGCTAACAATGGGCTGTTTCCTTTATCATCGTTACTTTTTTGCATATCTTTCATTCATTTGTTCTATATCTCTCTACATCACTGTCTATATTTCTCCTTTCCCTTTCCCATAACTTGTCTGAAGAAGAGTCTCAACCAGTAATGTCACCCATTCCTTCTCTTCTTAGATGCTGCCTGTCCTGCTGAGTTACTCCAGCATTTTGTGCCTATCAATGGAAGGGAGGTTGGTTTACGTGATGGTCTGGGCTGTGTCCACAAACAGAAATATTTTCCTTCCACTTCCAGCATTTGGGAATGAATTCCATTCAGACTGGTGGGTTGAATCAAGAATGTACTGCATGTGGAGAAGGGATTTTTTAGTAAATCTGAACTCATCAATAATTGGCACAAGATTGATAGTCGCTCCTTTTCTTTTAGTTTTGTAGTTACAGCTTAGAAACAGACCTTTCGGCCCACAGAGTCCACCCGACGCATTCGCACCACTTCCATGTAATCCCAATTTTACATGCACTCCCGACACACTTGGGGCAATTTACAGAGACCAATTAACCTTGCAGCTTGTAAACAGGCCCTTTGGTCTATGCCGTCCAATGATCACCCGTTCATATTTATTTCATCTTATCCCATTATCTTATCCACTTATCCCACGATAAGGGGGAGTTTACAGAGGCCAATTAACCTACAATCCTGTGCACCTGGAGGAAAACCCATGGAGAATGTGCAAACCCCACGTAGACAGCACCCATTGAGGATCGAACCAGGTCCTCTGCCGCTGAGAAGCGGAAGCCTCTAACCGCTGCGCCACTGTGCCGCCCTAGTGACCACTTGGATGCTTGTTCTGAAAGCAAAGACATTACATTAGCATTTCAAACGAGATTTTGAATCTATCTTCAATCTGTTTTAAGTCTGCTTGTCTTCACATGTAATTGCACTAACTGGAAATGCTTAATGAAGAATTGATTTGAATGCTCCTCACAAACTAATTGTTTCCCACCCTACAGAACATTGTGGGATTGGTAGAAGTGTAACTGTGAATCAAGTTTGCATCTGATGTAGATACAGCAACAGGATTCAGGATATGAGACCATGGAATTTAACTGCACTTTTGCAGTACTCACCAGAGACTATTATAAATCATGAAAACATTACCGCATTTTAAAAGCTCCCACATCTGGGAACTTGATCTAACTCAATTATTTTATTATATAGCTTTAATCGTCTGGTTTCAGTTCATGATCTTTTGAAAGCAATATTTCTCTGAGGAAGCTCATATTACTGCAGCAATCTTCTGGGACGACGGAGGAGAATTTATTTGAAATGAACAATGACATATGAAGCTGATCGGTCGATCGTTCAATTGTAGCAGTGACTGATAAAACTCAAAGCATTGTGGCTGCTGCTTTTTATTTGGACAAAGTGCCCGAGACCACTATAGAACTGCAGTGGTTTCTGTAGTTTAACGGTTATCACGTTCGCTTCACACGCAAGGTTCCTGGACAGAAACAACATTTTGGGCAGCACAGTGGCGCAGCGGTAACGGCCTTAAAGCGCCAGAAACCTAGGTTTGATCTTGACTACAGATGCTGTCTGTACGGAGTTTGCATGTTCTCCCTGTGAGTTTTTTTAGGTTGCTCCGATTTCCTCCCACGTTCCAGGAAGTGCAAGTTTGTAGGTTAATTGGCTTCTGTGAATTGTCCCTCGTGTATAGCATCGAGCTAGTATATTGGTGATCGCTGGTCGGCACGCTGTATCTCTCAACTAAACTAAACTAAACCACAGCCATGGCTAAACTCAACACCCAACCTCTTCCTTGAATAGTGGTGCAGTGTCGATTTAAAAGCTCATTCCAAAAGTGCTGCCAATGATAGTGTGCAGTCCTGCTGTGTTGTAATTAAGAGTCAAACTAGAATCCATGCACAGGCTCACAATGTGGAACTTGAACCCATGACCTTCAGATTCAAAGCCAAGTGCTGTTACTGGCGCATGGAGATGGAAGATCAAAAGTGGGATGAATAATCTTCAGTATAAATCTGAGTTTTGCACTTTTTCTGCGAAATATCCACACCATCCCATCTCCCTTAAGGACATAAAACTGCTGAGTGGTTAATAATCTATTGGGAGAATAAAATCAACAAGCGCAGACAGGAATAAAGTCAAAAAATAAATCCATCTGCTCATAAAGTCATAGAATCATCGAGATGTACAGCACAGAATCAGGCCCTTTTAGCCCATTCCGTCCATCTATTCATTTAGAATCTCACTCATATCCCTTGTTTCCACACATAGATTATCCCACCTATTCCTTCCTTAGCTACCCACATGCTTTCAACAGATACAGTGCGGAAACAGGCCCTTCGGCCCAACGAGTCCGCGCCGACCAGCGATCACCAGTACGTGAGCACTATCCTGCACGCTAGGGAAGAATTCACAATTTTGACGGAAGCCAATTAACCAACAAACCTGTACATCTTTGAAATGTGGGAGGAAACCGGAGCAGCCAGAGAAAACCCATGTGGTCACAGGGAGAACATACAAACTCCATGCAGTCAGCACCCCAGGTCAGGATCGAACCCTGGTCTCTGACGCTGCAAGGTAGTAACTCTCCCACTGCGCCATTGTGCCACCCATATTACATATAATATACTTTATACATATGAAATGATTTAGGATTCTCCTTCATTCTACTTGCCATGGTCAATGTGTGACCCCATTTTGCCTTCATAGAGTCATACAGCACAGAAACAGGCCCTTTAGCCCGATTTAGCAATTCTGACCAAGATTCCCCATCTATGCTAATCCCACCTGCCTGGGTTTGGCCCATACCCTTTAGACCTTTCCCATCAATGTACCTGTCCAAATGTCTTTCAAATGTTGTTTAAGTACCTGCCTCAATTATTTTCTCTGGCAGCTTGTTCCATCCCTCACCACCCTCTGTGGGAAAATGTTGCCTCCCTGGTTCCGTAAATCTATGCCCTCTGGTTCTTAATTCCCCTGCTCTGGGTTAGACTGTACATTATTCCTATCTATTCCCCTCATTATTTTATACACCTCTCTATAAGATCCCCACTTAAACTCCTGGCCATGTAGGATTAAAGAGCCAGCCTGCCCAACCTCTTCCAATAGCTCAGGCCTGTAGCCTAGGCCCTCCTAGAAAAGTTCTTTCTAAATGTTATTCCTATATCTATCTACTAACTAAAACTCTGATCTTGTGCTCTTCCGGTTTGCGGGGTTTTTCTATATGCGCAACAACGGTACGCGATGACGCTACGATTTTTAGTCAGGTTACTCATCGTTCTCCTGTGCCGCGAGTGCAACAAGTTTCATTCCAATCGGTGGTATATTGTAAAAGTTATTGCGGTTTAAAGATGACGGGGGCGGGGTGGGTGCAGTGGAGGCCCTGGTCCCATCTCTCTCTCTCTCACCCTCATCACTCACCCCTCTCCCCTGCCTGCCTCTGGCAATGGTGGGTCCATCTCCTCCGCCGCCGACGTTGCGGTAACTCACCTCACGGCCTTCTCGGAGGAGATCTCATCCGCCAACTCATTGAAACTTGTGGTGCTCACTGTGACGAACACCGACTCCATCCCCCCCCCCACCCACTCACCCCGTCGGCAGCGAGCGGGCAGGTAGGCGGGTGGACGGGGAACGTGCCGAGCGGCAGCAGAGGGAAGGTGGGCGGGGGGGGATGGGCCGAGCAGCGGCTGAGCCGGAGTGGGCAGAGGGAGGGAGGGAGAGGCGGGTTGCAGGGTGGCCGAGCAATTTGCGCGGTGTTTGAGTAACTCACTCACACGCACACACACACACACACACACACACACACACACACACACGCACACACGCACACACGCACACACGCACACACGCACACACACACACGCACACACACACACACACACACACACACGCACACACGCACACACACACACACACACGCACACGCACACACGCACACACACACACACACACACACACACACACGCACACACACACACGCACACACACACACACACACACACACACACGCACACACACACACACACACACGCACACACACACACACGCACACACGATGTAAACACGTCCAACCGTCAAGTCAACGGGATGTAAACCACAGCTAATGATGAATGACCTGTGGAAGAAGGAACTGTAGATGCTGCTTTTTATGGATGTAGGGAGGGAGGGAGTGATTGAGGGTAGGGGAAAGGAGAGGGAGGGAGAGGTGAGGGAGCGATTGGGGAGGGGAGGAGGAGAGGGGAAAGATCCTGTGGAGGTGAAGAGAGAGAGTGGGGGGTTTGAGGGAGAGGAAGGGATAGGAAGGGAGAGGGGGAAAGTGGGGGAGGTCAGGAGGATAGTGGGGGAGGAGGGGGAGGTGAGGATGGAGGGATAAGAGGGGGTAGGGAGGGGAGAGGAGTTATGGAGGGAGTGACTGAGGGGAGGGGAAAGGAGAGGGAGGGTGAAGAGGAGGGGGAGGGAAGCTGGGGGATGAGGGGAAATGAGTCGCACCTGAGCAGTCGGGGGCTATGGGTGAGTGGTGCAATATTGAGTTGGGTTGACAGGTTGCATTGGGGGGAACGGGTGAGTGGTGAAATATTGCATTGGGATCGAACCAAGGTGGGTCTCTGGCGCTGTGAGGCAGCAACTCTGTCACTGCGCCACTGTGCCAATCTGCTGTATCTCTATAACTTTATTTTCCCATATTAACCTTCCATATCCTTTGTTAACCAGGATTCCCTAATCTTTGTCTTTGCCTCTCACCCTGACAAGAACATGCTGACTCTGAACTCTGACTATCTTGTTCTTATTCTGTGGAAAAGATTAAATAAACGAATTAAATCCTTCACAAAGAACTATGTTTAACTGTGGCAACAAAACCAGCACATGTTCCCCATGATCACAGTGAATGAAGATTTAATTTTTATTGAAATTCTTACTTTAGAAATATTGTTACTAACACTGAATCCACTTTAATGGGTATATATTAGATTATCTTCTAAAATTCAACAGAAGCTGGAAACCTTCCATGTCAATTTATATAAAATGAATAAAAGAAGGAATCTCACATTGTCATATAACCTCAATCATACTCAGTTCTACATGTATTGATTCTGTTAAGGCTACTTTCTGAGGGAAAAGTGAGTTATGTACACCTTCTTGAACTCCAATGGAAAATGTGAGCACACAGCAAACACACACTTTAGATTCTGGAAGTAAAACAAAACTCTTTAGATTCTGGAGTAGTTCCTGAGGATTGGCGGGTAGAAAACATAACCCCTCTTTTTAAGAAGGGAGGGAGGAGAAAACGGGGAATTATAAACCAGTTAGTCTAACATCGGTAGTGGGAAAACTGCTAGAGTCAGTTATTAAAGATGGGATAGCAGCACATTTGGAAAGTGGTGAAATCATTGGACAAAGTCAGCATGGATTTAGGAAAGGTAAATCATGCCTGACGAATCTTGTGGAATTTTTTGAGGATGTAACTAGTAGCGTGGATAAGGGAGAACCAGTGGATGTGGTGTATCTGGACTTCCAGAAGGCTTTCAACAAGGTCCCACAGAAGAGATTAGTATACAAACTTAAAGCATATGGCGTTGGGGGTTCAGTATTGATGTGAATAGAGAACTGGCTGGCAAACAGGAAGCAAAGAGTAGGAGTAAACGGGTCCTTTTCACAATGGAAGGCAGTGACTAGTGGCGTACCGCAAGGCTCAGTGCTGCGACCCCAGCTATTTACAATATATATTAATGATCTGGATGAGGGAATTGAAGGCAATATCTCCAAGTTTGCGGATGACACTAAGCTGGGGGACAGTGTTAGCTGTGAGGAGGATGCTAGGAGACTGCAAGGTGACTTGGATAGGCTGGGTGAGTGGGCAAATGTTTGGCAGATGCAGTATAATGTGGATAAATGTGAGGTTATCCACTTTGGTGGCAAAACAGGAAAGCAGACTATTATCTAAATGGTGGCCGATTAGGAAAAGGGGAGATGCAGCGAGACCTGGGTGTCATGGTACACCAGTCATTTGAAGTAGGCATGCAGGTGCAGCAGGCTGTGAAGAAAGCGAATGGTATGTTAGCTTTCATAGCAAAAGGATTTGAGTATAGGAGCAGGGAGGTTCTACTTCAGTTGTATAGGCTCTTGGTGAGACCACACCTGGAGTATTGCGTACAGTTCTGGTCTCCAAATCTGAGGAAAGACATTCTTGCCATAGAGGGAGTGCAGAGAAGGTTCACCGGACTGATTCCTGGGATGTCAGGACTGTCTTATGAAGAAAGACTGGATAGACTTGGTTCATTCTCTCTAGAATATAGGAGATTGAGAGGGGATCGTATAGAAACTTACAAAATTCTTAAGGGGTTGGACAGGCTAGATGCAGGAAGATTGTTCCCAATGTTGGGGAAGTCCAGGACAAGGGGTCACAGCTTAAGGATAAGGGGGAAATCCTTTAAGACCGAGATGAGAAATACTTTTTTCACACAGAGAGTGGTGAGTCTCTGGAACTCTCTGCCCCAGAGGGTAGTTGAGGCCAGTTCATTGGCTATATTTAAGAGGGAGTTAGATGTGGCCCTTGTGGCTAAGGGGATCAGGGGGTATGGAGAGAAGGCAGGTACGGAATACTGAGTAGGATGATCAGCCATGATCATATTGAATGGCGGTGCAGGCTCGAAGGGCCGAATGGCCAACTCCTGCACGTAATGTCTATGTTTCTATGTTTCTATACACATCAAACGGATGAAGGCTCCTAGCAATTTCTTGATTCTCAGATGATACAAACTAAGAACTGAGAGGATGGAATGAGGAATTGGTCTAAAGACGTACCAAAACTTCACAGCAGTGCTCCCAATTAAAATTCACAAACCAGCAACAGAGGAATAAGAAGGAATTAGAGTGGCGCAGTGGTACAGTTCCTGCCTTACAATGCCAGAGGCACGGGTTCTATCCTGACTATGGTTGCTGCCTGTATGGAGTTTGTACATTCTCCCTGTAACCACATGGGTTTTCTCCGGTGCTCCGGTTTCCTCCCACATTCCAAAGACATGCGGGTTTGAAGGTTAATTGGCCACTGTGAATTGTCCCAGGTGTGTAGTATAGTGCTAGTGTACGGATGATTGCTGGTTGGCGCGGACTCGGTGGGCCGAAGGGATTGTTTCCATGCTGTATTTCTAAAAGTCTGAAGTAAATAAATTCTAAAGTCGAAAGGAGGCACAAGAAACTGGAATTCAGAGCAAAATACAAAGTGCCGGAATAACTGAGTAATGGAGTGCCAGAGATGACTAGGTAGCATGCAGCAAAGAGGCTTTTCTCTGCAGATAGACACAAAATGCTGGAGTTAACTCTGTGGGTCAGGCAGCATCTCTGGAGAAAAAGAATAGGTGACGTTTCAGGTTGAATCCCTTCTTCAGACTGTTTTTCACCGGGTCTCTGTGCACGTGACAATAATCCAAACTAAGCTAAACTAACTCACCAAGTCAGGCAGCATCTGTGGAGGGAATGGATAGGCAATGTTTCAATGCAGGACCCTTCTTCATATAGGAATAAGAGATCATTCAGCCCCTTGATCCTATTCCTCATCCATATAGGTCACTGCTGTTCTGTGTCTCTGCTCCATTTACTTGACTTGGTTCCCTCATCTTCAAAATACTTACCAAACAAAAGCCTATCAGGCTCCCTCTTTACAATTTTACAATTCACCCAGTTTGTAGCATGTGTGAAGACATATGTAGGAGATCATTATTGAAAGTCTGATGTTAAGATTATGCCTCCTCTTTCTGCTGGAGGTGATGGTTTTGCTCTGTCTCCCGTATCAAATCTTTTAATCATCTTAAACATCTTAATTATAACTCTTCTTAATCTACTGCGCTCAGAGGAATACAAGTCTATTCCCTGCAAAACATTCTCACAATGTAACTATTTTAACATAAATTTGATGAATCTCTACTGAATCTCCTCTGGGTCTAATAAATTCCTCCTGATTTGTGGTAAGAGAAATGAACAGGTCCAACCAAAGATCATGCCAGTATATTATAACATTCCCTCCTTTTCATTCCACACACTCAGGAGGAAGATTAACATTGCTTTTTATTTATGGTATTTCACAGCTGAACTATTTCAACAGTGCAGGAATATAGGGTCAAGAGAGGCACCAGAGACTGCAGATACCAGAATCTTGAGCAAATATCAGTGCTGGAGGAACTGAGCGGGCCAGGCAGCATCTGGAGAGGGAATAATCGGGCGACGTTTTAGGGCGGGATGCTTCTTAAAACTGATGAAGATCAATATAATATATGGGCTCAAGAGCAGGCCATTCAGCTCTAATCAAACCAGAAAATGCTGCAAAATCTCAGCAGAACAGGCGCCATATGTGGAGGTTTTTTTTGGATACAGCGTGGAAACAGACCCTTCGGCCCACTGAGTCCACTCCGACCAGTTGTCCCCATACACTAGTTCTATCCTATCCTACACACTAGGGACAATTAACCTACAAACCTGCACGTCTTTGGAATGTGGGAGGAAACCCCGAGCACCTGGAGAAAAATCCACGTGGTCACAGGGAGAACGTGCAAATTCCACACAGACAGCACCTGAGAGCAGGTTCGGACCCGGGTCTCTGGCGCTGTAAGGCAGCGACTATATCGCTGCGCCACCGTGCTGCCCTCACAAGAAAGAGAAACAATTCAAATTTTTGGTCCATGCCGTTAGTTTTTGGTCCATACCTTGGCATTCAGTTAGATTGTGGCTGATCACTGCCTCAGTGACACTGGTCCAATTTTTCTCCCTCTCCTTTTGAAACATTTAAAAGGATATATCATTACCATTCTTGGATATTTAATGTGACCAGAATCACCATATTCTTCATGTTCCAAAATCCACATTAACTCTGCACTTTGCATTAAGTAGAAATGCATTGAAGTCATCAGGTCATGATCTGCTATTTTAAACCAAAGTTTGAGCAGGGGAGCAGAAACAGACTTAAGAGGCCTACTGGGCTCAGCTGGCTATACCAAAGTACCACATAAAGTTCCTGCACTGGATCTGATGGAAATAATGCAATGGCCCTATGGTTCAGAGATGCTTTTAATGTCACATTTGCAAAGGCACAGTGCAATTCTAGTTTTAGATTTATATTTTTAGAGATACAGTGCGGAAACAAGTGCTTCGGCCAACCGAGTCCCCGCCGACCAGTGATCACCCGTACACTAGCACTCACCTACATTTTAGGGACAACCTACAGAAGTACTGTCCTACACACTAGGGACTAGATGTCATAGGTAATGGGGAAAAGACAGGAGAATGGGGTTAGGAGGAAAAGATAGATCAGCCGTGAATGGCGGAGTGGTCTTTATAGCCGATTGGCCTAATTCTACTCCCATTCCTTGTGACCTTAATTAACAATTTTTACCAAAGCCAATTAACCTACAAACCTGGCATCTTTGGAGTGCGGGAGGAATCCAGAGCACCCAGAGAAAACCCACATGGTCACATGGAGAATGTACAAACTCCATACAGACAGATCAAACCTGGGTCTCTGGTGCTGTAAGGCAGCAACTCTACCACTACGCCATATTATTCGTTATCAATTATTCATGTTATTTTCTTTTATTATGTATCTGTACACCGTGGCGGCTCGATTGTGATTATGTATAGTCTTTCCACTGACTGGTTAGCTCACAACAAAAGCTGTTCACTGTACCTCGGTACACGTGAATAAACTCAACTCAACTCAAGAAACAATGCATCAAAGGACATAACTAAATTATCAAGTATCCAAGTTTTGGCATGCAATCAAAAGGAATACAAAATATTACAGACATCATACCCAGCATATTTTAAGCAGAAACTCAAAATTTATGTTTCTGATAAGTTGGTAAAATCTCCAAAATTACAAAAAGAAAGATTACGTTTTAGAGAGTTACTCTACAATATGAATTTATAACAAAGCATTTCTACCTTAAAAGAATGTACTCTCTATGCGACGAGCATTTGTGGGCAGCACAGTGGCGCAGCGGTAGAGTTACTGCCCCACACCGCCAGAGACCTGGGTTCGATCTTGACAACGGGTGCTATCGCTAAAGACGTACAAGTTTGTAGATTATTTGGCTTCAGTAAATTGTAAATTGTCCCTAGTGTGTAGGACAGTGCTAGTGTATGGAGTGAGCACGGTCTCGGTGAGCTGAAAGGCCTGTTTGAACTTGAGAGTTTAGTTTAGTTTATCATTGTCATGTGTACCTAGGTACAGTGCAAAACCTTTTTGTTGCACACTATCCTGTAAGCAAAAAGACTTTATACAATTACTTTTAAAAAAATATATCTTTATTTATTAGAGGTACCGTAAGTTACATCAGTGTACATCCCATGTAAATTATTACAATCATTGTACCCCTTAATTGTTTAAGGCTTTAGAAAATAGAAAAAAGAAAGAAATAGCAATAGAGAAAGTAGAGAAAGTGAAAAAGAGTTGTGAAAGTGAAAAAGCGTGGCAGAGGGAAAGGGAACCCTTGGTCGAATAGTTAGAGAAAGGTGATTAAGAGATAGACTCTGGAGAGGAAAAAAAAGGGAAAGAGAGAGAAGGAAAAAAGAAAAGCCAGTTACTTTATTATATACATCGCGCAAAAGGAATCTACCAACTCGACAGTTTTTCTTCCCCCTTTACCAAGACTCGACACCTGTACTTTTTTGAGGTATTCTTGCACCTTGTAGTAGATTTATAAATGCAGACCACATCTTATAGAAATAGTCTGATTTTTCTGCCATCCGGAGTCTCATATCTTCCAAATGCAGTGTTTCAAACATAGTTGAAATCCATATATTAACTGTTGGTATAGGAGTATTTTCCCTGAATTTTAAGATTAGCTTTTTTCCTGTTATTAAGCCGTATTCAAATAGATTCTTTTGAAACACATTTAATTCAGGGCTACCTTCCATTGTTCCAAAGATAATCCAATCTGCTTTTGGAGTCAGTTTTATTTTAAATACTTTTGTGAACATTTCAAAAATGTCAGTCCAAAATTTTTGAAATTTTGTACAAAGGACAAATGAGTGCGCTATAGTAGCTTCTTGACATTGACATTTCATCATATGTAGGTGAGACTTGGGAAAAAGTTTACTTATTTTAGTTTTTGAATAGTATAATCTGTGCAGGATTTTAAATTGTATTAAAGTGTGTCTTACGTTACTTGAAGATTTATGCACATTTAATAAATATTCTCCCCATCTTTCTTTGGAAATTTTTATACTTCATTATTTTTCCCAGTCTCTTCTGATACCTTCTGTTAATGGTATTTCTGCGTTTCAAATAATATTATATATATATGATATTAGGTTTGCTGATTCAGCCTTTATATTCATTACTTCTTCCAGTAAGTCTGGAGGCATATTGTGATAATCTTGTGCATATTTTTTCAGATAGTCACAAATTTGGAAATATTTAAAATACTGATTGTTTCCCAAATTGTGTTTTAGGTGTAATTGTTTAAATGATAATAGTTTTCCTGTTTCATACAAGTCTCCGAAGGTTTTAATTCCTGCTCTTTCCCATTGTATAAATGCTTTATCTATAATTGAAGGTTTAAATGAAGGGTTTTTACTGATAGGAGATAACAAAGATACATTTCTTAATTTTAAATTGTGTTTTATTTGTTTCCAAATTCTAATTGTACTGTGTATAATTGGATTGTTGTTGTAATTTGTATTATTCATCGTCATTGGTGAAAGAAGGATCCCTCCAATATTGCAAGGAGAGCAGTCCTCTTTCTCCATAATAATCCAATCCGGTTGCTGGGGAGAGTTATCCAGCAATTGGATCATATTTCTAATATTTCAAGACCAGTAGTAATACATGAAATTGGGGAGTGCTAATCCCCCTACTACTTTGGGTTTATTCAGATGAGCTCTTTGTATTCTGTGGGACGTATAATCCCAAATAAAATTTGTGATATCTAAATCCAGTTTTTTAAAAATCCGTTTGGGTAGGTATATTGGAATTGATTGGAACGTATAAAATTTGTGGTTGAAAAATCATTTTTATGGCGTTTATTCGGCCTATTAAGGACATCGGAATCGTTTTCCAAAATGTAATCAAGTTATATAGTTTCTTAAGTAGAGGGTTACAAATTTGCATCAAACATGTCTTGATATCTTCTAGTGATTTCGATACCCAAGTATTTAAAATTTTCCATAGCTATTTTAAAAGGAAACTGTAAAAGATGTGTAGAATCTTTCGGTTTTATTGACATGATTTCACTTTTATTCCAATTTATTCTATATCCTGAAAATGATCCGAAGTCCTCTATTAAGTTTAAAATATTTGGTGTAGTAATATGAGGTTTTGTGATGTACAGTAGTACACCATCAGCGTATAATGATATTTTATTGTTGGAATATTTTGTATTATATCCATGGATATTCGGATGAGTTCTAATTATTTCCACTAGGGGTTCAATTATAAGAGCAAATAACAGCGGTGATAGTGAACATCCTTGTCTATTACCCCTTGACAATTGAAATTTCGTAGATAAATTATTGTTAGTTAATATTCTGCCCTTTGGCTTATTATATAATAATTTAATCCATAGAATTAAATTCTCTCCCTGTTTAAATTTTTGCAATACCCTGACCATATATTCCCATTCAACCTGATCGAATGCTTTCTCTGCGACCAACGATATAATTGATAGTTTTTGATCTTCAGTTTGGTGTGAATGCATTATATTGAGCAGACGTCTCAAATTATTAAATGATTGTCTCTTAGGGATAAACCCCGTTTGATCCGGATGTATTAATTTACTAGCATATTTGCTTAGTCTTCTAGCTAGTATTTTCGCTAATAATTTTTGATCTGTGCTTAACAACGCAATAGATCTATATGATCCGGGTTCTTCCACATCTTTATCTTTCTTAAGTGGATTTTGCTAGTGTTTCAGGTAGTATTTGTTCTTCAAAGGCATTAGTATACATTTTCTGTAGGCGAGGTGTAAATAAGTCATAAAAACTTTTATTGAATTCATTACTAAATCCGTCGGGACCTGGTGTTTTTCCATTTTTTAATGAGATTATTGTTTCTTCTATTTCCTTATTTGAGATTTGTGCTCCCAGTTCCTCTTGTTCCTGCAACTCTAGTTTAGGAAGGTTACAATTATCCAAGAACTCTGTAACTTTGTTGGTGTCCGTTGTCGTTTTAGATGTATACAGATTCTCGTAAAATTGTGCAAATCTTTTATTAATGTCACTCGGCAAGGTCAACACTTCCCCTCTGTCTGATTTGATCTTTGAAATTGTGTGATCCTTTTCTCGTTTTTTTAACTGACTTGCCAGAAGTTTATGGGGCTTATCCCCAAATTCAAAATGTTCCTGTCTTGTAATTTATAATAATCTTATGACTTTCTCTGATAATTATTTATTTAATTTAAATATCCGTATTATTATTCTATTATGTTTATCCGTAGTGGGGTCTTTAGCGTTTTCTTTGTCCATTTGTCTAATTTGTTCTTTGTTTTTGTTTTTTGTAAATTATTTTTATTAGAAGTAAATACATATTAAGAAGGAATAACATAAAATCAAAAAGAAGAAACATATTATTCGTCACATACATTCTTAATATTTTTAAAGTTTACAGTCGTTCTTATTTATACTTATATACTTTTTATTATTTTATAACAGAAAGAAAATAGTAAAGAGAAATAATAAAAAGAAATAAAATAGAAGCAGAAAATTGATAAAATGAGTGGGGTATAAAGCAAGATATTCTTCATTGGAGATATATCCATGGTCTATTGTATATAGTTCTTCATCTATTCCTTCATTCAGGCTTCAGTCAGGCCCTCGAACTGGACCACCTTGACCCTTTAAGTATTCAATAAATGGAGACCATATTCCTCTGAATTGATCTAGCTTGTCCAAAAGGACAAGTCTTAATCTTTCCAGATGAAGTGTCTCCGACATTTCTGTAATCCACATTTTGATTGTGGGGGTTGTAGGACCTTTCCAAAATCTTAGTATTAGTTTTTTACCAATTATTAAACTATAATCAATAAAAATTATTTGCTGTGTTGTTAGTAGTTGATCCGTTTCTAATATTCCTAATATGATTAATTTTGAGTCTGGAGTCAGATTTGCATTAACTACCTTCGAGATTATCTTAAAAATTTATATCCAAAAATTAGTAATTTTTATACATTTTGTGAATGAATGCGTTAGATTAGCTACTAATTTGTTCTTCTAATTGTGTTTGTTCGTTCTTATTTTTCTTATTTTGAAAAGCTTGGTATGAAATTACAATGCCTCGAATAAATGCTTTAAAAGATTCCCATAATAGTGTAGGTGATATGTCTGGCGTATCGTTTAAATCGAAAAAAAGATCCATTTGCTGTTTTAAATATATACTCCCTTGCGGGTCTTTTAAAATTTGAGGGTTGTACCTCCAAAATGGTTTGTTCTTAGTCATTCCTTCCATTTTTAGAAAAAAAGTTAGTGGGTAGTGATCTGAAATCGTATTTGTGTGGTATTTTGCTTTAGAAGTGTGGGGTATTAATTTTGTATCCACCAGGAAATAATCTACACGTGAATATGTGTTGTGCACCATTGAATAGAACGAGTAATCCCTGCCGGTTGGATTTGCAATCCTCCAGACATCTGTTATATTAGTGTTTTTTATATTTGTGTTTAGAAGTTCGTTAGTTTTGGATTTCGTAATACCTCTCTGTTTTTGATTAGATTTATCTAAGTAAGGGTCTAAAACACAATTAAAGTCTCTGCCGATTATGACATTCTGGTAAATATATTCTGCAATTATATTCAAGATTTTATTGAAAAAATGCGGATTGTCAAAGTTGGGCACATATAGAAACATAGAAACATAGAAAATAGGTGCAGGAGTAGGCCATACGGCCCTTCGAGCCTGCACCGCCATTCAATATGATCATGGCTGATCATCCAACTCAGTATCCTGTACCTGCATTCTCTCCATACCCCCTGATCCCTTTGGCCACAAGGGCCACATCTAACTCCCTCTTAAATATAGCCAATGAACTGGCCTCAACTACCTTCTGTGGCAGAGAATTCCAGAGACTCACCACTCTCTGTGTGAAATTTGTTTTCCTCATCTTGGTCCTAAAGGAATTCCCCCTTACCCTTAGACTGTGACCCCTTGTTCTGGACCTCCCCAGCATTGGGAACAATCTTCCTGCATCTAGCCTGTCCAACTCCTTAAGAGTTTTGTAAGTTTCTATAAGATCGCCCTTCAGTCTTCTAAATTCTAGCGAGTACAAGCCGAGTCTATCCAGTCTTTCCTCATATGAAAGTCCTGACATCCCAGGAATCAGTCTGGTGAACCTTCTCTGTACCCCCTCTATGGCAAGAATGTCTTTCCTCAGATTTGGAGACCAAAACTGTACGCTGTACAACTGCAGTAGAACCTCCCTGCTCCTATACTCAAATCCTTTCGCTATGAATGCTAACATACCATTTGCTTTCTTCACTAATTTTCATAACTGATAAAAATTTACCAAGGTAATTGGGGTAGCATGGATCTCCCTGGTAACTATCAAATATCTCCCGTCCTTATCTGCTAAGGTAGTTTTGGGTTTAAATAGAATGCCTTTGCGAATAATAATCGACGTTCTTCTAGATTTCGACGTATATGACGAGTGAAAAGTTTGCCCTATCCAGTTCGCCCTCAATCTAGCTTGATCTTCAAGTTTAAGATGCGTTTCTTGTAAGAAAGCAATATCTGTGTTGTATGCTTTCAGCTGAGCTAGAATCTTACCCCTTTTAATGCATTCGTTAACACCTCTAACGTTCCAACTACAGAATGAGATTCCTCCCAGTTTATTTTGGTTATCGTCTTGCATTTTGAATAGATTTAATACATGTGTATCTTGCAGTGCATCCATACCTCAGGTCTTTAGATATTGTGGGATCATTAACCCTACAAAGTTCAATTAGTAGATTCCCTTTGCAATTGTCCTTAAATAGAAAAAACATATGTGACTAAATGTGGTAATAATTTTTTTTTAAAAGCTAATAAAAGTGAAAATACAGTGTCCGAACTTGTCGGCACTGTAACGAATGACCCACCTGTTGGTGGGAGAAAACATTTTATTGACTTCCGTTGTGGATATAAAACAAACAAACAGTTCCGCTCCCTCAATTACTCATAACATACTGGAGCGGGACCGGTTTCAAAAACAAATGTATAGTACCCATTTACAGTGTATATATCCATTTCATCAATATTCCCGGATATAACTAACATTTTTATCTACTAAATGTTAAGCGTATACTTTAACCTCGGAAATCATCAACTGTTGGTTGAAGGGGTTAACCTGTTACTGATTCCTGGAACTGAGATTTATTAAGTTAAATTATAAATGTTAATTTGTAAATCACCCTTTCTACATTTCTGATTAATATTCATTACTATTTCTATGTTAATATTCTATGTTAATATTGTTAAAAATGTTAATTCTATACCATTTAGGTTATTCATTAAATCTCATATACAACAGTAATTGCTAAGCCCACAGTCTGTTGTTGAGCTCTTCATTTCGGTGGTTATCTTTTTCCCACTTCCCTTGGAGCAGAGTATGTCCTTGAGTTAGCATTCCACCGATAAGACGTCTAGACAAAGTTCCTTCTTCTGGCAGCACGCTACCATTCAGGGTGCAATAGTAAAAAGAGAGAGTATCCATATTGTCCGACATTTCCAGCTAGTCCTTCTGTTCCACGATGGTTAGAGCATATTTGTATGCCTCCTCGGGATTTGTGAATGATTTTTGCTGTTCCTTGTAGGAGATATGCATTTTAGTTGGGTAGTAGACACCATATCTAATCTCCTTATTTCCTTGGAGAGCCTGCTTTTCCTTAGAGAACCGATTTCGCTTTTGCACAATTTAATAGGGATAGTCCCTGAAAATTTTAAATGTTGTTGATTATTCCCAGAAATTCCTGCCATTGATGTTCCACCGTCAACTTTGGCCAGCTCCTCCCTCATGCCTCCATAGTCCCCTTTATTCAACTGCAATACTGACACTTCTGATTTTACCTTCTCCCTCTCAAATTGCAGCTTAAAACCTATCATATTATGGTCACTACCTCCTAATGGTTCCTTTACCTTGAGTTTCCTTATCAAATCGGGTTCATTACACAACACTAAATCCAGAATTGTGTTCTCCCTGGTATGCTCCAGTACAAGCTGCTCTAAGAATCCATCACAGAGGCACTCCACAAACTCCCTTTCTTGGGCTCCAACCTGATTTTCCCAGTCTACCTGCATATTGTAATCTCCCATAACCACCATAGCATTACCTTTGTTACATGTCAATTTTAACTCCTGATGCAACTTGCACCCTATATCTAGGCTACTGTTTGGGGGCCTGTAGATAACTTCCATGAGGGTATTTTTACCCTTACAATTCCTCAGTTTTATCCACAATGACTTTACATCTGATTCTATGTCACCCCTCGTAAGGGACTGAATATCATTCCTGACCAAAGGAGCTACCCCACCCCCTCTGCCCACCTGTCTGTCTTTTCGATAGGACGTATAACCCTGAATATTCAGTTTCCAGCCCTGGTCGTTTTGCAGCCATGTCTCTGTAATTCCCACAACATCATATCTACCAATCTCTGATTGAGCCTCAAGCTCATCATCTTCATTTCTTATACTTCGCACATTCATATATAACACTTTTAATTTGGTATTCACCTCCCCTCTCACACCGGTTCCTATTTCACCTGACATTCCTCTCTTATCCCTTCTTGAACTTTCCCTCCCATTAATTTGGGTGTCTTTCGTAACTTTTCCTGAACTCTCTTCCCCTTTAACTCCATCCTTATACTTCCAATTTGTCAACCCGAACCCCCTGCTATTTAGTTTAAACCCACCTGTGTATCACCAGCAAACCTGCCTGCCAGTTAAGGTGCAACCCGTCCCTTATGTACAGGTCACCCGTACCCCAGAAGAGATCCCAGTGGTCTATAAATGTAAAAACCCTGCCCCCTGCATCAGCCCCTCAGCAACACATTCAGATCCCCTATCTCCCTGTTCCTGCCATTACCAGCATGAGGTAGTGGAAGCAAATCAGAGATAACCACCCTAGAGTTAATGCTTGTCAACCTTCTTCCTAACTCTCTAAACTCACGTTGCAGAACCTCCTTCCTCTTCTTCCTGATGTCATTTGTGCCGACATGCACAACCACTTCCTGCTGCTCCCCTTCCCCCTTGAGGATGCCCAGAAATCGGTCCAAGATGTCTTGGACCCTGTCACCAGGAAGGCAACACATCATCCTCGAGTCGCGCCTGTTGCCACAGAATCTCCTGTCGTTCCTCTCACTATTGAGTCACCTACCACTGTGGCGTTAACTGACGTAGGTCACTCCGGTTGAACCACAGTGCCAGGATTTGATTGAAAGACCTGTCCGCCGCTTGGGCTAGAAGTGTCATCCATCCCGACAGCTTCCTCGAGGGTGTAATTGCTATCAATAGGTACAGCCACTGGGGTCTCCTGCACTCCACACTTACTTCCCTTCCTCATCGTCTCTCACCTTCGCTCTTCTTGTATCCTTGGTGTAACAACCTCATTGTAGGTCCTGTCCAGCAAGCTCTTGTTTTCCTGGATGGTCGTGAGATCATCCAGCTGCTGCTCCATTTCCCTAACATGGTCCTTCAGGAGCTGCACCTGGACACAATTTCCACAGCTGTAGTTGTCAGGTTGCAGTTGTATAAGATGTTGGTGGGGCCACACTTGGAGTATTGAGTTCAGTTTGGGTCAGCTGTAGGAAAGATGCAATTTAGCTGGAAAGGGTGCAGGGTAGATTGATGAGAATATTGCCAGGGTCTGAGCTATAGATGAGAGGAGGGGTAGGATAGGACATTATTTCTTGCAGGAGGTTGAGAGGCGACTTTAAAGCGGTACATAAATCATGACATGAATAGATTACCAGAATACACAGAGTCTTTGGTAGTGAATCTGTGGAATTCATTGCCACAGATGACCGTGGAATCCGTCATTGGGTATTTTAAAGCAGAGATTGACAGGTTATTTATTAGTCAGGGTGGGTAAGGTTTTGGGAGAAAAGCAGGAGACTGGGGTTGAGAGGGAAAGATAGATCAGCCATGATTGAAGAGTAGAGCAGAGTAGACTAGATGAGCCAAGTAGCCTAATTCTGCTCATATGACATGAACTTATCTTATGGAGGTGAAAAAATCATGAGGGAAAAGGATAGGGAGAATGCACAATCTTTTATCCATGGTAGGGGAATTGAGAAATAGAGTGCATAGGTTTATGGTGAGAGGGGAAAGTTTTAATTGGAAATTTAGAGGCAGCATTTTCACACAGAGGGTGGTGGGTATATGAAATGAGCAGCCAGACAAGGTACGAGGAAGATACCATAACAGCATTTAAAAGACATTTGTACGGGTACATGGATAGGAAAGATTCAGAGGAATCTCTGGGCGGCCACGGGTAGAGTTGTTGCCTAACAGCGCTTGCAGCGCCGGAGACCCGGGTTTGATCCCGACTGCACGGAGTTTGCTGTCTGTACGGAGTTTGTACGTTCTCCCCATGACCACATGGAGTTTCTCTGAGATCTTCGGTTTCTTCCCACACTCCAAAGACATACAGGTATGTAAGTTAATTGGCGGTGTGTATAGGATAATGTTAATATGCAGCGATCGCTGATCGGCGCGGACCCGGTGGGCCGAAGGTCCTGCTTCCACGCTGTATCTCAAAACTAAGCTAAAGGACTCCGGGTCAAATGCTGCTACATGGAACTTTCCAGAATATAGGCCATAATCAATTCCGTACATCCTTTACAATAAGCTCAAATCACCAAGTGGGGTTTTATGCTTATTGCAAACAGGTAATGAGTGTATAAAGAAGGAAATTATGTTGAATTTATACAACACTGATTAAACAACACTTGGATATTTTGTAGATCCCAGGGCAATGATTTGGATTTCTGTCATTAAACCTGTGGAAAGTCTTCAGCAAACCATCGATAGATTGAAAATGCGGATAAGCTGCTATGTTTATTTTGAAAAAAGAGGTTTATAAAAATTGGACCTTTGCTCACTGAGCCAAAGAAGATTAAGAGTGGAAATGATGATTTTCGAAAATTAAAGAAGACTTTTAATGGGGACTTTATTTGCTGAAAGATTTGTGGTTTATTTTTAAACTAGTGTTAACAGGCTTATATGAACTCGGGGTGCACTAGAATGAGTGGCTGTGGAGGTAAAGAGTATAAAAACACTGAAGATAAAATTGAAAACAGGAACTGTAAGGTAATGCTACAAAGATCGGGGAAATAGGATTAGAATAAACAACTGTAAATTAGATAGCAGAACTAAAGAAGCTTCAAAAGGCTTTTGTGATTTTATATCTAAAATTCTATTTGATGTCACATTGAGGTAAATTAATATAGCTTAGAGGTCTTAGCCTATGAATTGCCAGCAACATACAGTGCCCTCCATAATATTTGGGACAAAGACCCATAATTTCTTTATTTGCCTCTGTACTCCATAATTTGAGATTTGTAATAGAAAAAAAATCACATGTGGTTAAAGTGCACATTGTCAGATTTTAATAAAGGCTATTTTTATACATTTTGGTTTCACCATGTGGAAATTACAGCAGTGTTTATACATAGTCCCCCCATTTCGGGGCACCATAATGTTTGCGACACAGCAATGTCATGCAAATGAAAGTAGTCATGTTTAGTATTTTATTTCGGAGTCACGTGAGTGACTTCGTGAAGACCCCGCCAGCACGCATGTGCGACATATCGTCGCGCGCATTTGCCTCGACAAGCTGGGGGGGGGGGGGGGAGTGCGCTCTCTCCACCAGCTCCTTCAAAAGGCCGTCAGGTAAGTCCACTAACCTTAACTTCCAACAGGATGGACACCAAAGGCAAACGGAAGGCGACACTCTCCAGGAGCCGCGGGGCATCGACAAGCCAGTGGCCTTTGTCACCGGAGCTGCGAGCACCACCGGCAGCATCGGGACGATCGGGGGTAAGAGTGCGGAAGTCGGGCGCTTCCGTTACACCAGCACCCGACTTATCACCTGAATGGCTGACCGCACAGGAGCTGGATCCTGCCGACCCAGACTTCGTGCCCCCATCCCCCAGGAAGCGGGGGAAGAAAACAGGTACGTGGACAGGAGCTTCGCTCGTCGCCAGCGACCTCACCCCGAGTTGCAGTGGATCCACGGGGACCGGGCCAGGAAACGGCTGCGCTACAGGGGAGCCCCGCAGCCGCAGCACGCCACGTACAGCCGCCGGGGATATCTGCCGTAGGGCAGTCTGGCCGAACTACTGCTGCATCGAGCAGCCCTGCAGGAGCAGGTGCTGCCGGCATAACACCTCGTCAGGCTGCGGTCAAGGGCGCTGGTGGCAGCAGTAGACGGTCAGTTAGCTTAGCTCTGGCAGCTGCCGACCATGCACCTCCACGCAGAACATTGGGCGACAGTGGAGGTAAGCCTGCACGGACTCCGGGGAGCCAGGTTCTGGGGGCTGGCGCCGATTCATCTCCCCTGCCTTCCTACCAGGCAGGTGGGCCGCCACAGTCTGCTCGAAGGCTGACTAGCGGAGAGTCCGTGCGGTAGGCCACGACAACCTGCCTTCCGTCCCTAGCCTGCATCTTACGGAGGTGTGGTCCATTGGTGGAAGCCCCAGAGAATTCGCAGGGCCTGGGGAATTCGGATTGTCCGCCGCGAGTAGCGGGGACGGTCGCATTGAGCGGTTGGAGCTCTTGGTGGAGCAACTCCTCCAGCGGGACAGGGACCGGGATGAACGGGACTCTCGGGCCTCTACTAGCCACGCCAGGAGCCCACTCAGCCTCTCGTCTTCCCCAGCCAGGAGTGCCAGCAGTTGTCCGGCCGCTGCCTTCGAAGATGACCTGGGACTGCCAGAGACCGCAGAGCCAGAGCACGATGAGGACATGCTGGACGTGGTGGGCAAATTTGCCACGGCTACACACACTGGTTAGAACCCACTGCACCACAAACTGGCGGGCACCATTAATTACCTGATCACTCACCAACTTCAGGGTCAGGTACTTAATGAGACCATGGATAAATTCAAACCGCCTGAGAACTGCATCAATCTCAGTGTTCCTACGGTTAATGCCCGGATCTGGGGACACTTGAGCACGGCCACCAAGATGCAGGACGTCCGTCTCCAGCGCATCCTGAAGCTCCTCTCGACGGGCATTACGGCGTATGCCAGGACCCTCGATGGCGACAATGTGTCCAGCGAGCAGCAGGATGCCCTGGCACTTCTATGCAACGCCCAGTTTGAAATAAACTGCCTGCGCAAGAGCTCCATCAAGCCCACTCTCAACCTGAAATTTGGGGGATTGTGCTGTCCCTCCACCGCTCCACCACCTCATCAACTGTTTGGAAAAGATCTCTCCAAACAAGTCAAAGAACTCGACGAGGAGGCCAAAACTGTGGGCCTTATGAAACCTCCTCCGGCTAAACCCCACCATATCACCGTCTACAACCACACACTACTTGGAAGCAGCACCAGCCGGATAGGACGCCAAGGACCTATCCCCCTCCACTTCCCCAACCACAGCAGCCTTTTTTAGGGCAAGGCCTGCAACGGCCCGCACGGAAGATGCGGCCGCCATCCTGAAACGCCAGGACCCGCCGCTAACCATGGAGGTAAGGGGGTCTGGTTCCTCCCAGGCAGTAGCATTTCTTCCTGCACAAGTTGGGGGACGGTTGCGGGCGTTTAGGGGAGCTTGGGATACTATCACCACTGACGCGTTTATTCTACAACGTGTTCAAGGTTATGTCATAGAATTCATTGATGGTCAACTTCCCCCTACCCAGCATGCACCTCATCGGAAATTTACACTCTCTCAAAATGAGATTGAGGCAGGACATGCTGAAATCTTACGGCTCGCAGGCAAAGGGGTGATTGGCAAAACAACGCACGAACCCCTTGAGTTTGTGTCAAACATCTTCACAAAAACCAAAAAAGATGGGAGGTGTCGGATTATCATAGACCTATCTGAGTTGAACACTTTTGTACAATGTACCCACTTTAAAAAGGATACCTTCGAAACAGCTAAGCAGATGCTTTACCCGGGGTACTTTATGGCCTGTATCGATTTAAAAGATGCATACTATACAGTGCCCATCACTGAATCGCACAGAAAGTTTCTGAAATTTGTCTGGAAGGGACAGTTGTGGCAATACAAAGCATTACCTAATGGGCTCACCACAGCCCCCAGACTATTTACCAAATTAGTGAAACCTATATTGGCCCTCCTCCGACAACAAAATTATATCGTCATGGCGTATTTAGAGATTATCCTTATAGTGGGTCAGACCCTCTAATTGGCTACAGAGGCAGTTACAGCGACCAAATCTTTATTTGAGAAGCTAGGGTTTGTAACCCATCCAGACAAATCCAAACTGCACCCCTTTCAAATTATGGATTACCTGGGTTTCACCCTTGACACAACCTTAATGATGATCACTATCCCAACCAACAAAGCTATCGCCATAAAAGAAGCGTGTCACAGCCTTGCTTGCGCCAGGGATCTGACTATTTGGCAAACGGCAAAGGTGATTGGGAAGCTGGTAGCTACATTCTCAGCTGCGCAATTCGGCCCGTTACATTACCAAAATTTACAAAGAACAAAGACATAAAAGCAAAAATCGACCAATCCGGTTGCCACAACAGGCTAGAGCTGAGCTACAATGGTGGATTGACAATATTAGTGAGTGTCACAGACCCATCATTGTTAGCAACCCATCTGTCGTGCTACAGACTGATGCAAGCGCACAAGGCTGGGGTGCAACTTACACCAAGTCCAGTTGTGGTGGCAGATGGGACTCTCACGAGTCTACCCTCCTCCAGTCACAAGGGATAAATTATCTGGAGATGTTAGGGGCTTTCCATGGACTACGGGCTTACTGTACTAACTCACGGCTTACATGTCCGCCTCCAAATAGATAACACAACGGTGATGGCTTATATCAATCATATGGGTGGTATCAGGTCGTTATCTTGTGATGAATTGGCTAACACAATTTGGCACTGGTGCATCGAGAGAAATATTTGGATTACAGCGACCTATTTGCCAGGGAAGCTCAATACAGTGGCGGACACCGGGTCACGAGTGTTCAATGACAACATCGAGTGGATGTTGAACCCCCAAATTTTTGCTGATATTATAGCTCACTATGGGACACCAGATATTGACCTCTTTGCGTCCAGGTTGAACCATTCAGATACCAACGAATGTGTCTTGGGAACCAGACTCTGGGGCAATAGCTATGGATGCTTTTTCTATCCATTGGGGGAAATGGTTTTGCTACGCATTTCCCCCATTTTGCCTTATCAGTTGGGTATTGTAGAAAATTAAACTGGATTCTGCCACTGGCATATTGATCATTCCCGACTGGCCTACACAGCCATGGTACCCGATGGTCCTTAAAATCTTGAAACATCCATGGCTTCTGATTGGTAAATACCCCAAATTAATCACTAACCCCATTACGGGGGACAGTCACCCGTGCCATGGTCACCTAAACATGTTGGCCTGCAGGTTCTAAAAAGGCCGCTCGTCAAGGCCGGCATCTCACCACGAGCCATGGAACTCATCTCAGCATCATGCCGAGTATCAACCAGGAGGCAGTACCTCACACAGATCAGGAAGTGGGAGGCATTCTGCTCCTGTACCAACACGACTTCCAACTCGGCAACAATCCCTGATGTCCTGGAATTCCTAGCGGGCCTTCATTTCGATGCTGGCCTTAGCTACAGTGCCATCAACAGCGCCAGGAGTGCACTGTCCTCATACCTGGACATAGGTATAGGCTCCAACCACCTGGTGTCTAAATTCATGAGGGGAGTGTTTAACACCAACCCTCCACGGCCCAGATACAACTTCACCTGGGACGTAGGGATCGTTCTGACCCTACTGAGGAGCTGGTCTCCTATGACAGAGTTACCACTCAAACAGCTCACCCTCAAAGTGGTGATGCTGATGGCACTGACTACAGCTCAACGAGTCCAGGCATTACACAAGCTGCGGCTGGATAGCATGGTCTCCAGCGTACACAGGTGACTTTCTTTGTCCAGGACGTATTGAAGCAGCACAGACCTGGAGCTCATTGGCTGCAGTTGGAGTTCCGGGCGTACCTCACTGATTCCACCCTCTGCATAATCACCCATCTCCACCTCTACATCCGCATTACACAAACTATCAGGAAGATGGAGCAGGGGCTCCTCATCAGCCACAAACCTCCTCATCACTGGGTGACTGTGCAGACTATCGCCAGGTGGCTCAGGGCGGTGTTGGGTGCAGCAGGAGTCGCTACTAACATTTTTAAATCTCCTAGGGCTGCATCCACATCAGCGGCGAGGGCCATGGAGGTGCCCATGGACCACATCCTCGCCACCGCGGGCTGGGCTAGTGAAGCAACCTTCCAAAGGTTCTACAACAAACCACTGGTCGCCCCCGCAACATTTGCAGAAGCCGTGCTGGGAGCCGCTCAGTGAATGTTTGTCCCCGGGGTTATTTGTTTATTATTATTTGTGCAATAAATATGCATTATTTTTCAGCCTGTTCCGACTGAACTGCATTAACAGCCTTCCTCCATCAGGATTGCGGCAGTGTGATAGCATGGACGTTGTCCAGGGCGTGAAATCACAGAGCTTTGAAATCTTCACAAAGTCACTCACGTGACTCCGAAATAAAATAGTAAGATTAAACGAGAACTTACCAAGTTCAAAGGTTGATCTTTATTTTATGAGGAGTTGCGGTGAGGGATTTCGTGCCCTCCGCTCCCACCCTCTATCATAAGGTCAACTGGTATGTTCTACGTTCTTCATCTTACTATTTTCAGTCATGGTGCGTTCTGTGATTCCACACCGCTGCTTTGAAGGATGTCGCGCATGCGTGCTGACGGGGTCTTCACGAAATCCCTCACCGCAACTCCTCATAAAATAAAGATCAACCTTCGAACTTGGTAAGTTCTCGTTTAATCTTGCTATTTTGTTGCATATCCTTTGCATGCAATGACTGCTTGAAGTCTGCGTTTCATGGACATCACCATTGGTTGGTGTCTTCTCCGGTGATTCTCTGCCAGGCTTGTACAGTAGCCATCTGTATATTATGCTTGTTTTGGGGGCTAGTCCCCTTCAGTTTTCTCTTCAGCATATAAAATACATGCTCAATTGGGTTCAGATCAGGTGATTGACTTGGCCACTCAAGAATTTGCCATTTTTTATGAACGATGCATTTTATGCATTTGTTTGAACTTGAACAGATAGGATGTGTCTGTACACTTCATAATTCATTATGCTACTACCGTCAGCAGTTGTATCATCAATGAAGATAAGTGAGCCAGTACCTTTAGCAGCTGTGGAGGTCTTCTTTGGCCTGCCAGTCCCTTTGTGATTAATAAGCTCACCAGTGCTCTCTTTCTTCTTAATGATGTTCCAAACAGTTGACTTTGGTAAGCCTAAGGATTGGCAGATGCCTCTAACAGTTTTACTCGTGTTTCTCAGTCTTATAATGGCTTCTTTGACTTTCATTGGCACAACTTTGGTCCTCATGTTGATAAACAGCAATAAATGTTTCCTGTGAAGTCATGTGTCCAAACATTATGGTGCCCTGAAATGGGGGGACTATGTATAAACACAGCTGTAATTTCTACACGGTGAAACCAAAATGTATAAAAATAGCCTTTATTAAAATCTGACAATGTGCACTATAACCACACGTGATTTTTCTATTACAAATCTCAAATTGTGGAGTACTGAGGCAAATGAATAAATGATGGGTTTTTGTCCCAAACATTATGGAGAGCACTGTAAATCCTCTGCATAGTAACAGCAAGATAAATGGGCATTTTATTGTTTATTTTTTGTTAGTTTGCTGAGGAGATATAATTTTCCCAATGTTCTTCTAATACACTGGCTAATAGTGTTGACTTGGCAACCATTTGATGGAACAGTGTGAATAAAGGATGTTTTTTTCCTGCATTAGATTGAGAATAATCGCACTGGACGGCACGGTGGCACAGCGGTAGAGTTGCTGCTTTCACATCGCCAAAGAATTGGCTTCATTCCTGACTACGGGTGCTGTTTGTATGGCGTTTGTACATTCTCCCATGACCACGTGGGTTTTCCCTGGGTGCTACGGTTTCCTCCCACACTCCAAAGACATACAGTTTTGTAGGTTAATTGGCTTCGGTAAAAAAAATCTACCTTGTCCCTAGTGTGTCCTAGTGTATGAGGGTAGTAGGTTGGCACAGACTCAGTGGCCCAAAGAGTCTGTTTCTGCATGGCATTTCTAAATTAAATTAAACTAAGGATCACAGCTACAATGTAGAATGCTTTATGAAAGTACAAACATATGCTCCTCTGACATTTAATAAGATCATGATTGATATAATTGTAGCCTTAGCTCCTCAATCCAATCCACTGATAGTAACATGTCACTACCTCGCATGTAAAGTATCTGTCTACTTGTGCCCAAGGGTGGCAGGTGGTAGAGCTGCTTTCTCATGGCACCAGAAACCCCGGTTCAGTCCTGTCCTTGGTACTGTCTGTGTAAAATCTCCCAGTGATTGCGTGAGGTTCCTTCAGGTGCTCCGGTTTCCTCCCACATCCCAAACATATGCGCGTTTATGTTTAACGATAAGTGGGATAATCTTGATTGATTTTATTACTTGTCATTCGAAACCTCAGAGAGGCTCGAATGAAATTCTGTTTCTACAAGCCATACAAACATAACAATTCATAAAAAAAACACGCAAACAATTCAATTCACACAAACATCCATCACAGTGACTCTCCTCCTCACTGTGATGGAAGGCAAAGTTCTTCTTTCTCCCCCGCACCATTTCTCTCCCGATGTCGAAGCCCCAGGCGGGCGATGTTAAGTCCCACAGCCATTGAGGCTGCGCCGGGCAATGTAAGGCCCCGCTCTAGGCCCAAAAGTCACAAAGTTGGAGCCCCCGGCGGGCGCTGGAATGTCCCGCGGCCATTAAAGCCGTGCGGGGCGATGTACGGCCCCGCTCCGGGTCGTTTAACCCCGCGACACGGGCTGGAGAAATTGTGTTGCGGGAGCTCCGGAGATCCCACCCGGACCCGCGAGCTCCCGATATCCCGACAGTCCACCGACTGTAAGCTGGAGCTGGAGCTCCGGAGTCGGGCCGCAGCTGGAGCTGGAGCTCCGGAGTCGGGCCGCAGCTGGAGCTGGAGCTGGAGCTCTGGAGTCGGGCCGCAGCTGGAGCTGGAGCTGGAGCTCCGGAGTCGGGCCGCAGCTGGAGCTGGAGCTGGAGCTCCGGAGTCGGGCCAGCTGGAGCCGCAGCTGGAGCTGGAGCTGGAGCTCCGGAGTCGGGCCGCAGCTGGAGCTGGAGCTGGAGCTGGAGCTCCGGAGTCGGGCCGCAGCTGGAGCTGGAGCTGGAGCTGGAGCTGGAGCTCCGGAGTCGGGCCGCAGCTGGAGCTGGAGCTCCGGAGTCGGGCCGCAGCTGGAGCTGGAGCTGGAGCTCCGGAGTCGGGCCGCAGCTGGAGCAGCTGGAGCTGGAGCTGGAGCTCCGGAGTCGGGCAGCTGGAGCTGGAGCTGGAGCTGGAGCTCCGGAGTCGGGCCGCAGCTGGAGCTGGAGCTCCGGAGTCGGGCCGCAGCTGGAGCTGGAGCTCCGGAGTCGGAGCCGGAGCTGGAGCTGGAGCCCCGGAGTCGAGCCGCAGTGGCGATCCACCACCGCTCCCACGCTCCGAGGCCGGCCAGCCCCACGATGGTAAGTCCGCAGCTCCGCAGGCTCCGTGACTGCAGCCCCCAGGTCGTCGCGGTCGGAGGCCGCTCCATGGTACTAGGCCCCAACGACAACGGAGACCCGGCAGGGAAAAAGTCGGGTCTCCCGTGTAGGGAAGAGATTTTAAAGGTTTCCTCCTCCCCACCGCACCCCCCACATATACACAGTTATAAACAGTACAAAAAAAAAACACAAACAACTACATTTAACTACACAAAAAATAAAAAAAGACAGACAGGCTGTAAGAGCCGCTGCAACGTGAGTTGCACCGCCACCTGGGATTTCCTGCCCAGTCGTGTGAACAGGTGACCGATGGTCGGCATGGACTCGGTGGGCCGAAGGGCCTGTTTGCATGCATATATATTGAAAACATTCAGACTTCTGTCACTTCCCTACAAAGAAGAGATTTCCACAGATTCATGGCATTTTGAGTGAAAACTTTTGCCTCACTTTTGCCTCAAGTGGGTGATGCCTTATTTGTAACCAATGATCCCCAGTCACAAACATCCGCTTCACACAGTCATATCCTTCCTTAAATAAGGAGACAGCGTTCTAGATTTGGTCTCACCAGTCCTCATTATAACTGAAGCAATAAACAATAACATTCTGTGAGCTTTCTAATTACTTGATGTGCCTGAATACTCGCCTCATGCAATAAAGCCTCCAAATCACAGTTTTTTCAAACCTTCACCGCTCAGATAATATGCTTCCTTTTGTGTTTTCCCCTCCAAAGAGCAGGCAATTTCACTTTCTCTCATTATATCATGTTATAACTCACTTAAGTTATCCATTAACCTTTACAGTATCTTTATGTTCTCTTTACTACATTACTTCCTCCTTCTCTTTAGACATTAGAGATACAGTGCAGAAACAGGCCCTTTGGCCCACCAAGTCCGTGCCGACCAGCGATCCCTGTCCACTAGCACTATCCTACACACTAGGGACAATCTACAATTTTACTGAAGCCAATTAGCCTACAAATCTGTCCGACTTTGGAGTGTGGGAGGGAACCAGAACACATGAAGAAAACCCACGTGGTCTCGGGGAGAATGTACAAACTCCGTACAGACAGCACATAGCGAGGATCAAACCCGGGTCTCTGGTGCTGTAATGGGCCTGTCCCACTTGGCCGACTTTTCAACGGACTGCCGGCGACTGTCAAGTTGCCCGCAGTCGCCTGATAAACAGGCAACTAGAACGGCGACTGTCAGAGTGGAACGCACACACATACAAACACATCGCTTCCTTCACCAGCCCGTTATGCAGGCGAGGGACAGGGCAAGTGGGCGAAGCACTGTCTAGATAATTCACACGGTGCAAAACCAAGATGAAACAGGCACACACTGCGAAGAACAGGAAGGTTGGCGCTGCAAAATGACGTCTAAAGCGCAGTGTACAGTAAGACATTTAAAAGAGGGGAGGAGAGGGGAGGGAGAGGGGGGAGAAGGGGGGAGGAGGAGTGGAGACAACTTTTAAGAAGCCAGAGATACACGGCTGTGAAGCTTGGCGGACATTTAACACTACCAGTGGGTTATCCTTTGTTCTGAAAACTACTGCTTACCTTATTTTTCCCCAATGAGCCAATCAAATTCACCAGTTAGCACCGGCTACAACCTATGAGAACCTCCGAGAACCTTCGACCTCCTGGCGACCCATGTACGGCTCAAGAATTGTCGCTACTCTCCATGGCAGCTTTATTCTAGTTGCTGCTAATTTTTCAACGTGTTCAACATGTTGAAAAATTCACAGCAACCATAATGAGGCCGCAAATAGTTCCCAGAATGCGGGAACTTCTCACGACCATGAAGGCGACTTCCCGGCAACCACCTGCGAACATGTGGCCACCATGTGGCGACTGCATAGCCTTCTGCAGTCACCTAAACAGTTGCCTAAGTGGGACAGGCCCATAAGGCAACAACTCTACCTCTGCGCCACCGAGCCACCCTAATCTCTGTGTCAGTTTTGATGCTTTCATTCAGGGTATTTATATTCAGCCCATCGAGTCCATCCTGGCCCAAAGGAAGAGCATTCCAGCTAGATCCACTCCCCAAAACCCTCCCCTTAGTTTAGTTTAATTTACTTTAGAGATACAGCATGAAAACAGGCCCTTCTGTCAACCAACCCTTGTATATGCTCTCAGTGGGCTATTTATGTGGACTTCATCCTTATTCCGGGATTGTGTTTAATTGTGCTTAATCTGTTTGCAAAAAGTGGCACAATGGTACAGCAGTGGAGTTGCTGCTTTACAGCCCCAGAGATGCGGGTTCGATCCTGACTACGGGTGCTGTTTGTATGGAGTTTCTACCTTCTTCCTGTGACTGCTAGGGCTTCCTCCAATTTCTTCCCACCCTCCAAAGACGTATAGGTTTTGTAGGTTTAGGAAAGAACTGCAGATGCTGGTTTCAATCAAAGGTAGACACAAAATGCTGGAGTAATTCAGTCTAGACCTGAAACGTCACCCATTCCCTCTCTCCAGAGATGCTGCCTGTCCCGCTGAGTTACTCCAGCATGTTGTGTCTGCCTTCAGGCTTGTCGGTTAATTGGCTTTGTTAAAATTGGAAATTGTCGCCAGTGTGTAGAATATCGCAAGTGTTCGGAATTCTAAAATCTAAAATAATTTCTCTGTACATTGGTACATGTCATAATAAAGAACTGTTGAACCATTAATAGTCAAATGGATAAGGAGGGAATGGAGGGATATGGATTATGTGCAGGCTGATAAGAGTTGGTCTTGCCATCATGTTCAGTACAGACCTGGTGGGATGAAGGGCCTGTGTTTATGCTGTACTGTTCTCTGTTCTATGTTGTATGAAGCTACCTTGCGAAGAGTATGTAAGCATTACACTACACGGTGGGATTTCTCAGCCAACTAGTTCCACCCAGTATCCTTTAAGAACTGCAATAAATGGGTACATTAACTTCCCACATATCTGGGAACTTGTGGTCACATTCTTGTCATTACCATTGGGACTACACATCAAAAGTGTTTAAATTTCTGTGAAGTGGTTTGAGACCTCCTGAAATTAGATAGTTCATTCTTATTTTTCCCTATATTCACCATGTAATCACTTCTAGGTATTCTTGTTATTTTCGATTGAACTGTTTATTTATTTCCCAATAGAATTGACTTAAGTGCTTTACTGTCTAAAATTGCAGAGATGCATCTTCCTCATATTGATGAAGTACCATGGTTGGTGCAGAAGTCAAGTCTTAAACCTTCCCTTACTGATTAGTGATCTTTTTGTGTGCCACGGTTAGGATTATTGTTCACAGCTGGACAATATAAATGTTAAATATAGCGCCTTATAAAATCTTTTTTTAAAAAGGCACAGAGCACTGGAGTAACTCAGTGGGTCAGGCAGCATCTTTGGAGAACATGGATAGGTGATGTTTCGGGTCGGGAGCCTTCTTCAGACTCTGCCCTGAAACGTTCCCTTTTGTTTAAACATACAGCGTGGAAACAGGCCTTTTGGCTCACCGAGTCCTTGCCGACAAACGATCCCCATACACTAGCACTATCCTACACGCTAGGAAATTTATAGTTTTTACCAAAGCCAATTAACTAACCTACAAACCTGCACGTCTTTGCAGTGTGGGAGGAAACTGGCGCATCCGGAGAAAACCACATGGTCACGGGGAGAACGTACAAACTCCAGACAGACAGTACCCCGTAGTCAGGATCAGACCTGAGTCTCTGGCGCTGTAAGGCAGCAACTCTACTGCTGCGCCACTGTGCTGCCACCTATTCATGTCTCCAGAGATAATGCCTGATGCGCTGAGTTTCTCTGGCACTTTGTGTCATTTTATTGAAGCAACTTCTTGTTTTTTGCAGTTCCTTGTTTCTACCTTATAACATATATCGTGCGCATATGTTTCGCTTATTTAATTTTCTTCTCATTTGTGCAACATAAACCTTGGAGGACTGAGTCTCATATTAGAGACTGTGCTGAGTCGATGACAAAGTCACCTTTCCATAAAGGGAATGTGCATTTCCCCAGAGTATCGTGTACTTAAGCTTTGATAAGCATCTGTGAATGTGTTCTAATCAAGTCTTGATTGAACAGTACTGGTCCGTGTAGGTGCTGCTGAGGGAAGGAATGGGAATTAGAACTGACGCATCTCCAACTATAGTTTAGTTTAGTGTAGTTTAGATATAGCATGGAAAGAAGCCCTTCTGCCCACCGAGTCCATACCAACCAGCGATTCCCGCACATTAACACAAGCCTGGACACACTAGGGACAATTGACTTATACCAAGCATACAACCCCAAGCCAATTAACCTACAAACCTGTACGTCTTTGGAGAATGGGAGGAAACTGAAGATTCGGAGAAAACGCACGAGGTCAAGTGAAAATGTCCAAACTCCGTGCCGACAGCACCCATAGTCGGGATCAAACCTGGGTCACTGGCGCTGCAAGAGCTGTAAGACAGCAACTCTACCGCTGCACCATCGTACCTTCCTCTGCACTCTCAGGCACAGTTTGATCTCACAACCTGCAGTGAGATTAGTGATGGCTATGGTAGTAATCGTATTGAGACAAGTTTCAATGCCATTCTTGAAGTTGTGCAATAGGATCTTTCATGTAAACCGTGTATGTGTGTACAATTGGAGTGGAATATTGTGGTCGGTTTTGGTCACGCCGTTATAGGAAAGATGCCATTAAAGTGGAAAAGGTGGTGAAGAAAACATCTGGCACGCTGGTCATCAATTGTCAGGGAATTCGTTATAGAAGTTGGGAGGTTATGTTGCTGTTTAAAATGTTGGTGAGATGCACTTGGAGTATTGATTTCAGTTAGGGACAGCACTCCAGTTATGGAGTTAGGGATCGCTGGTCGCGCTGTATCTCGAAACCAAACTAAACTTTTGGCCGCTTTTGGCCACCCTGCTGTAGGAAAGATGCAATTACGGTGCAAAGAGTGCAGAGAAGATTTATGAGGATGTTGCCAGAACTCAAAGTACTGAGCAAAAAGGAGAGGCTGAGCAGGCTCGGACCTTATTCCTTGGAGTGCAGGGGGCTGAGAGGTGATCTTTCGAGGTATATAAAATCATGATGGGCATTGATAGGGTGAAAGCACAGTCTTTTTGCCACTGTCGGGTAATTGGCAACTACAAGGCATAGGTTGAAGTTTAAAAGGAAAGGATTTAGTAGGAATCTGAGGGGCAACATTTTCACACAGTGGGTGTTGGGTATACTGAACGAGCTGCCAGAGGAAGTAGTTGAGGCCGGTACAATGTCAACATTTAAAAGACACTTGTACAGGTACATGAATAGGAAAGGTTCATAGGGATGAGGGCCAAATGCTGGTAATTGGACTAACTTAGATGGGCCATCTTGGTCAGATGTGTTGGGCCGAAGGGCCTTTTTCAGTGCTGTATGATTCTATCACTTTATGTGTGAAACTAACCGAGTATAGTATAATGTAAATTACAACTAATATGTCCCCCAAATAGTGTGTGGGATTGAGTATAGCAGTGCAGTTTCAAGTGATGCAGCTGATTCCAATCCATTATTTTGGTTTTGCGTTACGTGGCAATTTGCATTATTTATTTCACGTTCTATAAAATAGCCCCACTGTCATCACTTTGAAAGCCCAAGGTGCAGCAAAAGCACTTCAGAGCAATGGGCTGTACAAAGTACAGGGTATTTTCCCTGACCAGCCCCCATCTGTGTCTCAATAACGTCCAGCATGGTGAAATGTGAACAGTCAAAAGGTGAACCATCTATACTATTACTAAAAATCTCATCTTGACCACTTCCGGCCTACGTTGTAATTAAATTTATAAAAAACGCCAACCTATATCGCTATGATTTTTTTGCCATCTTACTCACCGTCCTCCTCTCCTCCAAGCGCCCCAAGGTTTTTTCCAATCGGTGAAATAATAGAAAAGTTATGAATGTTTAGAAAATCGTGAGATCAGCAGATTGGTCTTCTCGCCTGTCATTCACCATGATGAAGGTAACGCCCCTTCCGGGGGCCAGGAGAATAAAGCCCTGGAGGCCGGACATGAGTCAGGAAGACCGTGAGTGAGTTGAGTCCAGAACTGTGAGCCTACACCGTGAGTGAGAGTTGAGTCCAGAACTGTGAGTCTACACGTGAATGAACTGAACTGTAAGTTTGCTCCGTGAGTGAACTGAACTGTAAGTTTGCTCCGTGAGTGAACTGAACTGTCAGTCTGCGCCGTGAGTGAATTGAACTGTGAGTCTGCACCGTGCTGATTGAACTGAACTATGAGTCTGTGCAGTGCTGATTGAACTGAACTGTAAGTCTGCACCGTGCTGATTCATTGAACTGTGAGTCTGCACCGTGCTGAGTCAAGAGAACACACTTATTCCGGAAGTCTCGCTCACTCCGGAAGTCCCGCTCGGTCCAAGGGCCGCGCTCAGCCGCATGAGTAGATTCAAGAGAGTTTTACTGTCATATATATGGTGTGTGTGTGTGTGTGTGTGTGTGTGTGTGGTGTGGGTGTGTGTGCGTGTGTGTGAATTTCTGTGAGTGTGTATGTGTGTGTGTGAATTTCTGTGAGTGTGTGTGTGCGTGTGTGAGTACTGGAGGGTGTGAGTGATGGAGTGTGTGTGTGTGTGAGTGAAGGAGGGTGTGAGTGATGGAGGGTGTGAGTGTGTGTGAGAGAGATAGAGAGTGAGTGTGCATATGTGTGAGTGTGTGTCCACCAGCTGTGACTGACTGATCTGCGAGTCCAATAATGCATTCAGCCCACACTGTCCATACCAGCCCTCTGGAAACCAGTTCCTTCGGCTCACAACACCCATACTAGCACCCCAGAACCCCCCCCCACTGGCCACCGATATTGGAATTGGTGGAGAGGTGGAATATTGCGTTGGGGGACCAGCCCTCCCTTGTGAACAATTAGTCTAGTTACTTCCAAAAACAAGTACAGGCATGTTACACTATGTTGTAGGCAGCTTATGTAAACTCGTACTGACGTAAGCAATTATTTAAGCCCACTGCTGTATTTCCAAGTTGCGCATCTCGGTAGCAATCCGCAGCCTCGCCATTTCCACAAGCCAGTTAGCTGTTCTCATGGATTCTCCCCACATAATCTCCCATATGGTCTCTACGTTGGAGCTCCCACCTGGTCTCCGTGCTGGAGCTCCCACATAGTCTCCAAGCCGGAGCTCCCATGTGGTCTCCGCCAGTGGCGGAGTGGGTCGAAAAAAATATTGGTTGCCAGGAGACAAAGGGGGCCCACTTCATTAGGGGCCCACTTGCCATCGGGCAAGCTGACACCCTGGCCAGTCCGCCTCTGGTCTCCGCATTGAATTGTAAATTTACGTGTGCGCAGTCGCACTTCCTTTCCAATTTATGTAACATCTGACTTATGCAAGGGTCCACGGGACGTAAACCTTCCGTAAGTTGGGGAGCGTCTATAGTAGAAACAAGGATCTGCAGATGCTGGTTTATACAAAAGGACACAAAATGCTGGAGTAACTCAGTGGGTCAGACAGTATCTCCGGTGATCATGGATAGGTGATGTTACCTTACCATTTCTTCAGAGATGCTGCCTGACCTGTTGAGATATTCCTGCACTGGGTGTCTATCCTTGGCATAGACCAGCATCTGCAGTTCCTTCTTATTACATTAAGGTTTAGAAGGATATGGGCCAAATGCAGGCAAGTGGAACTGGTGTAGATGGGGCATCTCGGTCGGCATGGACAGATTGGGCCGAACGGCCTGTTTCTGTGCTGTGTGAGTCTAAGACCCAACTTTCAACGTTGCTCACCTTTGATGCTTGCTTCCATCCCTCTGAACATTGGGTTCAGGTACATACTTTGCCATGGTGCCCCTGGTATTACATTCCATGGATTGTCAGCTTATACATCTCGACAACTTATTGCCCAGAAGTTAAAGTTTGACTTTGATGGAAAAGAGATTTTGCCAAACATTGCCTAGTCACCGTATTCTTGCATCACGCCCAGGAAATTATGATTCACAGTGGCACATTAAATGTTTGCCCCCGTGTTCATTCATCACATTGCTGTTTTTTTTATTGCCAAGCAATACGTTTCAGACCCCCTGTAAGTATTGCACACTTCCTTGCTTTCAGTGACAGATTGAATCCTAGATGTATTGTTAACGGCGTTTAGTCATTTTTCAGCAAATTTTATCAACAAATTTAACTGGTAGCTCGTAACATATTGAGCAGATTATTAAAACGTCCAATTTTGTTTTGAACAGTATATAATTTTCTGATTCATGCTACCCAGGGAATTTATTAACCAGGTCTGCATTCGATTGATCAGAATGTGTGGGTGTGTAGTTTCAGACAACACTTCATGAGTAAAGACATCTTGGCTGACTCAGTCTTTTGAAATATATGGATTGTTTATAAGGAATAAGCGAGCACAATTTAAAATAACCCTTAAATAGACAGGGTACAGTGAGGAATTACTAGGATGTTGCCAGGACTTAAGGGCGTTGAGCAGGCTAGTACTTTATTCCTCGGAGCGCAGGAGGATGAGGGGTGATCTTATAGAGGTGTACAATAACATGAGTGGAGTAGATCGGGTAAACGCAAAGAGTAGGGGAATCGAGAACTGGAGGACCTAGGTTAAGGTGAAGGGGGAAAGATGTAATATATATCTGAGGAGTAACTTTTTCAAGTAAAGGATGGTGGGTGTATAGAACAAGGTGGTAGTTGACGCAGTGACTATCGCAACGTTTAAGAAACAATTAGGACAGAATTAGAGGGTTATGGGCCAAATGCAGGCAAGTGGGACCAATGTAGATGGAGCATGTTGGTCGGTGTGAGCAAGTTGGTCCGAAGGGCCTGTTTCCAGGCTGTATGACTCTATGACTCAATGAAATGACTGGCTTCTACGGGTGAATCACATGAGACCAATATCCCCTGTATTAAAATGTCCTGATGCAGAAATTAAATGAATTATCTCAGCCTGTAACGCACTGCAGTTTTATTTATACTCAGAATGGCTCAAAACGTTTCATAGGTTTCTCACATGCCGTTGGGGCTCAAATGACGTATGAACTCTGGATGTGCTGCTATATCCTAAAGCATATTACGACGACTGCATATGTCTTACAATATGTTTACAGTTTTTGCATGAATGCCTTCATCATGTTTTTCCCAATTGGACTCTTACTGTTGGAGTTTATTTATTTGCTGTCTGTTTGAAATGTGTCCAGTTAGTTGAGAGATGACAAAGAAAGCCATTTTTTTTGGCTTTTCAATGAAACTATTCAAGTTAGAAATAATGGTGCATTATCCCTCCTAATCCTGCACAATCCCTTTGTAGCTTTTGACAAAGCTATGTCTCCCTTCATTGCCTTTTGTCCATTTTTCAGATCCATTCAAGTTTTCACTCCTATCTGTTTACCTCATCAGTCTCTGCCATCATTTTCTCTTCCCAAAGTGGTTTTAGTTTAGTTTCGAGATACAGTGTGGAAACAGGACCTTTGGTTCAGGAAGTCCACACCGACCATGGATCAACCATTCACACTAGTTCTACTTTATCACACTTTTTCATTCACTCCCTACACATTTGAATGGCACAGCGGTGCAGCAGTAGAGTTACTGCCTCACAGCACCGGAGACCCGGGTTTGATCCTGACTACGGGTGTTGTCTGTACGGAGTTTGTACGCTCTCCCTGTGACCATGTGGGTTTTCATACCAGCATTTGGTCCCTATCCTTCTAAACCTGTCCTAACCATGTATCTGTCTAACTACTTCTTAAGTGTTGGGAGCGTCCCTGCCTCAACTACCTCCTCTGGCCACTTGTTCCATACATCCACCACCCTTTGTGTGAAAAAGCTACCCCTCAGATTCCTATTAAATCTTTTCCCCTTCACCTTAAACCTGTGGCCTTCCTTAGAAGGCTTAGGAAATTTGGCAACAACTCTCACCAAAATCTACAGATGCGCCGCAGAAAGCATTTTATCAGGATGCATCACAGCATGGTTTACAAACATCTCTATCCAAAACCGCAAGAAATAGCAGAGAATTGTGGACGCAGCCCAGACTAACCATCACGCAAACTAACCTCCCTTCCATTGACTCCATCTATACGTCACACTGCCTCGGCAAGGCCACCAACATAATCAAGGATGAGTCTCACCCCGACACCCCCTCATTTCCTCTCCCATCAGGCAAGAGATGCAGAAGTGTGCAAATAAAACTCAAAACTAAACGCATTGAGGGACAGTTTTTTTTCCCAGCTGTTGTTAGGCAACTAAACCATCCTATCACCAACTAGAGAGCTACTATCTACCCCACTGGAGACTCCTGGACTATCTTTGATTGGACTTTCCTGAACTTTATCTTTCACTAAACATTGTGGAAAGAAAAAACGATTATGGTTCAATTTCGCGGCCCTTCATGAGGTGGGAAAGAGATCAAACAAATTAGGCTTTAGTAGCAGAACAGTTCCACCACCAACTGGTGGTCCAGCACTTCCATTAATCCAGACAAAATAACGGGAGAGCACTTAAAATCCCCCCTGGATGAGCCCCGAAAATGTGGCGCCTCGGCTGGGTGAGGCAGTTGATCTTGACCTCATTGGGACTTCTGCGGCCGATTAGCAGGCATGGACGGAGCCGGCAGATCTGTTCTCATAGCCGACTTTGTGGGCCAGTATCTTGGCTCCCTGATGGCTTAGGCAGACTGTCCCAGTACCTTTGTACTCCTCTCGGAGGCTGTGACAACTGTTGGTCCGGCAAAACAAATAATCCAGCAATGCCCTGAAATCAAGTGTGCCAGAAAATCAGTGATGTACCTGTGAATCAGTGATGTAAGAGTGAATCAAAAGAGCGGGTCTCTGTGGCTGACAATATTCTACTTTTTGTTTCAACTTTGGACTCGAATAATACAAAATCGTGCTGGAAATATGGCTGCTCTATTGTCTCAGTGTAGTCTACTATTCCTCCAATCTTGTACTTAAGTATGATTGTTACTGAATTGGATGTCGAAAAAAGAATTTCACTGCACCTAGGTACTGTACATGTGACAATCAGGTACCATTGAACCTTTGACAGAAGCAATAACTGGCATGGATATCACCAGATACTTTCTATTGGGTGGCACAGTGGCGCAGCTGCTGCCGCCTTACAGCACCAGAGACCCGGGTTTGATCCAGACTACGGGTGCTGTCAATACAGAGTATGTATGTTCTCCCTGTGACTGCGTGGGTTTTCTCCAGGTGCTCTGGTTTCCACCCACATTCCAAAGACATGCAGGTTTGTAGGTTAGTCGGTCTCTGTAAATTGTCACGAGGGTGTAGGGTAGAACAAGTGTACGGGTGATTGCTGGTCAGCACAGACCTGGTGGGCTGAAGTGCCTGTTTCCACGCTGCATCTCTAAACTAAATTATTGACCTGTATTTTTACTTTTTATGATAAATAATAAGACATCCCTTATATTTGCGTTTGTGTTTAGTTGAAATAAATGATTTTTTGAAGAAACACCACCAATATATTCTCAGCATGATGGTGTGTGACTTGGAGGAACATTTACTCATATTGTACTGCCCATTATCATTTCCTTCTAAGGATAAGGGTGATAGGTCTTTGGAGTCACGGATAAATCTGGTGCAAGTCTATAATGCAAACACAGTGCGCCAGTGATGGAGAAAGTTGTTATTTCGAGAGAAGTAATAAGTTCATAAGTGATAGGAGAATAATTAGCCCACTCGGCCCATCAAGACTACTCTGCTATCAATCATGACCGGTCTATCTTTCTCTCTCAACCCCATACTCTTGTATTTTCCCCATAACCCTGGACACCCGTACTAATGAGGAATTTGCCTTAAAAATATCCATTAACTGCCTCCACAGCCTTCTGTGGCAATGAATTCCACAGATTCACCACCCTCCCAAAGAAATTCCTCCCCGTCTCCTTCCTAAAGGAACATCCTTTTATTCTGAGGCTATGACCTCTGGTCTTAGAATCTCTCACTCGTGGAAACATCCTCACCACATCCACTTTATCCGAGTCTTTCACGATTTGGTAAGTTTCAATGAAGTCATCCCTCATCCTTCTAAACACCAGCGAGTACAGGCCCAGCACCGTCAAACGCTCATCATATGTTAACCCACTCATTCATGGGATCATTCTTGTAAATCTCCTCTGGACTCTCTCTGGTGCCAGCACGTCCTTCCTCAATTATGGGGCCAAAATTGCTCACAATACTCCAAATGTAGCCTGACGAGAGGAATAGATCAGGTAGATGCACAGTCTCTTGCCCCAAGTAGGGGAATCGAGGACCAGAGGACATAGGTTTAAGGTGAAGGAATCTGAAGGGTAACTTTTTCACACAAAGGGTGGTGGGTGTATGGAACAAGCTGCAAGGGAAGGTAGTTGAGGCTGGGACTATCCCAACATTTGACAAACAGTTAGACAGATACATGGATAAGATACGGTTAAGGGCCTGTCCCACTTTCACGACCTCTGCCGAGTTTGCACTAGACTCATACTCACAGCATGGTCGTCACAAGGTCGTAGGAGGTCGTAGGTAGGTCATAGGTAGGTCGTGATGCTAGTCGTAGGTACTCATGGTTTCAAGTAGGTCGGGGACGTTTTTCTAGCCTGATGAAATATGTCCACGAGTAAAAAAGGTCGTGAATTAGGTTGTGAAAGTGGGACAGGCCCTTAATGGACCAAGCACAGGCAGGTGGGACTAGTGTAGCTGGGATATGTTGGCCGGTGTGGGCATGTGGGCATGTTGGGCCGAAGGGCCTGTTTCCACACTCAATGGCTCTATAACTCTATGACCAGTGCCTTATAAAGCCTTAGCATTACATCCTTGTTTTTGTATTCTAGTCCTCTCGAAAAATATGTTAGCACCAATGCGTGCCAATTGATTAGGCTGCCTTGATCCAAATCGAACATACGGCACAAGAAAAGGCTCTTCAGCTCACAATGTCTGTACCAAACATGATACCAGTATGGACTAATCTCCTCTGCCTGCACAAGATCAATACCCCTCCATTCTCTGCACACCCATGTGATCATCTAAAAGCTTTTTAAACACCGCCATCATGTCTGTGGCATCAAAGGTAGATAGGGTGGTCGAAAAGGCTTTTCGCACATTGACCTTCATCAGAGTATAGAGTATTGAGTATTTGGAGGACATGTTGCAGTTATATAAGACATCGATGAGGCTGCATTCAGTTCAGGGCACCATGTTATAAGAAAGATGCTGTCAAGCTGGAAAGGGTACAGAGAAGATTTACGAGGATGTTGCCAGGATTCGAGGGCATGAGCTATAGGGAGAAGTTGAGAAGTCTTAGACTCTATTCTTTGGAGGGGTGTGCAAAATGTAGGATGAGGGGTGTGCAAAATCATGACAGGAATAGATTGCGTCGACGCACAGAGTCTCTTGCCCAGAGAAGCGGAATCGAGAATGATGGGTTTAAGGTGAGGGGGGAGAGATTTAATTGGAACCTGAGGGATAACATTTTCACACAAAGGGTGGTGGGTGTATGGAACAAGCTGCCGGAGGAGGCAGTTGAGGCAGGTTCTACCGCAACGTTTAAGAAACATTTAGACAGGTACATGTATAGGACATGTTTCGAATAATATGTGCCAAATGCAGGTAGGTGGGATTAGTGTAGATGGGACATGTTGGCTGGTGTGGGTAAGTTGGGCCGATGGGCCTGTTTCCACACTGTATTACTCTATGCTCCACCACTGGCCTGGCAGTGCGCTCCAAGCACCCACCACCCTCTGTGCAAAATGTTTCCCCCACACATCTCCTTTAAACTTTGGAACTGACAACAACTTGATTTGCAGTTGACATTAGTGATCTAAGCGTCTTAAAAACACATCCTGTCGTTGCACAGATGAAGGGAGATGTGAGAAACAGTTTTAATATTAGTTACGAATCAAAAAAACTCTGCAAATCAAAAAAATATAGTGTCAAGTTTCTAAGTCAACACTAAGTCAACACAATTTGTAGTAGATGGTCAAAAGGCAAGGCAGAGTCAGGAGACTAGTCACTTGCTCAGGAATGTCAGTCTCTGACTTAACCTAGTAGCCAAGGTATTTATTTGGCTAGTCAGGATGAAGTTCTTATCAATGGTATCCTCAGTATTTTGATAGAGGGGGGCTTTTTCATGGCAATGCCAAGGAAAGATAGTTAGGCATCCTCTGATTGGGGCAACACAGTGGCGCAGCGGTAGAGTTGCTTCCTTACAGCGCTTGCAGCGCCGGAGACACGGGTTCCATTCCGACTACGTGGGTTTTCTCCAAGATCTTCGATTTCCTCCCACACTCCAAAGACGTACAGGTTTGCAGGTTAATAGGCTTGGTATGTGTAAATCTCAAGTGTGGACTCGGTGGGCCGAAGGACTGGTTTCCGCATTGTATCCCTAAACTAAAAAACTGAACTAAATTGTGTTGGCCGGTTAGACATAAAGTGCTGGAGTAACTCAGCAAGTCAGGCAGCATCTCTGGAGAAAAAGGATGCTTGATGTTTCAGACCGAAAACCTTCTTCAGACTGAAAGTAGAGGGGATGTGGAGGAGGGGGGTGAACCAGAGGTAATAAAAGGCCAGACCAAATCAGAGCCGGCAACAGATGACCAAAGAAGAGTGGAGCCCACAATGGCCCATTGCTGGCTTGCAAAGAGGTGATAAATAACAAAGGGATACAGGTATGTGAACAGTATTTAAAATTGGGAAAATCAACATTCATACTGTTGGGTTGTAAGCTGCCCAAGTGAAATGTGAGGTGCTGTTCCTCCAATTTGCGCGAGGCCCGGTTTAGCCTGATAATTCATTAGTGTAGATAATGCAATAGCGGAGTGGTTAATTTGCTGGAATCGTTTCCAATGGACAATTTTTCCAGAGATATGAGGTTGACTCCCTCCCAGACAGCCTGGTAAATTTTAACTAGTTTACTTTAGTTTAATTTGGAGATGCAGCATGGACACAGGCCTTTTGGCCAAGCGAGGTCACAATGACCATCAAATACCCATGCTCAGCAGTTTCACATTATCCCACTTTCTCATCTACACCCCACACATTAGGAGCAATTTCACAGAGGCCAATTCACCTACAAACCCACACGTCTTGGGGTTTCTGGGATGTAGGAGGAATCTGGATCACTGGAGGAAACACAAGTGATTACAGAAATTATAGGGGCTGCATGGTGGCGCAAGTTGCTGCCTTACAGCTTCAGAGACTCGGGTTTGATCCTGACTTCGGCTGCTGTCTGTACGGAGTCTGTACGTTCTCCCCATGACTGCGTGGGTTTTCCCTGGGTGCTCCGGTTTCCTCCCACACTCCAAAGACACCTACAGGTATGTAGGTGATTTTGGCTTTGGTAAAATTGTATATTGTCTCTAGTGCGTAGGATAATGTTGGTGTACGGGGATCACTGATCAGCGTGAACTCGGTGGGCCGAAGGGCCTGTTTCCGCACTGTATCACTAAACTAGAACCGAACAAGCAAACTACACATGGACAGCACCCGAGGTCTGGATCAAACTTGGTCCTCAGGCGCTGTGAGGCAGCTGCTCTACAACTGTGCCACTGTTGAAGTACGTCTGGTATGAAAATTTAGTATTAACAATGATAATAGAAACATAGAAACATAGAAAATAGGTGCAGGAGTAGCCATTTGGCCCTTTGAGCCTGCACCGTCATTCAATATGATCATGGCTGATCATCCAATCCCTCAGGGTATCCCTGTCAACTACTCTGTGTGAAAAATGTTTTTTCATCTCGGTCCTAAAAGACTTCCCCATTATCCTTAAACTGTGGACCCCCCAGCATTGATTTATGAAAGGAAATCATGTCTGACGAATCTGACGTAACCAGTAGAGTGGATAAGGGAGTCATTCGTCAGACATGATTTACCTTTCATAAATCCATGCTGACTTTGTCCAATGATTTCACCACTTTCCAAATGTGCTGCTATCCCATGTTTAATAACTGACTCTAACATTTTCCCCACTACCGATGTTAGATTAACTGGTCTGTAATTCCCCGTTTTTCTGGATAATCATGAAGCTAACAAAGTCATACAAGCCCACCTGGTTCAACAGCCTCCTTCCAGGAAGGTAACTCTTTCTGATCTTGCCTCTGTGTGGTTGCAATCTCACCATTACTGTTGATTCCCAAAAGCCTCCTCAGTTCAGGAGAAATTGTGAATGGGCAACAAATGTGTCCATATCCCAGCATCAAATACATTAAAAAAAACCATGGGTGATGAGCGGCACGGTGGCGCAGCAGTAGAGTTGCTGACTTACAGCGCCAGAGACCCTAGTTCAATCCTGACCACGGGTGCTGTCTGAGCGTTTTTTGTACGTTCTACCCGTGACCGATTGGGTTTTCTCCAGATTCCTCCCACACTCTAGACATACAGGTTTGTAGGTTAATTTGGCTTCAGTGTGAAAAAAATTAAATTGTCCCTGGTGTGTAGGATAGTACAGTGTATGGGCACGGACTTGGTGGGCCGAAGGGCCTGTTTCTGTGATGTATCTCTAAACTAAACTAAAAAATGCAAGATACAGGTGGATGTACTGCTGAAATCAGTGGGCTGATAATTAGGGGAGATTTAGAAAAGGCAGCTGAAGTGACTAACATTACCAGCCAAGGAAAACAAATACTGCTATTCATTCACATTGTGTGCTAGTTCCCTGAATTTACTTCATGGAATCTTCTCTCTTATCCTGACAGGAGCATAAGAGTGTGTCGAAAGGAACTGCAGATGCTAGTATATACCGGAGATAGACACAAAGTGCTGCAGTTACTCAGCAGGTTAGGTAGCATCGGACCCATTGAGTTGCCTGGCCCACTGAGTTACTGCAGCATTTTGTGTCTATTTTCGGAGCACAAGAAATACTGGGATTTTTTTGGTCTCTGATTCTGAACCTGGTTCATGGAATCCAAACGTCATCATATTAACGCAGGGAGCTGGGTTGTACATGTAGATGGTAGTGTCCCAGAATTTGACCTAAATTTGCATCAGCATATAAATTGCTTCTATGAATTATGTTCCACTTTACCAGAAGCAGAGACTGTTAAATCTTCCACTTGGAGCAATGCTATAATAAGAATCATTAATCAATTAAAGTTGTGAATCATAAGAAGCAATTGTTATTTTATCAGTGGTGATCGGATTATCTTCATTTCCGTTTCACTGTCGTTCTTGGTAAGATTTATTCATCAAAGTGCTAATAATCTTGAAAACGCAACACAAAATACTCGAAATAAGTAGTAGTTAATGATTCAATCAGTACTGCAATCGGTTTGGGGAAATAAGATACTGCTATTTCTCTTCCACGTAATAAAGATTAGATGTCTTGAGTAACATTAATTATTAATGCTGTAGTTCAAAGCTTTCCCTTATAACAGCAACACTGCCATGCACTTCCGGATAAATCATTTGATCTCTTGCACAGTGCTGCAAGATGGAAACAAGAAGGGAAAGGAAAGGCTTGGTTCCAAATGGTCTAAAGTATCTTACGGCTTTCAAGTACTTTTTTCCAATGCTGGCGCAGCTATAATGTAGGAAACACAGTGGCAAGTCTTCATGTAACCAGCTCCCACAAGCGGTACCGTGATAATGAAAAGATCATCTACTTGCAGCGATGTGGATTGAGAGTTCATTATTAGCCAATGACACCGGGGAAAACTCCTCAGGTTTCCATCAAAATAGTGCCTTGGGATCTTTTACATCAATTTGAGAGAGCAAAGAAATAGATCAATTCCTAAAAAGAGAGCTTCAGGAAAAAGTCATGATAGAATTCGGCTTTGATTAAAGCAAGAACTTTTCTCTAGTTAATTTGACACAATATGGCCAGCAGCAGAGGTTTCATCAATGCGAGGAAAAGAACATATATTTTTCATCTATCTTTTCTCTGCATTGCCACCCCTATTTGCACAGTTTGTAAACTTGACCATTAAGAAATAATTAGTAATATTTGCTGCCGGTGGAGACAGTTGAGGCATGTACTATCACAATATTTTTAAAGATTTGAATAGATACATGGATAGGATAGGTTTAGAAGGGTATGGGCCAAATGCGGACAGGTGGGACTAGTGTAGATGGGACACGTTGCTGAGCGTAAGCAAGTTGGGCCGAAGGGCCTGTTTCCACCTTGTATGACTATGACTCTAGGTTATAACTTGGCTGGTATATCCAATTCTTGTCATCACACTTTAGGAAGAGTATGAAGGTCCCAGAGAGTGTTAAGAGCTTCACTTTAATGGGGCCACATGTTATACATGCTGGAATCTAGAACAAAAATCAAACTGCTGCATGAACTCAGCTTTCAAGGAGGCATCAGTAAAGTGATCCCTCTGTTTATTTTTTTGCTTCACTGTAATGGTTCCATGGATAAGAAATTTCCACTACAAGTTCAATATAATTATGACTTTCAAAAGACATTTAGGTAGATATGTGGCAAGGAAAGATAAGGCCGGCACAACGGAGCAGCGGTAGAGTTGCCGCCTTACTGCATCAGAGATCTGGATTTGATCCTGACTACGGGTGCAGTTTGTGCAGAGTCCGTACGTTCTCCCTGTGACCACATGAGTTTTCATCGTGTGCTCTGGTTTTCTCCCTCATTCCAAACACCGTTGAAACACGTGTAGATTTCTAGGTTAATTGGCTTCTGTAAATTGCCCCTAGTGTGTAGGATGTGAAACTGGTCTGACCTAGAACTTGGCTGCGCGTGATCGTTGGTCGGTGCGGAATCAGTGGGCCAAAGGATGTATCTCTAAACTCCAAACATTTAGAGGGCTAGCCCAATGTACCAACTTAGTCGGCATGGACGTGGTGGGCTGTAGGGCCTGTTTCCCTGTTGTACAGCACTGTTTAGCTATGACTAAGTTAGGCAAGGCAAGCTGAGGTAATTCTAGATAGTGCAAAGATTTGGAAGATATTTGGGAGAAGTTTACAAGTTCAATACAGATTTAGATTCAGAGAACAGAAAGAAGCTGGTCCGATTATTGGATGGTTTGAGGTCCAAGGGACGTATGTTTAAAGTCATAAACAAAAGGGCCAAGGGTAATGTGTAAGAAGGAACTGCAGATGTAGTTCTGAAGATAGACACAAAAAGCTGGAGTAGCACAGCGGGACAGGCAGTATCTCTGGAGAGAAGGAATAGGCAACGTTTCAGTTCAAGACCCTTCTTCAGACAAGAGTTATGTTTTTTGTACAGAGACTGATGGTGACCGGCTCTCTCTCTATCAGAGTTATGTCAATTACCAATCTCAGCATTTGAAAGGATATTGAATAAGTGTTTGAGTGAAAGCAATTCCCTCAGTTACGGGAAGGTGTGGAAAAATCAGACAGGGCAGGTCATCAATCCTCTAGTCTGGGACCTAGACCTTTAGCTGAATGGATGTGCGTGTGAATTTGGACCCCAAAATATATCTGAATTACTTTGCATTTGTTCCTATTCCTGAAAATGTCCATGCTATTCTGGATAAGTGTACACATGGACATCCTTTGCTATTCCAGCAATTTGTTCATCTTCGTTGAAAACCTTAGCGACGCACTTGTGCTGGTTTCCGACGGGAACGGTGACGGATGCACCACACATCTCTGTCCTCCAGTTCCTGCGGACTTCCGCCGCAGGAATTATGGGATTTTGGTGTGTGTGCTTTATCATCATTCCTTACAATGCTATGTACGACAGTGATCGCAACTTCTACTGAACTGTGGATAGCCGTTGGCTCGCTAGAAGCTCATCCGCCCTTTGTCAGGTCTTGTTTTTGGTCCTGCTGGGGGTCACCGACTATCCGACCACGGAGCAGGTAGCACGGAATTACATGGTACCGATGGCGGGTGGAACTCCCCCCGACCTGACCTATTCCAGCAATGGTACAAAGAAATGGCATCACTTTGAGAGTGCATCAGTTTGATCCTTGTCTTCTGCATCACCTCACTACAGCTCACACCTATTTGTACTCAGGTTTGAAATACAGTTGAACTTTGATTAATTGAAAGATGCAGCATGGAAAACAGGCCCTTCAGCTCACGGGTCCACGCCAACCATCGACCACCCATCGATCACCCGTTCACACTAGCTCCATATTATCTCCACATACTCACCCACATCCTACATACCAGGGCAATTTACAGAGGGCCACTGACCTACAAACCCGCTTGTCTTAGGGATGTGGGAGGAAACTGGAGCACCCGGAGGAAACCCATGTGGAGTCACAGGTAAGCTCCACCTGGACAGCACCCGAGGTCAGGATTGAACCCCGGCGCTATGAGGCAGCAGATCTACCAGCTGTGCCACTGTGCCGCCCTTGAGGGAAATGCAACGCTAAGCATACAGAGGGACAATTGCTTTGCCTCTGTTGACTGTGCACATTCTTTTATGGTCCTTGCACACATCAGGAGCAAGACCATCATGTTGGGATATTTAAATGAAAGTACAGTTTATATCATTCAGATAGAGTCAAAATGGTCAGGATCAACAATAGGAATGGATAATTGCACAGGAAGCATGATAGAAGATATACTTCACATCTAACCCTCAAGGTTAAATTAAACTGAGCACACATTGATCAGTGACCATTGTGCCTCAATACAAAGACCCCAAGCAACTGAATGGCTATTTATTTTGAGATTTCTGTTCTGAAGGCTACAGTAAATGGTGTTGATCATAATAACCAATGATTTATGATTTGTAAAAAATCTTTGGCACAAAGTCCTTTTCATTATTGCCTTCAATAGAGCATTCATAAGAACATTATAAAATTGGGAGCAGGACTGAACCATTTGCCTCTTCATGTCTGCTGGGCCATTCAGCAAGATCTCGGCAGATCTTTTACCTCAAGACCAACGTTCCTAAATTAACCCCATACTCCTTAATTCTTTTTATATCTTTTCATCTCTTAGGGGTGACGCAGTGGCTCAGAAGTAGTGCTGCTGCCTTCCAGCACCAGAGACCCGGGTCCAATCCTGACTATGGTGCTGTCTGAAAGGAGTTTGTACGTTCTCCCCATAACCATGTGGGTTTTCCCCAGGTGCTCCGGTTTGTAGGTTAATATGCTTCAGTAAAGATTGTAAATTGTCCCGAGTGTCCGGGGATCACTTTTTGCGTGGATTCGGTGGGCAAAATGGGCCTGTTTCCGCGCTGTATTGCAAAACAAAACTAAAAATCTTTAAATTGACCAGTGACATTTGAATTCACACGATGATTGAACGCCCCATCCTAATGGCGTTGAGAGTCCCATTGCACTATAATTTGTGAATGACATGTTCAGAACGGCCAAAACATATCTGGATGAGAATAGAAAAGGTTTTCCTTGCTATTGCTCACTACATCTACACATTGACAAGTTCTCTATCATTCCTGTAGTTAACTTTTAAGAAAAGGGTGACATGGTGGTGCAGCGATAGAGTGGCTGCCTTGCAGCACCAGAGACCAGGGTTCGATTCTGACTACGGGTGCTGTCTGTACGGAGTTTGTACGTTATCCTCATGACCTGCGTGGGTTTTCGCTGAGATCTTCGGTTTCCTCCCACACTCCAAAGATGTAGAGGTTTGTAGGTCAATTGGCTGGGTATAATAGTAAGATTAAATGAGAACTTACCAGTTTGAAGTTTGATCGTTATTTTATGAGGAGTTACGATGAGGAATTACGTGAAGACCCCGCCAGCACGCATGCGCGACATTCTTCAAAGCAGCGGTGTGAAATCACAGATACCAGAGTTGACTAACATAGTAAGATAAGAGAACTAGCATACCAGTTGACCTTTATAATAGAGGGTTTGGGAGTGGAGGGCACGTAATCCCTCATCATAACTCCTCATAAAATAAAGATCAAACTTCAAACTGGTAAGTTCTCATTTAATCTTACTATTTTACTTCGGAGTCACGTGAGTGACTACGTGAAGATTTCAAAGCTCTGTGATTTCATGCCCTGGAACGAGTCCATGCTCACCACTGCCATTACGAGAAATGGAGGAGTATGTTGATGTATTTCAGACATGAAACTGTGCTGAAAAACAAAAGGTATTTATTCCACAATACCAAACAATAATGCCCCTGCATCGGGGAAATTATAAAACAGAACTTAATATTTTTTCCGCAAACGTCTCAGGTGCGGCCACGGGTTTATTGTAAAACCGATGAAAGGTTTTTTCATCATTCCAACCCGCTGTTGCAAGGATGTGGTCCATTGTAACTTCCATCATCCTTGCCGCTGATGTGGATGCAGCCCTGGTGGAGTGAGATTTAAACATGTTAGTGTCCACCCCCGCTGCACCCAATACTACCCTTAACCATCTGGAAATGGTTTGCACGGTGACTCTATGGTTTGTGGCTAATGAACAAATCCCTCTCCGTACCCCTGAGACTCTTAGTGACCTCTATGTAACGTAAAATGTGGGTCTCGATACAAAGACGGCAATCTACGGGATAGGCCAGGAAATCCAATTTTTGGCCAGATGAACCAGGCCTGTCTTGCTTGAGTAACCCCTGTATAAAGAAAGTTACCTTGCTATTGGATATGTTCATGGCGTCCATCCTTAGCTTATGTAGGGACTGGACCCGTTGTGCCGTTACGAGTGCCATCAGCATGACCATTTTGTAGGTCAGTTTATCCAATGACGTGCAGATGGTGCATGTCTGAACAGTAAGCTCGGAGTCCATGAAATGCTCCCAGCATTTCTAGATAATTAATTCCTAGTGCCGGAAGTAGAGTTAATTCATGTGCACTCCATCTACCACCACAACTGGAGGTGGTATTAGTTGCTCCCCAACCTTTTGTGCTGGCATCAGTTTGTAGTATAACCGAGGGATTTATGATAGTGATGGGGTTAGAGCAATGTCGTGCATTGTCTATCCACCATTGTAATTCTAATTTCGCTTTAATGCATTGCCTGTCAAAATGGCCCGCATGGTGCTTGGGTGCTGCTATTTTTGCCCTTTGTAGGTTTTGGTAATGTAGTGGGCCAAATTGTGTGGCTGGAAAGGCAGCCACTAACTTCCCAATCACTCTGGCTACTTGCCGAATAGATGGTTTCCTGATGCCAGTAAGGCTGTTGCATGCTTCTATCAAGTCTGACGCTTTGTTTGGTGGCAAAGTGACAGACACATGAACAGAGTCAATTGTGAAACCCAAATAGTCCATAGTAGTAGAAGGGATCAATTTTGATTTATCTGGATGAATGACAAATCCCAGCTTTTGAAATAGGTGCTCGGTGGCTGAGACGGCCAGTTTGGCCAACTCCAAAGTTTTTCCCACGATTAAAATATCATCGAGGTAAACCATAACAATATGATTTTGTTTCCTGAGATATGCTAAAGCTGGTTTTAATAATTTGCTAAACAGTCTGGGCGCGTATGACAATCCATTAGGTAGTGCTTTGTACTGCCAGAGCTGCCCCATCCAGACAAATTTAAAATATCTGCGATGATCCTTGTCTATTGGTACTGAATAGTATGCATCCTTTAGGTCGATGCAAGCCATGAAGTACCTATTGGAAATTAGTTGTTTGGCCATGACAAAGGTTTCCATTTTGAAATGGGCATACTGCACGAACGTATTCAGTTCAAATCTATGATGATGCGGCATCCGCCGTCTTTTTTATTTTTAGTGAAAATGTTTGATACAAACTCATGAGATTCTCTTTTAGTTTTCTCAATGACCTCTTTTGAATTTAGTCTTAGAAGTTCAGCATGACCTCCTGTCTTTTCTTTCTGTGAACGTACAAATTTCCGACTAGGCGTATGCTGAACAGGGGAAGGGAGTTCGTGAACAAATTCAATTTTATATCCCTGAATACTTTCCAGTATGAAAGGATCAGTAGTTAAAGTGCTCCATGCATCCCGAAACAAGTGCAACCGTCCACAACCCGTGAGGAGTCTAGACATGCGACGTTCATGAGGCAACCAGACCCACCTACCTCCATGGTTACCGGCGGTGCTGCGTTGGTTGCCTCTGTCCTTGTTTCTTGTGGTGCGGAGGCGCTGTGATGTGGGGGTGGAGCATCTTCCAAGAAGGCCGTGCTGGGCCATGGTATAAAAAAGACAGCTGAGCAGGTTGTCCGGCCATCGAGCTTTCAGCAGCAGGTGGTCTATCGCCATAGCATTGTCTGCTGGTGGATGCATAGGGATGCTGCTGCCGTTGGTATGGGGCTTGGTGGCAGCCAGCACCTTAATCATGCCAATAGCTTTCGCCTCCTCGTCGAGGTCTTTCACCTGTTTCGGCAGGTTGTCCCCAAATAGCAACGTTGGTGGCTGTGCACTGCTGGGTCTGCACAACCCCGCAAACTTGGGGTTGAGTGCAGGCCGGATGATGCTCTTCCTGTAACTGTTGATCTCGTATTGAGTGTTACATAAGAGAGCTAAAGCATCCTGCAGCTCCTCCGGCATGTCAACTCCATCCACTGTTCTGGCAACGGCCGTAATCCCAGCAGCCAGCAGTTTAAGGATTTTTTGGAGTTTGACTTCTTGGCTCCTTATCCCAGGGCTCATGTTACCCCAAACGGGGTTGTTAACAGCAGGCACATTGAGGGAGACGCAATTCTCCGGAGCTAGGTACATTGCTGCCGTATCATTGATGTCTTGTTCTTGTAGTTGGTTTGTCGCCATGTAATTTATACTGGCTGCCAAGTTAGGATGTAACGGCAGCCCTTTTTGGGTAGGTAATGCAAATTTAGTGACCATACCCAAAAGCTCCTCTTCTGGCACCCCTAGCATTGTGGTATCTTCAGCCATGCCCCCATCTTCAGTCAGCCCAGTTCTGACTCCTAATGCTCCCCTGCGAAGAGGGTGAGACATTTGGCAGACCTGAGAAGGATGCTGCCGTGGGTCTGCTAGGAGACCCACTATACCTCTGCCCCTGCTGTAGCAGGTCACGCTGGAGCAACTGCTCCACCATCCGCTCCATGCGGGACAGTCAACTGCTGTCACTTCCCGCGAGCGGGGTGACCTCTGGTCCGGACTCAGCCGAGTCAGTGGACTTGCCCGACTTCCGGGTGTATTTGTCGCCAGTCCCAGGAGCACCTGTGGCCGGTAGTGGCGTGAAGTCGGGGGCTGCGGTTTGAACCAGCAGCTCAGGAGAACTCGGACGCCGCTGGCGGCCTCCTTCCTCAGCAGCAACTTTAGTAGCGGCTCTTCTTGACTTTCGGGACTCCATGGTGCACTCTGTAAAACAACAGCACACAGAGCCAACAAACGACCTCAGGATGGTAAGTACTTAATTGCGGGCCGTTTTTAAACTTACGCTGGAGGAGCGGCGCTCCTGCCTGTCGCTTCGCAATGCATTCGACGATATGTCGCGCATGCGTGCTGGCGGGGTCTTCACGTAGTCACTCACGTGACTCCGAAGTAAAATTGTAAAATTGTCCCTAGTGTGCGTAGGATGGTTCTAGTGTATGGGGATCGTGGGTCATTGTGGACTCAGTGGGCCGAAGGGCCTGATTCCATGCTGTATCTTGAAACTAAACTAAACTATACTAAAAAAAACAGTAATAAGATTATGATTGGAAGATGTAATCTTCTGTTTCATAGGTTAAATTGCGGATGTGGGTCGTAAAATAATTTGGGGGATCCAGCAGATGTGGTTCTTTGACTGTAATAGAACCAGAGTTAATGGTCTCAGAAAAAGGAGTGAGCCTGCTAGGCCCAATATGAGGAGATATTTCTCTATCCAAAAGCTGGTGAAGAATTCTCTACCCCCGAGGTCTGTTGAAGTTCAGTCACAAGTCTAAATTCAAAATTCAATAGACTTCTGAAGGGGATCAAGGGATATTGGGATAGTGCAGGAAAGTGACACTGGGGTGACTGTAAAACACAAAGTGCTGGAGTAACTCAATGGGTCAGTAGCATATCTGGAGTACATGGAAAGGTGATGTTTCGGGCGGGGAAACTCCTGCAGATCTGAGGTGGCAGATCAACAGACACAAAGGGACGAATAGTCTACTCCTATTTCTTTTGCTCTTACACATAAAACTTTGACAAAAGTGCACAAAATGTGCTGCTGACTCTACGTTAAATAGTTACCAAAACAGAAGCAATAATGTTCTCTGCATGACATTGTCATGGATTAGTCAAGCCCATAGGCAATGCAATCATAGATGAAACTTTCAGGAGCAGATGAATTGGGGAAAATGGTGAGTGGTAATTGAATTATAATTATGTCTTCTCCATGGTAGCGAGCAAGGGAGAAAGTAACTTAAGTTTCCTATAGAGCTAACATTGAAAATGTAATCCTTTTGCACTGATTGTATCAGTCACTTTCTAACTGGTTGTGATATCAGCTCCTATCTGCTTGCATTTGTCACTGGAAGAGAGGTCACTGGGACTGATAGACTCAAACTCAGGGGTGGCACAGTGGCAGCAGGTAGAGCGGCTGCCTTGTAGCGCTAGCGACTTGGTTTTGATCCTGACACCAGGTTTGGTTAGAGATACAGCGCGGAAATAGGCCCTTCGATCCACCGAGTGCATGCCGAACATGATTCCCGCACATTAACATTATCCTTCAAGGGAGAGTTAGATTTAGGTCTGAGGGCCAAGTGAATCAAGGGATATGGGGGGAAAAGCCGGACCAGGGTACTGATTTTGGACGATCCGTCATGATAATATTGAATGGCGGTGCTGGCTCGAAGGACCGAATGGCCTAATCCTGCACCTCCTGTTTCTATGTTTCAAGGTCTCAAGGTCAGTTTATTGTCATATGTACCAATTAAGGTACATTGAAATTTGAGTTACCATACAGCCATACTAAGTAAAAAGCAACAACACACAACCACATAAAAGTTAACATAAACATCCATTACAGTAGATTCCACATTCCTCACTGTGATGGAAGGCAATAAATTTCAATCTTCTTCCTCTTGTTCTCCTGCCGTCGGGGCAGTCAAACCATCAGCAGTCGGGGCAATCAAAGCCCCCCCCATCCGACGATCGAAGCCCCCGTCGGGGTGATCGAAACTTCCGTGTCGGGGCAGTTGAAACTCTCAAGCTTCCCATCGGCCTCTTCTCACCAGAGACCATGGGCCTCACGATGTGAAAGTCCACAGGCCCCGCAGTTGGAGCTTCAATCCCTGACAAAGAGATCGCAAGCTCCGCGATGTTAAAGTCCCGCAGACTCCTGCGGCTTGGAGTGCTGGGTCGGTCTCCAGGAAAGTCCGCGCCACTCCACAATGTTAGGCCGCAGTGGGAACGGAGATACGATACGGAAATTGCATCTCCGTTGAGGTAAGAGATTGATAAAAGGTTTCCCCGAAGCCTCCCCATCCTACCCCACTCCCACGTAAAACAAACCAAGGAACACTGAAACATACTTTTTAACACATACAGTACTAAAAATAACAAAAATAAAAAAGGACAGTCACACTAGGGACAATATTTAATATTTACACCAAACCAATTAACCTACAATCTTGTACGTCTTTGGAATGTGGGAGGAAACTGAAGATCTTGAAGAAAACCCACGTAGTCACGGGGAGAAGGTACAAACTCCGTACAGACAGCACCCGTGGTCGGGATCGAACCCGGGTCTCTGGTGCTTCAATCACTGTAAGGCAGCAACTCAACTGCTGCGCCACTGTGCCGCCCCGTTGTCAGTGTGGAGTTTGCATGTTCTCCTCGTGACCGCGGGGGTTTCCTTCGAATGTTTGGGTTGACTCCCACATCCCAAAGACGTATGGATATGTAGGTTAATTAGCCACTGCAAATTGCGCCTTGTGCGTAGGGAGTGGATGAGAAATTGGGATAAGATGGAATAAGTATGAACAGGCAATCATTGGTTTGCACGTACTCGGTGGGCCAAAGGGCCTGATTGCAAGCTGTATCTCTAAACTAAACTAAACAAAACTAATTTCCAAGGTTTCAAACCATTTCCTTCAATGAATGAAAATACCAGGATGAATTGGTGGCCATTGTATTTAAATTGGTGGAAAGATTATCTCCAGTTATCATTCTCTCCATTCTTGAGTAGATTTGCTGCCTTATCTACTCAGCAGACCTGGGAAGTATCTGTCTTACTAAAGAGGATTGACAAATTGCATTCAATTGTTATCTCTTCACCAACTTCTTCCAACAATCCAGCGTGCTTTTCTTCCGAGTCTGGTAACTCATTCCCCTGGAGGTGAATGATATTCTCCGTGTCACACACAGCCAATTTTTCTTCATGGATTCATCAAGCCAGAAAGTTACAAAGTTTTCCAATCCCAATATATGTTTTCTGTAGTTTCATCTAAACAAAATCGTATCCTCCAGTGTTCCTCCTAATAATTAATAATTTCTAAACAGGTACAAAAGATTCCTTTAAACCTGAACCTGGAGATCACAGTGTTCAGGATCCTGTACCTTCATCCCAATGGTAGTTGCGCAATAAGATTGTGGCCAGGGTGACGAGGGTCTTTGATGATATTGGCTGCCAGAACATTATAGTCATAGAATCATACAGCACGGAAATGGGCCCTCTAGCCCATCTCGTCCAAGCCAACCAAGATATCCCATCTAAGCTGGTCCCATTTGCTTGCATTTGTCCCATATCCCTCTCAATCTTTCCTATCTATGTACCTGCCCAAGTGTCCTTTAAATGTTATTGTACCCGCCTCCTCAACTACTTCTACTGGCAGCTCATTTCATGGACTCACCACCATCTGAGTGAAAACGTTGCCCCTCAGGGTCCTGTTACATCTTGCCCCCTCTCGCCTTATATGTGTGATCCAAAATCAATGTTGAGGACCCCAAACGTTTGAATCAAAAAATCAAAACATTGCCAGAATATTGAATAGACAGTGGAGGAGGATGTCAAAGGGTCAAGTGCGTTGTTTTTCATAGAGGCAGCAAGAGATTCAGATGGGATGTAGGGCTGAATTCTAATAGCCAATTAAAAGCAGAGAATGTTATCCCAGAAGCGAGAAACAAAAGCCTGAACTCTGAATAGATCACTTAAATTAGACTATGTGAAGTAAGTAGGCTTCTTTCTGAGACCATTGGCATGAACTAATCAGGGTAAGGCTTTACAATCAAATAAGAGGTGTTTAAATAGGTACATTAAGATGCAGGGAATGAAGGGGTATGGATCATAGTCATAGAGTCACACTGCTTGTCCATGCCGACCAAGTTGACGCATCTAAGATGGTCCCCATTTGTCCGTGTCCCCATAACCCCTCTAAGCTTTAAATCCGTATACTTGCCCTTCATATTTGGTACAGGAACAGAGGCCGAAGGGCCTACTGTGCAGTACTGTTCTATGTTCTATGTCATAACTCCTTCATTCACTGCACTACTTTTTGTCATTTTCATTACCCTGACTCTCTTTTAAGACCTCAGTTAACTTTCAAGTTCATATAAAAGCCCTTACTTCCTCGTTTTGGTACATTTTCCAGTCTTTATCATATTCTCTTCAAATCGACTCTTCTTTTACGCCCTCCTAGTAGACATTCAATATCTTTCAAAGATTCTCAGTATTGATAGTCTTTTTTTACAAAACCACACTTCTTGGTTTGAATTTTAATCTCTCCCATTATCCGTGAAAGTCTGCTTATAAATGCATAATTTATCTAAAAGATTAATCCATACTTTTTTTTCATTGTGAATATTTCCCAGGAATGCTCATTTGTCGCCAATAATTTTGCCCAGTTCCATTTTCTCTCCCTGGATTTAGCCTTTGTTCCAGATTACTGTCCTGATTATTGTTTTAAGATGTTTATTTCTGCTTTTATATTAACCCTAAACAATCACAATCAATCAATCACAATCAATCAATAATACTTTATTAGCCAAGTATGTTTTGCAACATATGAGGAATTTCATTTGCCAAGTCAGTCATACAAATAAAAAGCAACGGAAAACACAAAATGTGATGGAAGGCGAAAAAAAAATCAAATCTCTTCCCTTCTATGCTCGCCCATGGTCAGGCGCCTCGAGCCCTCTGTTGATGGGACGATCTTGACTCCCGTAGCCGGCGGCGATTGGGCCCGTCCCATCAGGGCTATCATCTCCTGCATTGAGGGGGATGTCAGCTCCCCCGCGCCGGCGATCGGACCCTGGGTCTGGGCTGGTCAAGCCGTTGCACATTGGAGCTCCCGACTAGCCTCACCCAAGACTGCGAGCTCTTGATGGTAAGTCCGCAAGCCGCGGTTGGAGCGATCCCAGGTAAGGGATGAGCTCCGATATTAAGCCCACACCTCAAGTCAGTCCGAGGAGGCCTCCAGCTTCATTGATGGTAGGCTGCAGATCAGCCAGAGATGCAACCCGAAAATTAATCGCATCTCTGGCAAGGTAAGAATATGAAAAAAAAATTCTCCCGAACCCCTCCCCTCTCCCCCCACATGGAGAAAACCAGAGAACATTTACACAAACTTTTAACGCACACTAACAATAAAAAATAAATAAATAAGACAGATTATTGGCGGAATAGGATGGAATTAGAGTCATATAGAATCATACAGTACGGAAACACAGGGAATTGGTATCAAGGGACAATGTTTTCACTTCTTCTTGTTGTTGCGTATGGCGTGTACAGCCTAAAGTTGTAGGACAACTTGTTCTATTTGATCTTATTTGATTGTGCACGCCGGGTTGATTGCATTCGTCGAAACAGGGTGGACCACGTGAAGGTTGCAATCTTCCACCCCAATGCAGAGCTGCAAACTCTCACGCATTCAGCATGAGACTCACGATTTTCGCAAAATTCTCACACTCTCACGCTGATCACAGAATTTCTCACGCTCTGTCGTGAATGTCAAAACTAATATCAACTGCATGGGCCATGGGTGTTGGAGAGCCGGGGCAGAGGGAGGGATGGAAGCAGAAGCAGCGGCTGGAGTAGATACGGACGGGGAGCCGGGGCTGGCGAATGTTTGCGGGGCTGGCGAGTTGCTCACTGCAGCTCCAGCCATGGAGCAGCCTCAGTGCAAGATTCCCAGGCCGACGGAGGCATCGGAAATGTTGCGCCGCTGCCGTGAGAGTCTCTGTGCCGAAAACGTCCTGGTGACCGGCATGGACCAGGCTGTGGCTCGCTGCATCCTGGAGCACAACCAGTGGCTGCTGCAAGTAGGTACCAATCACTGGGTAGAAGCGGTGGAAGATAGTGGCCTTCAAATGGGGATAGTTGGAAAAAGTATCCTACTTTCCTGCTAGATTTTCACTTACTGTAACTGCAGGAAAAATGTTCCCGATGTTGGGGGAGTTCAGAATCAGAGGTCACACAGTTTAAGAATAAGTGGTAGGCCATTTAGGACTGAGATGAGGACAAACGTTCTTTACCCAGAGAGTTGTGGATCTGTGGAATTCTCTGCCACAGAAGGCAGTGGAGGCCAATTCACTGGAGAGAGTTACATTTAGCTCTTGGGGCAAGTGAAATCAAGGGATATGGAGAAAAACAGGAAAGAGGTACTGATTTTAGATGAACAGCCATGATCATATTGAAATGGCAGTGCTGGCTCGAAGGGCTGAATGGCCTATTCCTACACCTATTTTCTATGTTTCTATGCTTGAGTATATGGCAATCAATCTCGACCACTTGATTTTTAAGCATTCATGCATGGTGGAGGTATAATGTAGTCATAGAGTGATACAGTGTGGAAACAGGCCCTTCGGCCCAACTTACCCACACCCGCCAACATGTCCCAGCTTCACTACCTGCTTTTTGTCCATATCCCTCCAAACCTGTCCTATCCATGTATCAATCTAACTGTTTCATAAATGTTGGGATAGTCCCTGCCTTAACTACCTTCTCTGGCAGCTTGTTCCATACATCCACCACCCTTTGTGTGGAAAAAGTTACACCTTAAAAAGTTACCTCAAAAATACTTCAAACAAAAAACATTGAAATCATACTTCTGCAATGCACTAAAACATGATTTTATTATCCTCCCGCCACTCAGTCGCTCCACTCCCTCACCGGGTACCCCCAAGGCCAGTGATCAGTGATCGCTCAGCCCCCCCACTTTCAAAAATGCTCCACGGCCCCTGGTTCAGACGGAGAGCACTGTCAGATGTGAGCAGGGAACTGAGGCCAGTTGTCCATGATGTCTGGATCCCAATGCTCAGCGCTTCGGAATTGGCTAATGTTATTGATTTGTAATTAGCCTGATTTGTAATTAGTTGACAAAACCTTAATTTATTAATCCGGAATATCCAGGGGGATGGGAGAAGTGTAATATTAAAATGACATGCAGGGTGTCAGGCTGTCTATCACAACATACACCCCCGATGTCCCATTATTTCCTTCAGTTAAATATTGGGAAGGTAGCACTATTGTCATTTGCCACTCAACTATTATGTTTGTTTACCTCACTGACTATTTCTAACCCCCCCCCCCCCCCAAATTCCTTTGACAGGTTGAAAAGAAATGTCCCCATCTCAATGTTTTATTAATTGAACACGTAGATGAACATCCTCAAGGAGTGTAATCAGATGGAACCTGATTCAGATGCGATGTTTAAGAGCTTGTTCAAAGAAGGGGCATATTTTAAATGAGTGACAGAGATACTTGCAAGGAATTTGTGAGGAGTTTATTATTTGTCTTTAGTTTTAGCATGAACCAGGACATCTGAAGATTCAAAGTTTAATAGAGTAATTGTGCTGATACTGACCCCAACCAACCACGTAATGAATATCATCTATTCCAGAGGTTTTATTTTTCTGATCCCATTTAAACTTCATTCGGATTTCAATCACTTCAATGTAAAAGTAATTGGGAATGGGGAATACTGGAACAAAAATTTGCCTTCAGGACATATTAACTGTAATATAATAATGTATGCGTCTTGGTAGGTGCAATCAATACAAAGATCTTTTTTTTTAATCATTGTTGTGTTATGAATACCACAAAAAATATTATGTATACTCAAGATCACATTAAATTGAACACAATTGCTTAAATATATAGTTATTGGACTTTGCATTTCGGAAAAGTCCCAGCTGAGAGGAAGACAGCAAACTACTGAATATATTGGGGGTGATGACTTCAGGACAGTTTGTTAGGAAAATGAAGGAAATGGTAACCGAATACTTATATAGACTTATTTGACAAAGTAACTAGCATGTTAGATAACAAGGAAGCCAATGGATGCAGCAAATTTTGTTACACAAAATTTGGTCCGTGAAGTGTCCCTTAAAAGATTACCGCATTTGATAAGCACCTGTGGACTTGAACATAATAGGTTAAGTCCAGGGGGTCAGATATGGGGCTTTATGTATGGGCCAGATATATTGTCAGTGCAGAGGGGCTAGGAGCTAGGCCAAGTATGCATCCAGAGTCAAGGTCTGGAATAGTACTAGGTGTGCAGTCAAAGCTGGGACAATGGGAGAATTCAGCACTGGGACCCTAAGCAGGTAAGCAGCTATGATCAGGGTAGAATAGGGGGCCAAGTGTAAGGCTGGACTCAGAGTCAGGAATGAGAAAATGTATGCAATTGGAGTCAGGGTCAGAGGTAGTACCAGGTGTGCAGTGAGACCCAGGTTGGTCAACATGGGCCAAGTGCTTGATTATAATCTGATTTCCGTACATGAATATGCTAAGATCATTCATGTGCTGCACGTGTTGATCAGAGCCTGGCTCTACTGTTGAATGTAATTAGGAATGTAATTTATCCTAATCTTTTTCATAGCAAATCCAATTTAAAGCATAAATAATGCATTCAAGTGTAAGTTAAAAGACTCGCTACAGTATGCAGCAGATTGCACAATTTCAAGCTGAAAAATGCAAAAGTGCTGTACCACACCCTCCCACCCTACCAGCCCTTAGTCGCTACGCTCCCTCGGGCTTGGTCTCTCACAATTTCTCACTCCCAACTCTCACCCAATGTTGGCAGTCCTGCCAATGCTTTCACTCAGAAGGTGGTACATGTATGGAATGAGCTTCCAAAATGAAGTGGTGGGGCAGGAACAATAACAACAGGCAAAACATGGGCAAATGGCACTTGCATAGATGAGTCATTTTGGTCGACATGGACAAGTTGGGCCGAAGGGCCTGTTTCCATGCAGTATCACATGGGCAAGTTGGGCCGAAGGGCTTGTTTCCGTGCTGTGTGACTCTTACCCTGAACCTATACCCTCTTGTTCTTGAGTGTTCATCTTGCTAAAGACCTATGTGTATTCACTCAATCTATGCCTTTCATGATTCTATAAACCTCGGTGAGATCATTTGATGATCTCATGAAATTGAGCAGCATAGTGGCACAGCCATAGATCTGCTGCCTTACAGCGCCCAGTGACCCGTGTTGTTCGATCCTGACAACGGGTGCTGCCTGTACGGAGTTTGTACGTTCTCTCTGTGACCACATGGGTTTCCTTCCACATTCCAAACATATGCGGGATAGTCGGTCAAGTGGCTTCTGTAAATTGCCCCTAGTGTGTCGGATAGATCTAGCATAAGGTCGGCATGGACTTGGTGGGCCGAAAGGACTATTTCCACGCTACATCTCTAAACTCTACTAAACTAAACATTCCTCAGCTCCAAAGAATAAAGTCCTTCCCTGTCCAACCTCGCTCTCTATCCCAGACTCTTGAGTCCTGGCAACATCCATGCACAGTGGCTTGCAAAAGTATTCATACCCCTTGAACTTTTCCACATTTTGTCACGTTACAACCACAAACGTAAATTTATTTTATTAGGATTTTACGTGATAGACCAGCACAAAGTGGCACATAATTGTGAAGTGGAAGGAAAATGATACATAGTTTTCAAATCCTTTTACAAATAAAAAACTAAAAAGTGTGGCGTGCAAAAGTATTCAGCCCCCTTTACTCTGATACCCCTAAATAAAATCCAGTGCAACCAATTGCCTTCAGAAGTCACCTAATTAGTAAATAGAGTCCACTTGTGTGTAATCTAATCTCAGTATAAATACAGCTGTTCTGTGAAGGCCTCAGAGGTTTGTTAGAGAACATTAGTGAACAAACAATGTTCCTTGGGCATCATGAAGCCCAAGGAACACACTAGACAGGTCAGGGATAAAGTTGTGGACAAGTTTAAAGCAGGGTTAGGTTATAAAAAAATATCCCAAGCTTTGAACATCTCACGGAGCACTGTTCAATCCATCATCCGAAAATGGAAAGAGTATGGCACACTGCAAACCTACCAAGACATGGCCGTCCACCTAAATTGACAGGCCGGGCAAGGAGAGCATTGATCAGAGAAGCAGCCAAGAGGCTCATGGTTACTCTAGAGGAGCAGCAGAGATCCTGTCCACAGGACAACTATTAGTCGTGCACTCCACAAATCGGGCCTTTATGGAAGAGTGGCAAGAAAAAAGCCATTGTTGAAACAAAGCCAGACCACAGGAGGCAGACAAGTGGGTCACGGTTAGGAAGGGCAAGGGGCAGAGGCAGGGGCTAGAGAGTACCCCTGTGACCGTACACCTGGAAAATAGGTACTCGGGTTTGAGTACGATTGGAGGGGACAGCCTAGCTGGGGGCACCAACAGCGGCCGGGCCTCCGGCACAGAGACCGGTCCTGATGCTCAGAAGGGTAGCAAAAAGAGGAGGGCAATTGTAATAGGGGACTCTATAGTTAGGGGGTCGGATAGGCGATTCTGTAGACGCAGTCGGGAGACCCGGATGGTAGTTTGCCTCCCTGGTGCCAGGGTCTCGCATGTGTCAGAACGTGTACAAAAGATTCTGATAAGGGAGGAAGAGGAGCCTGATGTTGTGGTACACATAGGTACCAATGACATAGGCAGAAAAAGTGATGAGGTCCTGAAGGGAGAATTTAGGGAGTTGGGGGGAAAGTTAAGGAGAAGGACCAAAAGGGTAACGATTTCAGGATTACTGCCTGTGCCGCGTGACAGTGGGAGTAGGAATGAAATGAGGTGGAGGATAAATGCGTGGCTGAGGGACTGGTGCAGTGGGCAGGGATTCAAGTTTCTTGATCACTGGGACCTCTTTTGGGGAAGGCATGATCTGTACACAAAGGACGGGTTGCACTTGAGCCCGAGGGGGACCAATATCCTGGCAGGGAGATTTGCAAAGGCTACTGGGGAGACTTTAAACTAGAAAGGCTGGGGGGAGGGACTCGGGTAGAGGGGGCTAGGGTCAGGGTGTGGGGCAAGAGGCAGAGAAGGGAAGCACTCGGATCCAAAATGTAGGCGAGAAAGATGAAAAAGATAATAGACCGAGAATAAGGGATGGTGGGTTTCTAAAATGTGTATATTTTAATGCTAGGAGCATTGTAAGTAAGGTGGACGAACTTAGAGCCTGGATTGACACCTGGAAATATGATGTTGTGGCAATCAGTGAAACATGGTTGCAGGAGGGCTGTGATTGGAAACTAAATATTCCAGGATTTCGTTGCTTCAGGTGTGATAGAATTGGAGGGACCAGAGGGGGAGGTGTTGCATTGCTTGTCAGAGAAGATATTACAGCAGTGCTTTGGCAGGATAGATTAGAGGGCTTGTCTAGGGAGGCTATTTGGGTGGAACTGAGAAGTGGGAACGGTGTAGCAACACTTTTAGGGGTGTATTATAGACCGCCAAATGGGGAGTGTGAATTGGAAGAGCAAATATGTAAGGAGATAGCAGATATTAGTAGTAAGCACAAGGTAGTGATTGTGGGAGATTTCAATTTTCCAAAAATAGACTGGGAAACACATTCTGTAAATGGGCTGGATGGTTTGGAGTTTGTAAAATGTGTGCAGGATAGTTTTTTGCAGCAGTACATAGAGGTATCGACCAGAGAAGGGGCAGTGCTGGACCTCCTGTTAGGAAATGAGGCAGGTCAGGTGACGGAGGTATGCATTGGTGAGCACTTCGGGACCAGTGATCACAATACCATTAGTTTCAATATAATTATGGAGAGAGTCAGAACTGGACCTAGGGTAGAGATTTTTGATTGGAGAAAGGCTAACTTTGAGGGAATGCGTAAGGATTTTAAAGGAGTGAATTGGGACACTTTGTTTCATGGGAAGGATGTAGAAGAGAAATGGAGGACATTTAAAGGGGAAATTGTAAGAGTACAGAATCTTTATGTCCCTGTTAGGTTGAAAGGAAATAGTAAAAATTGGAAAGAGCCATGGTTTTCAAGGGAAATTGGACACTTGTTTCGAAAAAAGAGAGATATCTACAATAATTATAGGAGGCATAGAGTAAATGAGGTGCTAGAGGAGTATAAAGAATGTAAAAAGAATCTTAAGAAAGAAATTAGGAAGGCTAAAAAGAAGATATGAGGTTGCTTTGGCACAAAAGGTGAAAGTAAACCCAAAGGGTTTCTACAGCTATATTAATAGCAAAAGGATAACGAGGGATAAAATTGGACCATTAGAGAACCAGAATGGACAGCTATCTGCAGAGCCAAAAGAGATGGGGGAGATATTGAACAATTTCTTTTATTCGGTATTCACCAAGGAGAAGGATATTGAACTCGGTGAGTTAAGGGGAAAGAGTAGAGTAGCTATGGAAACTATGAGATTCAAAGAGGAGGAAGTACTGACACTTTTGAAAAATATAAAAGTGGATAAGTCTCCAGGTCCTGACAGGATATTCCCTAGGACATTGAGAGAAGTTAGTGTAGAAATAGCAGGAGCTATGACAGAAATATTTCAAATGTCATTAGAAACGGGAATAGTGCCGGAGGATTGGCGTACTGCGCATGTTGTTCCATTGTTTAAAAAGGGTTCAAAGAATAAACCTAGCAATTATAGACCTATTAGTTTGACGTCAGTGGTGGGCAAATTAATGGAAAGGATACTTAGAGATAATATATATAAGCATCTGGATAAACAGGGTCTGATCAGGAACAGTCAACATGGATTTGTGCCTGGAAGGTCATGTTTGACAAACCTTCTTGAATTTTTTGAAGCGGTAACTAGGGAAATTGATGAGGGTAAAGCAGTGGATGTTGTCTATATGGATTTCAGTAAGGCCTTTGACAAGGTTCCCCATGGAAGGTTGGTTAAGAAGGTTCAATCTTTGGGTGTTAATGGCGGAGTAGCAAGATGGATTCAACAGTGGCTGAATGGGAGATGTCAGAGAGTAATGGTGGATGGCTGTTTGTCAGGTTGGAAGCGGTGACCAGTGGGGTGCCTCAGGGATCTGTGTTGGGTCCATTGTTGTTTGTCATGTACATCAATGATCTGGATGATGGGGTGGAAAATTGGATAAGTAAGTATGCAGATGATACTAAGATAGGTGGTGTTGTGGACAATGGAGCAGATTTTCAAAGTCTACAGAGAGATTTGGGTCATTTGGAAAAGTGGGCTGAAAGATGGCAGATGGAGTTTAATGCTGATAAGTGTGAAGTGCTACATCTTGGCAAGACAAATCAAAATAGGACGTACATGGTAAATGGTAGGGAATTGAGGAATGTTGTAGAATCTAGGAATAACTGTGCATAGTTCCCTGAAGGTGGAATCGCATGTAGATAGGGTGGTAAAGAAAGCCTTTGGTGTGCTGGCTATATAAATCAGAGCATTGAATATCGGAGTAGGGAAGTAATGTTAAAATTGTACAAGGCATTGGTAAGACCAATTCTGGAGTATGGTGTACAATTTTGGTTGCCTAGTTATAGGAAGGATGTCAACAAAATAGAGAGAGTACAGAGGAGATTTACTAGAATGTTGCCAGGGTTCCAGCAACTATGTTACAGAGAAAGGTTGAACAAGTTAGGTCTTTATTCTTTGTAGCGCAGAATGTTAAGGGGGGGACTTGATTGAGGTCTTTAAAATGATGAAAGGGATAGACAGAGTTGACGTGGATACGTTTTTCCCATTGAGGGTAGGGAAGATTCAAACAAGAGGGCATGACATGAGAATTAAGGGACAGAGGTTTCGGGGTAACGTGAGGGGGAACTTCTTTACTCAGAGGGTGGTGGCTGTGTGGAATCAGCTTCCAGCAGAAGTGGTGGAGGCAGGATCGATTTTAACATTTAAGAGTAAAGTGGATAGGTATATGGACGTGAAGGGAATGGAGGGGTATGGTCTGAGTGCAGGTAGATGGGACTAGGGGAAAACAAATGGTCGGCACGGACTGGAAGGGCCGAGAGGGCCTGTTTCCGTGCTGTAATTGTTATATGGTTATATGGTTATAAAGCCATAAGAAGTCCTGTTTGCAGTTTGCCACAAGCCATGTGGGGGACACAGCAAACATGTGGAGGATGGTGCTCTGGTCTGATGAGACCAAAATTGAAGTTTTTGGCATAAATGCAAAACGCTATGTGTGGTGGAAAACTAACACTGCACATCACCCTGAACACACCATCCCCACTGTGAAACATGGTGGTGGCAGCATCATGCTGTGGGGATGCTTTTCTTCATCAGGGACAGGGAAGCTGGTCAGAGTTGATGGGAAGATGGATGGAGCCAAATACAGGGCAATCTTGGAAGAAAACCTGTTAGAGTCTGCAAAAGACTTGAGACTGGGGTGGAGGTTCACCTTCCAGCAGGACAACAACCCTAAACATACAGCCAGAGCTACAATGGAATGATTTAGATCAAAGCATATTCACGTGTTAGAATGGCCCAAAGTCCAGACCTAAATCCAATTGAGAATCTCTGGCAAGACTTGAAAATTGCTGTTCACAGATGCTCTCCATCCAATCTGACTGAGCTTGAGCTATTTTGCAAAGAAGAATTGGCAAAGATTTCAGTCTCTAGATGTGCAAAGCTGGTAGAGACATATCCCAAAAGACTTGCAGCTGTAATTGCAGTGAAAGGTGGTTCTACAAAGTATTGACTCGGGGGGGGGGGGGGGGGGGGGGCTAAATACTTTTGCACGCCACACTTTTCAGTTTTTTATTTGTAATAAAATTTGGAAAGCATGTATCATTTTCCTTCCACTTCACAATTATGCACCACTTTGTGTTGGTCTATCACATAAATTCCCAATAAAATACATTTACGTTTGTGATTGTAACGCGACAAAATGTGGAAAAGTTCAAGGGGTATGAATACTTTTGCAAGCCACTGTAAATCCTCTCTGCGTTCTTTCCAATTCATTGTTTTCTTATGCTCTGATTATATACTTCTTTCCACAGGAATAAATCACCGTGGGCTATAATCTTAAACGTAGTAACAGCTCTTTATTAACAAAGAACCGTTTTTCACTCTGAAGTACTTTGATATTTTCTGAGCTGAATAATTCATGTTTTGAAACGAGGAAGACATAAATAATCTCAGTAAGGAAATGTTACTTCTCACTAATTTACTTGAAAGATATGCACCTACATTCACCATGAACAAATCCATTTTATTTTCTTTACTGATGATCCAGTAATCCATCTCCTTATTTATATATTTCCGTTGTGAACTCCATATGTTTAGTTTAGCTAAGTCAAATCACACCAGTGTAAGCTATTCCTGTTATTATTCATGCCCTTTGAAAGGGCTGTAATGTCTGTTTGGTTCCATGATATCTGTCAATTCTCTAAAGTAACATCGTAATATATCAGGTTAAGGCACTGTGGAGGATCCTTCTTGAAAATATGGGGACTCTGTTTTCAATTTCATAAGTTCATAAATGCATAAGTTCTTGGAGCACTTGGTCCGTCAATCTGCCATTATTCAATCATGGCTGATCTATCTTTCCCTCTTAACCCCATTCTCCTGCCTTTGCCCCATAACCCCTGATAATAGTAAGATTAAATGAGAACTTACCAGTTCAAAGTTTGATCCTTATTTTATGAAGAGTGACGTTGAGGGATTACGTGAAGAAGCCCCGCCAGGCGCATGCGCGTCATACTTCAAAGCAGCGGTGTGAAAACACAGAAAACAAATAGCCGAAGTAACATAGTAAGGCTCGTAGAAGACTAGAACTACCAGATGATCTCTTAGATTATGAGGGTGGGAGTGGAGGGCACGTAATCCCTCAACGTCACTCCTCATAAAATAAGGATCAAACTTAGAACTGGTAAGTTCTCGTTTAATCTTACTATTTTACTTCGGAGTCACGTGAGTGACTACGTGAAGATTTCAAAGCTCTGTGTTTGCATGCCGCAGATGCACTCCATACGACAAGCTGCTTCGGTTGACACAGTAGTAAAATAAAGAAGATATTGAACATTGCATGAATAATTCAATAACGATTTTAATAATAACAAACAGAGTAATGACCCCTCTGTCCCAGGGGGAAATTACAAACAATAATTGATATAAACAAAGCAATAAAATTAAATGGAACCCAAAACAGAAGGCCCAAACCGTGGCACTGCCTGAACAGGTTTATCATAAAAACAAGAAAAAGTTGACTCTCTAGACCACCCTGCGGCCACGAGGATTTGATCTAGTGGCACGTCCTGAGCCTTTGCCGCGGATATAGACGCTGCCCTGGTGGAGTGAGATTTAAACACATCAGTGTCGATTCCCGCAGAACTGAGAACCTGTTTCAACCATCTAGAAATAGTTTGTACTGACACTTACTTATATGGCTTTTTGTGACTAATGAGCAGTCCTGTCTCAGAACCTCTCAGACTCCTTGTTAACGCAATATATTGGGTTAAATGTTTAACTACACATAACAGTTGGTCAACAGGATATGCTTTAAACGTCACCTTGATTCCTGACCTTCCTGGTCTACTTTGTTTGATGAAATCACAGACATAAAATGTAATATCATCTTGAGAGAAATGCATATAATCTATTCTTAACAAGTTTCAACACGTTGTGCTGAAACCAACGTCATTAACATAACCATTTTAAGAGTCAATTTTTGCAAAGATAATGACGCAATTGGAGCCCATTGCCGAAGCAGTGTGAGAACTATACTGATATCCCAGATTGCTGTGTATCTGGGTTGAGGAGGGTTTTTGTTAAAAATTCCTCTCATAAACCTGGATACCAATGGATGAGACCCGATAGGTTGTCGTGCTGAAGACTGCCCTAAATAAGAGGACAAAGCACTGCGAGCAGTGTTAATAGCACTATAACTAAGGTGCTCATCAAAATGTAAAGTAGCAAGGAACTCCAACGCGTATACTAGCAGTATCATACGATATATTATATTGTACACAGAACAGTTCCCATTTCGTAATGTGCATGAGGTATTATTCTTTAGTGCTAGTTCTCCAGCCTGCAGTCATAACCTCCATGGTCCTGTTCGATAATCCAAGCCCTTGGAATGGTCTGGTCAGAACCTGCAGACCAACAAATTGATACGGTCATGTAATGGGTGACTTTCTCCTGTAACCGGATGCACCAACAAATGACTGCCGCTGGGAATCCTCATGAATGGCTGAGCCATCATTCTCAGTACCAATGGGAACCATGATTGTGTTGGCCAATCTGGGACCACCAAAACACCTGTGGCGGAGTCACGCTCTATTTTGGTGAGACATTTCGCAATCAGGCAGAATGGAGGAAGCATAAAAGAATGAGTGTCCCCAGTGTAACGAGAACGCATCCACAGCTACTGCACCTGGATCTGGCTCCCAGGAGACATATTTAGGCAACTGGTGATTCAGTCTGGATGCAAAGAGATCAATATCTGGCAATCCAAATCGAGTAACAATGGTTTGAAATATGCTGACATTCAACATCCATTCTATGTTGTCATTAAACTTTCTCGACCTAAGGTCTGCTACCACATTATCTATTCCTGGTAGATAGATGGCCGAAACCCAGATGTTCCGAGAAATACACCAATGCCAGATAGTATTAGCCAAGTTATCATATAACACAGATATAGCTCCTCCCATATGATTAATATATGCCACAGCTGTGGTGTTATCAGTCTGGAGTTGAACGTGGAAATCAGACATTGTGGAGAAATATGCTTTTAACCCGTAAAAAGCACCCAATAATTCCAGATAATTAATACCATGTGTGTGAAGAAGCAAGTCCTCTTGCTCAGTCCATCTACCCCCACAGCTAGACTCTGTGTCTGTAGCCCCCCATCTGAGAGCGCTAACATCAGTCTGTAAAATAACTGAAGGTTCGTCCACCAAAATGTGATTGGTGGCTTGGATAACATTAACAATCCACCACTGCAATTCTGCCAGAGCCATGGTGGGTAACTGCATAAGCTGATCAAAAAGGCCTGCATTGTGTTTCAATGCTTGTTCTCTTGCTCTTTGCAAATGTTGATAATGCAAAGGCCCGAACTGTACTGCAGGAAAGGCTGCTACCAATTTCTCAATGACCTTTGCAACGTCTTGGATGGAAGGATAAAGGTTTTGTGTAATACCAATAGAGACATTAACAATATCTACTACCTTGGCTGCTGGTAATGTAACTGTCATATGAACTGAATCAAGAAGAAACCCCAAATACTCAATCTGTTGGGTTGGCTGTAACTTGGACTTAAGTGGATGGACCAAAAATCCCAATGATTCAAAGAGATTCTTGGTTGCTGTAACAGAGTCTTCAACTAACTCTTTAGTGCTGCCGACAATTAAGATGTCATCTAAATAGGCCATATTGTGATTGTGGGCCCTCAATTGCCCCAGCACAGGTTTCACCAATTTAGTAAATAACCTAGGTGCAGAACTTGATCCATTAGGCAATGCTCTATATTGCCACAGCTGTCCCATCCAATTAAATTTCAAGTACCTGCAATAATCAACATGAATTGGCACCGAATAATAAGCATCTTGTAAATCAATGGTGGCCATGTAACAACCCTGGGACATCAGCTGCTTTGCAGTAACGAATGTGTCCATTTTAAAATGCCTATAGAGAACTGAAGTATTCAATTGAGTGAGATCCAGAATTACTCTACAACCACCATCTTTTTTGGGTCTGGGAAAAAGATTAGACACAAATTGTTGAGGATGATGAACTGCTTTTTCAATCACACCTTTACGGGACAAATTCTGAATCTCCACATTGACTTGCTTAGTCTCGTGAACAGAAAACACCGACACTTTACAAGGCTTATGCTGGTGAGGTGGATCTATCCCTGAGATAAACTCAATGGTGGACCCCGACACAGTATTTAGAATAAACATATCAGACGTTAAACAGCACCATTCCTGATAAAACAATTATAATCGACCTCCAATAGGAGGTTGCACACCAGAATTTGTAACCTGAACACAAAGTCCCTGTACCTCTGCCGGTGGTTTGGAAAACTGTTGTCTGGTCGTGTTGGTGTTATAGGCAACGTGACGTGGTGGATACCCTCGTTGCCACCCTGGCCTCCCTCTGCTAGGCCCATCACCCAGATCGGACCTCCGGTAAACGACCCCCGGCTTCCGAATAAACTGGCGAGCTGTGGCCGGCTTCATTAGCCCCATGGTTTTCGCCTCCTCGTCAATATCCTGAATTTGTTTTACGAGATCGGAACCAAAGAGGAGTTCAGGCGATTGGATGTTGGTCGCCTTACAGAGCGCAGCAAATTTTTGGTTCCGAATGCAGTTGATCTCGAAAAAGACGTTACAGATCATACCCAACATGTCTTTATGTAACTGAGTTAACACGGTCCCTCGGACCATAGTGCCAAATGCAGTGATCGTAGCCGCCACCAATTTGAGGATGTGCTGATAACGAACCTCCTGCCCCCTCATGGAAGGACTCATGGGTGCCCATACAGCTGGGTTTACCATTGCTTAGAATGGTAAACCCATTTACTCACACGCTTAGAACGCACCCTCCGTCCGGACCGATCCATCTCCAACTCCAACTGACTTTGCGAGCCAGCTTTACGGAGCTAAATACCCTGCAGGAAAAGTTGTTTAACACTTACCTGCAAAGTTTCTACTTACCCGCTGGTGGAGCTGTGCCCTCCAGCCCGTTCAGTGCGACATGCGCGGACGTAATGACGCGCATGCGCCTGGCGGGGCTTCGTCACGTAGTCACTCACGTGACTCCGAAGTAATATCAAGAGTCTATTAATCTCCGCCTTAAAACTATCCATTGACACAGCCATGTGTGGCAATGAATTCCATAGATTCATCACCCTCTGACTAAAGAAATTCCTCATTTCCTTTCTAAAGGTATGTCCTTTCATTGACGCTATGGCGTCTGATCCTATATTCTCCCATCAGTGGAAACATCCTCTTCACATTCATTCTATCCAAGCCTTTCCTGGATATCCAGGCCTATCCAGGCCTATCCAGGCAGCACGGGCATGGTGACGTAGCAGTATAGATAATGCCTTACAACACCAGACACCCAGATTCCATCCTCACAGATCGGTGCTGTCTGCACGAGTTTGTACGTTCTCCCCGTGACCTGCGTGGGTTTTCACCGAGATCTTCGGTTTCCTCCCACATTCCAAAGACATACAGGTTTGTAGGTTAATTGGCTTGGTATAAATGTGAATTGTCCCTGGTGTGTGTAGGATAGTGTTAATGCATGGGGATCGCTGTTTGGTGCGGACTCGGTGGGCCAAAGGGCCTGTTTCCACGCTGTATTTCTAAACTAAACTAAACTAAACTAATCGAAGGTTTGGGTTGTAAATTGGAGTATTTTTCATAGTCTTGATCAATTACAGTTTAGATATGTTACACAGTGGAAGCAAAGAAAATTAACTTCCACCATTTGCCAAAGATGGCCTGAAGCAGAACAAATTAATGTTATGGTCATATTTACAACCCTCTCTTCTTTAGCTTTACCCAAAGTCAGTTTAAAAAATAGAGTAATTATTTTAACTTATAAACATCTCACCTAATAAAATTTCTGCTTGTAGGTGCTAATTCAAAGGAATCAAAGCACTTACTGTATCTGTCGAGCTCAAATTATCTGTCCTGTGGATGGAAATTCAATGAATAATATGTTGTTATTCTACAATATCTTATCGATTTATTTCTTGTGAAATGTGAATTTTTTAAAACTTCAAAGAACATAGAAATTGCCCCGAGTCCCCGACAAAGTGCTGGAGTAACTCAGCGGGTCAGGCAGCATCTCTGGAGTTATAGGATAGGTGGCATATCAGGCCAGGACTCATCTACAAACTGTAAGTAGGGATGGGGGGGGTGAAGGGCTGGAGGTGAGAAAAGACCAGGACCAATCAGTGCCGACCACAAATGACCTTTTTCTCCAGAGATGCTGTCTGACCCACTGAGTTACTCCAGCACTTTGTGTCCATCCATAATATTTAGTTTAGTTTAGTTTAGTTTAGAGATACAGTGTGGAAACAGGCCCTACAGCCCACCGAGTCCATGCCGATCATCGATCACCCGTTTACACTAGTTATGTGTCATCCCACTTTTGCATCCACTCCTTGCACGCCAGGGGGATTTCTACAGAGGCCAATTAACCTACAAACTCGCAGCTCTTTAGGTTGTGGGGGGAAAACAGAACACCCAGAGGAAATCCACATGGTCACAGGAAGAACGTGCAAACACCACACAGAGAACACCTGAGGTTCAGATCGAACCCGGGTCTCTGGCGCTGTGTGGCAGCATCTCTACTGGCTGCGCCACTGCGCCACCTCAGCTGTCTTTTCATCTCTCAGTTTTTAGTTCTGGTTTACTAAATTCAATAAACTATGATATAATCGCAGTTGACATCAAGAACTATCATTCTCACCATTAGTCCCATCCTAAAGCAGATCGTTTGCCTGATATCTTAGTTTGTATTATTTACATTGCAGCAAACTCTTATCAGAGGAAGCTTCATTTGATATATTTGGTCCCTGAGATTCTCTTTAAAATTGTTGTGCTGATTTGAGGAACACTGACTTGTTTTAAGTGGTTGCTCCACAAGCAGCAAGAATAACATGATCTATGGTTTCAGTCGCTGCAATGACAAGTGAAATGAATTAATCTCATTCTGACTGGATTTGAAACAACAGGACAAAACATCCGTCAAACGCGCACTAATTTCCTCTAATGTGACAGAATCTATTCAAATTGAAATTGTTCAGGCAGCAAATTAATTGCAATGCACCTATCAGTAACTTTAACCTGTTTAGAAGCACGGGTTTGTGGTGCTCTTATAAGGCCTGTGAAGTAGTCTTGCAGAGTCAGCCAGTTGTACCATTGAAGCTCTTTTCAAGCAAAGGAGGAATAAAACGAGCAGTCCATCTGACTTTGACATCGGACGTGAATCACGACAGCTTACAAACAATTACAAACAGCTCAGGACTGGCGTCTAGAGTGGCAGAGCTGTCAATCAATATACTGACATAGTCACAATCACAAAATCAGACAGACCTGGGGAGTGTTGTAGAGCAGAGGGATCTAGGAGTGCAGAAACATAGTTGAAAGTGGCACCACGGATAGATAGGGTCGTCAAAAAGACTTTTGGCACATTAGTCTTCATCAGTCAGAGTATAGCAGTTGAGGGGCCATTTTGCAGTTATATAAGAAGTTTGTGAGGCCACATTTAGAATATTGTGATCAGTTCTGGGTATCATGTTATATGAAAAATGTTGTCAAGCTGGATAGGATACAGTGAAGATTTACAAGGATGTTGCTGGGACTCGAGGACCTGAACTTTAGGGAGTGTTTGAGCAGGCTGGGACTCTATCCCTTTGAGCAATGGAGGATGAGGGTAGAGCTGTATAAAGTCATGATAGGTATAGATCGGGTAGATGCCGAGTGTCTTGCCCAGAGTAGGGGAATCGAGAACTGGAGGACATAGGTTTAAAGTGAAGGGGAAAAGATTTAATGGAAACCTGAGGGGTAACTGTTTCACACTAAGGTGGATGCATGGAACAAGGAGGTAGTTGAGTCAGGCACTATTGCAATGTTTAAGAAACTTTGTGACATGCACATGGACAGGACAAGTTTTGAGGGATTTAGGCCAAACGCAGGCAGGTGGTACTAGTGTAGATGGGACATGCTGGTCGGTGTGGGCAAGTTGGGCCGAAGAGCCTGTTTACATGCTGTATGACACTATGACGCTATTACAGTCTTGTCCCATAGCCAGGGCAGAGCCACCAGAGGTTTTGACAGTGAAATACAGGTGGGAACGTGGCATTTAGGGTCCTCAATATCGATTTCAGATCACACATATAAGGTGAGAGGGGGCAAGATCTAACAGGAACCCAATAGGGAAACTTTTCCAGAGAGTCGTGGGTATATGGATTGACCTGCTAGAAGAGGTAGTTGATGCAGGTCATATAACTGAATTTTTAAAAGACACTTGGACAGGTACATGCATAGGAAAGGTTTACGGGCCAAACACAGGCAAATTAGAAGAGTTTAGATGGGGCTAGTTGGCATGGACTAGTTGTGCTGAAGGGCCTGTTTCTGTGCTGTATGACTCTATGACATCCTTCAGGCCATAACCATCAGGCTGTGGCTAGTAGTGGAGGAACAAATACGAGGATTAAACTACTTCAGATCATCCTCACCAATCTCCTTGTGGCAGAAACGTTCCTCCCATGAAAGCATAGGCAGAACAAATCTTCACACCATTCAAATGGCAACTGCAGTCACTCCCTCCTCACCTCCGGCTTGTCTCATGGACCATTTATCATGGTCCCGCACGGAAAGATGGCTAAGAAGGACAGCATGGTGGCGTAGCGGTAGAGTTACAGCGTCAGAGACCGAGGACCTATCCTGACTATGGGTGCTGTCTTTTTGTGTATTAACCAGCATCTGCAGTTCCTTACCTCTACATTTAGACTCTACATTTGGTTCCTAAGATAACAATTCCATTGCAAAAGTAGGATCATATACTGTAGAACTAATGTGAAATGGTTGGCATGGACTTCGTGGGATGAAGGGCCTGTTTCTGCACTATAACTCTAAACTAAACTGAACATACAGAAGGAACTCGACCCGAAAAGTCACCTATCCATGTTCTCCAAAGTTACTCCAGCACTTTATGCCCATTTTGTAAATCAGCATCTGCAGTTCCCTGTATGTACATTAGTTTCAGTCCCATTACTTTTATTTTTCTCCCCCTGTAGCTTTGCGATTTATTTTCCCAAACATGTCGATCAGCATTCATTACATGCAATCCCTAAAAAGTTAATGTCAAGTTTCCAATTAAATGATCAGTTCATCTTTGGGTGTGGAAGGTACCAGGTGAGCACAGAATTCAGAACCAATCCAGGATTCTATAGTCCTCTTGATTGGCACACTATCAGCTACCTTAAACATTCATTATCTCCGCCACTGGCACATAGTGCAGTCAATACTGTCTGCAAATGCACTCCAGTTACTTGTCAAGCCATTCCACTAGGACCTCCCAAAATTGCATCTTCTACACAATGGCAGCAAGAGCATGGAGACCCCATGTCATGTGATAAGAGCAGAATTAGGCCGTTCGGCCCATCGTGTCTACTCCGCCATTCAATCATGGCTGATCTATCTCTCCCTCTCAACCCCATTCTCCTGCCTTCTCCCCGTAATCTTTGACACCCATGCCAAAAGTCTGAAGAAGTCTCCAGATATACTGCCTATCCCACTGTTACTCCAGCATTTTGTGTCTATCGATTTAAACCAGCATCTGTAGTTCTTTCCTACACAAGAAACTGTCAATCTCCGCTTTAAAAATACCCAAAGACTTCGCCTCCACAACCATATTTGGCAATGAATTCCACAGAATCACCACTAATCTTTCATCAAATAAATTCCTCCTCAACTCATTTCTAAATGTACATCCTTTTATTCTGGGGTTGTACCCTCTGGTCCTAAACTCTACCACTAGTGGAAGATTTCAGATCACACATTCCCCCCTCATCCAACTCCAGTGAGTACAGGCTCAGAGACGTCACACGCTCATCATATGCTATTACCATTATCTAAAGCTTCCCGTCCAAATCACACAACATAGTAACAGCGACAGGTATTGATTTCCTGCCCTTTGTCGTCATGAGGTGTAAATCCTACCTCATGGCATTCTGGAAATGCCTTCAGAAACAGGAGCCCAATGGTTTGAGCAAGAGATTCACCACCACTATCTTAAGACAATAATGGCTGGGATAATTTAGTTTAGTTAATATTATTATTATTATTATTATTATTATTATTATTATTATTATGTGTACTGAGGTACAGTGAAAAGCTTTTGTTTGCATGCTATCCAGTCAAAGAAAAGACTACAGTATATGCATGAAGACTATACATTTAATCTGGAATTTTTGTTAGTCTTGCCATTGAAGTATTTTGGGCCTCAAATGTAAATCCGGGCTGTGAGATACACTATCCCCCAACCCTTTTCTAAATTATATACTGTACATTTAATTGTAGTATTTGCAACACTGTACGTAACTTTCTGGAAGAGTCTGCTCTAACTACTATGTTTCATTTTTATGTATTCTCTTTGGTATATTTCATAATTATTTTACAATCCACCAAAAAATAACATTTTTTCCCACAAATCCTTTTGTATTTTCTTCCACTGATCAGCATCTTGTGAAATCAGCACCAATCAAAATAAATCAAAATCAACTTTTTTCTTCGAAATTAGGAAGGTTTTGCACTGTACATTCTCAAAGTCCTTACTGTCATGGAAACAATATTCTTCAAGTTCAATTTGAGGGTCGTCACTATGTTAAGCTTTCAAGTTTAGTTTTGCGGTTTTTGAAATATTTTCTATTCAGATGCTTCCTTTAATCTCCTGTGAGCCTTTGTCGACAAGTCCCTCTAACTATAATACATATATCTTATTCAGAGTGTCATAATCATTGTCATTTTTTAGTTTAGTTTAGTTTAGTGTAGGTTAATGATACAGCATGGAAACATGCCCTTCGGTTCACAGAGTCCACGCCGATCATCGATCACCCATTCATACCAGTTCCATATTATCCCACTTTTATACACCAGACGCTAATTAACCTACAACCCAGCACATTTTGTCATGTGGAAGAAAACTGGAGCACCTGGAGGAAACCCACGTGATCACATGGAGAATAGTAAGATTAAATGAGAACTTACCAGTTTGAAGTTTGATCTTTATTTTATGAGGAGTTACGATGAAGAAGCCGCCAGCCCGCATGCCGTCAATCTTCAAAGCAGCGGTGTGAAATCACAGATAACAGTTGTTGACCTGAATATAGTAAGATTGGAGAACTACCAGAAGATTGGAGAACTACCAGATGACCTTTATGATATGAGGGTTGGGAGCGTGGGCACGTAATCGCTCATCGTAACTCCCCATAAAATAAAGATCAAACTTCAAACTGGTAAGTTCTCATTTAATCTTACTATTTCATTTCGGAGCCACGTGAGTGATTCCGTGAAGACTTCAAAGCTCTGTGATTTAATGCCGGATACGAGTCCAGGCATCACACACTGCATCAATTGACCATGGATGAGTGAAAAAGATTAACGCATTCAGCCATGACATACTTTGTTAAAAATGCTGATGCTGTAATCATCAAAGGAGAATAATAGTGACCCCTTCCATCCTGGGGAAAACTATGAAACAAATCATAAATGGAATTTGACAAATACTCCCCCCCTTGGCAATGGGTTATTATAAAATGCTGGAAAGTTCATTTGTTTGACCATCCTGCAGTTGCTAGGGTGTGGTCCAGTGGAACGTACATGACTCTTGCTGCTAATGTAGTAGCAGCCCTAGTGGAGTGAGATAGAAGATATAGTATCTACTTCTGCATAAGCCAAAACCCTGTTTGACCACCTAGAGATGGTCTGGATAGATACCTTTTATGAGGTTTTTACTAACTAACAACCATTGCTAGTGCAGATCCTCTAAGGCAGGGGTTCTCAACCAGGGGGGAATTCCCCCCGGGGGGGATTTCAGGTTTTTAGGGGGGGAATTGGGACCACAGATTAGCAAACTCAAACTGTTAGAATGTTGTTCTTTTTATTGCCTTTGAGCTCCCCAGGGCGGCACATAATGCAGTATGCATCAGTTACAATTTGAGGCAGACAACCTTGGAAAGGAGGGGGGAATGACATTCTGACATATGGTGAAAGGGGTGCGTGGGGCAAACAAGGTTGAGAACCACTGCTCTAAAGCTCTTGGTGACCTTGACGTATTGTTGTAAATGAGTGACTACAGACAACCAAAGGACCATGGGATATGCCATGAGAAATAGTTTGGGACTTGACACCCCTGGTCTGCTCTGCTTAACTACATCATAAACATAAAATATTATATTATTAGCAGATGTAACCATCCTGTTCAGTCGCAATATAAGTAGTGGCTGGACCAGTTGCACTGAGACTAGCTCCATGAGCATAAACACTTTGTAAATGAGTTTGACCAGGGATAGAGATGTAGCTGGGCCCTACTGGCAAAGCAGTTTAAGAACAATGCTAATTAGCATTATCCCATATCTCCGAGTACCTGGGCCTGGGAGAATTATGTTAAAGATATCCTTATAAATCTGGATATCAGAGATTGAGACCCGACAAAGTGGGTCCTGATCGCTGCAGCAACTATGATGAGAAAGCACGTTGGCACAGTTAATGGTGCTATAACTTAATTGATTGTCAAAGACCCATCTGAAATGAACTCCGAGACGTTAGTTATCCGTGCCACATTATATGGAACATTGGCAGTAAAACCAAAACACTTCCCATATGGAAAAATGTGCTGCTTTCTCGGTGCTATCCCTGCATTCTGCAGTGAGCACGTATATGGATCGGTCTGGCAACCCGTGCCGCCGAATGGTCTTCTCAGAGACTCCAAGTCTATAAATTGATTTTACCATGCAGAGGATGGTTTCCTCAGTCACGGGGTGAACCACCAAATTTTTGTGTTTAGGACAACCATATAAGGTCCTATAATCATCCCCAACATTTAGCAGGAACCATGGCTGCATAGGCCAGTCAGGCAGTACGAAATGCCTCAGGCGAGATCTTGCTGGTTTCTGTGCAAAACCCGACTGATGAGGCAAAATGGAGGAAAGACATAAAGAACATTCCTCCTCGGTGTAGCGAGAATACATTTATTGCCACTGTGCCACATATTTTTGCAATGGTGATAGAGCCTGGATGCAGTCATATTGATATTCGGTGTTCCATCGAACCACAATGTCCTTAAATACGTTGTGATACAACATCCATACTGTGTTGTCATAGATTTTTAAGTGATGATACACCAGCGTCAAATGCCCCCACCATAGCGTATCAACTTGGAGTTGAGCATGCAAAGCCCATCCGCCTCCGTAACTAGAGATGATATTCATAACTTTTCATCTTTGAGTACTAGTATCAGTTTGTAATATAACTGAAGAGTTACTGAGCAAAAGTACAGGAGCAATGTAGAGAATACACCGTTGTGACTTTGATAGCTTCAGCTGGTAATAGGAATAGGTCTGTTAATAACGACCTACATGGCACTGAAAATGCAAAGGTCCAAATGCACAGCTTAAAACACAGCCACTATATTGCCAATGCTTCATAACAACAAGGTTGTTTACAGGTTTTTACAAGTGTTTCCAACTTGTAAATGGTCCACATACCCTATGTTTCGGAAAGAACCAGAACCACCTACCTTCATGGTTACCGGTGGTCTTATGGTAAGCCCAAAGGCCCCTCATGCGGGTTCTATTTCCGTCCTTGATTGGAGAGGACTGGTAGGGTACGTGGATTCCATATTTTCCCGAGGAGGAATGTTCTTTATGTCTTTCCTCCATTTTGCCTCATCAGTCGGGTTTTGCACAAAAACCAGCAAGATCTCGCCTGAGGCATTTCGCACCTAAAGCCCTCTGCCCCGCTTGCTGGCTGCCACCAGCTTCAGTGAACCCCTTGCTGCCGATGGAGGTGTGGGGTGTATTGTTGCCGAAACGATGAGGCTGTACTTGTAGTTCGACAGCTTTAGCTCCCTCATGCAGGTCTCACCTGTTAAATATGTTTTACCTGAATTGCAGATACAGCGGCTGGTTTCCTGGGGTACCATGCCCCTCCAAAGTCACCCCTGATAGTGCTGTTCACTGCTGGCACTTTCAGGAACTCCAGTATGTGCCACGGACATGCTTCCGAGTTTGGAGTCAGTTACACACTGACCCCGCCTGCTCCCCTGCTCAGAGAGGGAGACAGTGTGCAGCAATGTACATTGGTGCTGTTGCCTCAGGCCCCGAGGAGACCTGCGCTGATGTGGCCCCTCCACGGACCATATCCTTTGTGCCTCATGGCATGCTCCCGGCAATACCTCCGAACTCTGAGGCAGGCAGAACTGACCCCGACTGCTCCCCTCTTCAGAGAGGGAGACAGTGTGCAGCCCTGTACACAGGTGCTGTTGCCTCGGGCCCCGCAGCGACCTGCGGTGATATAACTCCCTCCTTGGAGCATACCATTGTGGAGCACCTCTCCATTAGATGCTTCATGTGGGTTTGACGTCCGAAGAACGTTACCAAGTGAAGGAGGGGATCCTCTCCATCAGGAATCCTCCTGGCCCAACTCGTTTGAGTCAGTGGGCCGTACGGACTTTCTCCGTGGCTGCCCTCCAAGCGGGTTTGCCAAGGTGCTGCCTGCACCGGTCTGAAGCCGCTGGCTCCACCGCCAGTGACTCTGAAGGCGAATTTGACCGCCGCCGCTACCTGCACTTCCGCGGTCTCCATGGCGGGTTCCCTGCGGTCCGTGGCCGGGATTCCCCGAGGTCGTGACCAAGATTCCCCACGGTCCGTGACTGGGACGCGGTCCATAAAGGTTTCACCGCGACCCGTCCCGCCTTCGCCCCGAAATCCAGCAGGAAACTCTGTAAGAAGAGATTCCTGCAATGGAAACCTAACCTGAAAAGTTTAAAACTTACCTTCAGGTCTAAACTTACTGCTGGCAGGCGCAGCGCTGGCGGCTTCTTCACGGAATCACTCACGTGACTCCGAAATGAAACATCCAAACTGCACACAGACAATACCCGAGGCGTGGATCAAATCTGGTTCTCTGGCATTGTGAGACAGTAGCTCCACCAGTTGCGCCACGTGTTTTGTTGCAATCTAGTGTTTACTAATATTGAAATCCATTTGGCGTTTTTTTAGTCCTTCTCCATATAACTTCGCAGAATCAGTATATTTTAGGTGAGAGGGATGCGCGGGACAATTTTTTGACATCAGCTGGTGAGTGCCTGGAACATGTTGCCAGGAATGGTGGCTGAGGCAATTATGATAGTAGCATTTAAGAAACTTTTGGATAGGCACATGGATATTCGAGGAATGGAGTGATATGGATCATGTGTAGGCAGATAAGAGTTGCTCTTGGCGTCATGTTTGGCACAGGCATAGTTGTTTTACTTTACTGTTCTATGTTATTTTCTGTGTTAATGTAATAAATAAGTTTCGTGGGCCATGTAAAGATATTGAGACTGAAATTTGAACTTGGCCACTTGGGGTGAAGTCAAGTATCGAGGCTGAATTCAATTTCTGAAATTTGTTTCCTTGCGGTTCTGTGTGTATGTTATATTTGTGATCGATAAATGTAAGTTATTGTTGTTGCTGTTGAATGTGCCTCGCACCTCACCTCAGGAATTCTGCTCTTTGATCAATGCCTGCACTAAAGCTACACAATGAGGCTGGTTCAGAGTGAACATTGTGGAGTGTTTGTGAGTAATTGCCACATAATAGCACTTTTATTGACTCTTTTCATCATTTTGCTGCTGATTACAAATAAGATGACTGGGCAATAATTCACTGGGATGGATTTATCTTGGGTATTTTTGCGGACCAAAACACAGAAAACGGGAGATATAGATGGCACACAGAACAAATATGAAAGATATGCAAAAAACGATGATGATCAAGAAAACTGAGCCCAGAATAGTCCATTGTTGGCACGTTTTAGTTTAAAAATACTGTGTAAAACAGGCCCTCCGGCCCACCAAGTCCGGGCTCTTGCTTCCTGATCATTGGGTCATATATATTTGTTGGAATTTGATTCATAAATTTAAATGAATCGCTCAGGCAATCACCTCTACACTAATTCTATCCTATACACTAGGGACAATGTACAAAAGCCAATTAACCTACAAAACGTCATGTCTTTGGAATGTGGGAGGAAACCGGGGCACCCTGATAAAACCCATACAATCACTGTGAGAACATACAAACTCCATACGGACAGCTCCAGTAGTCAGGATCGAACTGACTCCACTGTTGCACCACTGTGCAGCAGTGATATTTTCTGGCTGGAAATATTACAACTGCACAGAGCATAACATAGGGAAATCAAGAATCAAAGGATATAGGTTTAAGGTGAGGGGAGAAAGATTTAATAGGAACCTGAGGGGCAACTTTTTTTACGCAGAGGGTGGTAGGTATATTGAACAAGCTGCCAGAGGAGGTAGTTGAGGCAGGTACTATCACAATGATTAAAAAATGAGGAGCTCTGGCAATCTGGTGCCTTGCCATGGTTCATTTCAAAAACTAACCCTTCAAAATGGAGTAGGACCATTGCAGAGGTTTACAGGAATCAAGGGGCAGTTTTAATTTCTTCATGAAGGCAATGAGCATATTCTTGCATATGTTTGTTTGGTAATCTCTTCCCATGAGGGTGCTTGGAATATTTGTCCGCTTCTGAGGTCTTGTGCGTGCCATGCAGTTACCATGGCCTTCCCATTATAGCCAAATAACCTGGCTACACTGGAGATGCAATCAAATGTGGGAAATCGTGATACTGATAAAGTTTTTAATATATTGTAATAAATAACGTTTGTTATTTTTGTTTTCTTATGAGTAGTCCCAAATTGCATGGGAACAATTTAATTAAAAGGTAAAAACAAAGTTCTAAACGCCTTGCAAGATTTAATGTTTCTGCTATAATCTGTCCCACGAGAGCATCTGATTCATAAAAGCTCTTGGTTCCTGATCATTGGACCATATATATTTGATGGACTTTGACTCATAGCTTTAAATGAAACTCTTCTGAAATACGCAAGTGTTCTCCCGATTTCTCCTCCCCTCCACCTTATTGCTTGGAGCAAATCCAACCAGCAGTAGATTGAATGGGAATAGGAATGAATTTAAAACCAGCACAGCACGCACTTAGAAAGACACAAAAAGCTGGAGTAACTCAGTGGGGCAGGCAGCAGCTCTGGAGAGAAGGAATGGGTGACGTTTCGGGTTGTGACCCTTCGGACTGAAGAAGGGTCTCAACCCGAAACATCACCCATTCCTTCTCTCCAGAGATGCTGCCAATCCCGCCGAGTTACTCCAGCTTTTCGTGCCTATCTTCGGTTTAAACCAGCATCTGCAGTTCCTTCCTCCGCAGTACGCACTTAATTTATTCCAACTGGAAATTTACTTATCAAAGTTAGAAACTCAATGATCAAGATGTATCTTCTGTAATTGTCGGATAACTTCATATATGCAGACAGAAAATGCTCGAGCTTCCTATTAAATAATTAAAGCTGTAGATTTATTCATCTCCTACGGATGAGATGATCATGAGAGAGAGAGATCATAAGAGATGGGTTCAATCTTGCAAGGCATTCAAGACTTTTTGTTTTAATCTCAGATCAAATTGGTTTAATTTAATTTAGGATTCTGCTCATAAGAATCCAGAAAAGGCAATTTATTTTACTTTATATGTAACACTCAAACCGTACCATTCCTTCCTGAGTCATCAATGCAGGCACTGCTTTATTCTGTACCTTTGCATACTCCTAGTTTCCCTCTCCTTGACTCTCAGACTGATGAAGGGTCTTGACCGAAGCGTACCTATTCCTTTTCTCTGGAGCTGCTGCCAGTCCAGCTAAATTACTTCAGCATTTTGTGTCCATCGTTTTTTCTTCATATGTGACCTCCAGGTGGGTATGAAGCACCATGAAAGCATCTTGTTCAACACTAGGTTGCCAACTGTCCCGTTTTAGCCGGGATGTCCCGTATATTGGGCTAAATTGGTAATTCCCGTACGGGACCGCCCTTGTCCCATATTTGACTGCGACTACTCGGGTTGCGGGGACTGTCGGGTCGGAGCGCCGCGTCTGGCCCCGCCTTACCCATCCTGACATAGCGCAGCCCATGGAGCACAACAGCAGCCCCTCGCCCGTGGCCCCGTCAGTCGGCAGCCCGGCCTTCGGACCTTCGCTTATTGCTGACACCACCACCCCTCCTTCTCATGGATGGGGTGCTGGACTTTATGTGCAGCATAACACAAAGCCCAGCCGGCGGGGCAGCTGAGGACTTTTGGCCCGGGCGCCGGACTTTGCGCATCCAGCACCTGGGCCAACTCATCATTCACCCAGCCACATTTAAAAAAAAAATTAAATATACTTTATTCGAGAAATAAATATATCCAATACATGATCCTTACAAGACTCCATCCAACATTTACCCAATACCATTTACACAAATGGCACTAATTTATTCCCCACCCTTACCACTCATGTGGCCCACTGGCGTGGAATCCCTTCCCCTATTTTTGAGAGGTTTCCACCCCCCTCTTCTTGAGAGGTTCCCCCCCATGTCCAGTAGCGGAAGGAGCCTAGACTGTGGTCCTCCCCCACAGAGCCTTGGCGTTGGCTGCGCCGTGCATCAGTGCGTCCTTCAGCACGTACTCCTGCAGTCTGCAGCGGACCAGTCGGCAACATTCCCCAACGGATATCCTGCTCAGCTGGTAGGTCATCAAAACTCGGGAAGACCAAAGAGTATCTTTCATTGAGTTGAAAACCTTCCACAGCACTCGATGTCAGTCTCTGAATGCGTCCCTGGGAACAGTCTGTAAATCACAGAATCCTCTGTGACGGAGCTGTTCGGAATAAACCGTGACTGGAACCCTTGCAAACCTCTCCAGACACACTTTGTAAATCCACACACTGCAAAGAGGTGGGCAACAGTCTCCTCTCCATAGCAGCTGTGCTGAGGGCAGCTTGTACTGGTAGTGATGTTCCGACGGTGCAGGAAGGATCTGACCGGGTGGGCTCCCCTCACCGCCAGCTTGTTGGTGAGTTCTGGCGATGAGGTATTTCGCCAGACCAGCTGTGCAGTCTGATCTGGGAGCCACGCCACAGGATCCATGGAGTCCTTTCCCTGCAGTGCCTGCAGGACGTTCCATGCTGACCACTGCCCGATGGACGTGGTCAAAGGTGTTGGTCAGGAAGAACTTTTGCACGAACGACAGATGGTGCGGCAATGTCCAGCTGGCTGACTGGTACATTGCTTGGCACCTGCGCCAGGCCCAACCTTCGCAACACCAGGGACAGGTAGAACCTCAGCAGGTAGTGACACTTGGTGCCCACGTGCCTGGGCACTATTCTCCGCCTGATGCGGCCACACACGAAGGTGGCTATCAGGGTGAGGGCGACGTTTGGCACGCTTTTACCCCCGTTGTCTGCCGACTTGTGCATTGTGGCCCATCTCACCCGGTCCATCCTCGACCCCCAGATGAACTGGAAGACGGCCCGGGTGATCCCTGTGGCATAGGAGGGATGGACAGGCCACACTTGCGCCAAGTACAGCAGCCTCGATGAAGGCCTTCTGTACTTAAGTCAAAGGGAATTTGTCCCTTATTTTAACCTTTTGTCCCTTATTTGGGAGTGAGAAAGTTCGCAATCCTAATCAAGACCTGGGAGGCCGGGTGCCAACGCCACAAAATGGCGAACGGCAACAGCAACCCAATCCAATGGCCAGTGACATCTGCACCTGTGGAAGCTGTAGCCGACTAGGTTTATGCTTCCTGCCAAGGATAGGCCTCGTCAGCTACAGCAGGAAATGCAAGCACAGATGAAACATTCCTCTACCCAAACAGGCCAACATCAAATGTGTTGGAAGGAACAGCAGATGCTGGTTTACTCTGAAGATAGACACAAAATGAGTCACTCCAAACTCAGCGAGAAGCAGCATCTCTGGAGAAAAGGAATGGGAGACATTTTGGGCCGTGAGTCTTCTTCTGAAGAGTCTCAGCTCCTGAAGTTAGGAGGGAGAGATAGATCAGCCATGATTGAATGGCAGAGTAGACTTATTGGGCCGAATGGCCTAATTCTACTCCTATTCCTTATGACATTATGAAACGTCACCCATTCCTTCTCTCCAGAGAAGCTGCATGTCGCGCTGAATTACTCCAACGTTTTGTGTCTATCTGGGGCAATGTCAAATCTGCACAATCATCTCTTGCAGATGGACGGATGTCAACCAACCATTATTATTTTCTATATTTTCTCAGAATCTAATCTGAGAAAATACACATCTGACAAATAAAAATGGTACTTGTAACTGAGAAAACTCACCAACTTTATTTTTTACTGAAGGGTTGTTCCTTTGTGATATCTGCCATGGGAAGGCAGTAAGATTTAATACATATCTGAATATGAAATGGTAGCACATCAGTATGCCTCTTAGACAGTTTACAATCAAGTATGTCTCTTGAAAATGCAGTCACTTTGCTTATGATGTAAATCTCTAAACCAGTCTGAAGAAGGGTCTCGACCTCAAATGTCACCCATTCCTTCTCTCCAGAGATGCTGCCTGTCCCGCTGATTTACTCCAGCTTTTTGTGTCTATCTGCGGTCTAAACCCTGCCATATGCCTGATGTACAGTAGATGTAATCCACGTGTGAATGAATGTAATGAGGTGGCTCGGCTTCAGTTCTCTGAAGAAATGATGGGGTCTTCAGACTGCGATGGAGATGTTGAAGGAAGGTGAAAATGGTGCAGTTAAGACCGGGAAATGGAAATGGTCAAAGTGGCTGACGGCATCCGAAATATCATGGATGTACGTAGGAAGAGACTGGACACAGAGGAGAAAGAATGGAGTCAAAACACAAAGTGCTGGAGGAACTCAACGAGTCAGGCACCATCTTGAGACTTTAGAGATAAAGTGTGGAAACAGGTCCACACTTCGGCCCACCAAGTCCGCGTTGACCAGTGATCACCCCGTACACTAAGATTATCCTACACACTAGGGACAATTTACAATTTTACCAAAGCCAATTAACCTACAAACCTGTATGTCTTAGGGATGTGGGAGGAAACTGGAGCACCCAGAGAAAGCCCACATGGTCACAGGGAGAATGTACAAACTCCATTCAGACAGCATCTGTAGTCAGAATGGAACCCGGGTCTCTGGCGCTGTAAGGAAGCAACTCTATCGCTGCGCCACTGTGCCGCTCCTGTGGAGGGAATGGACTGGAGATATTTTGGGTCAGGACACGTCTTCAGACTGAAGAAGGGTCCTGATCCAAAACATTATCTGTTCATTCCCTTCACCGATGCTGTCTTAACCACCAAGTTCCTCCAGCGCAGGCACGTGCTGTCAGGGTAGGCAAGGTAGGCACTGCCTACCCTGACTAAAATTATGAAATGGTCATTATTAAATATAAGTAGTAAAGGCATGGGCGAATTATGCCTATCTAAGAGATCGATCTCTTAGGTAGGCATCATTCTCCGTGCCTTTCAACCGCAGCGCTTGCATCACGAGAAGGTCTGTCCAGCCCACGTGCCGTCAGCGCTGCTTGAAGCCGTCAATGACAAGCGGGGCTGAAGGCAGCTGAAATTCTGCCTTTGCAGTGTTGCACACGTTTCGTGGTGAGTTTTTCAAATATGGATTGTTATTATCTTGGGAAACAAAGAGTGAAGAATGGAGTTTGTGTATCAATAACGTGGTAAGTACATTTCTTGGTGCTTTATGTTTTTAAATACCGTATTTCCCGGGGTGGGGGTGGGGGGGGGAAAGAGCTCCTTTCACAGTTTGGGGAGTCTGGCCCGGGGTAAAGTTGCGGGGAGGGCAGGAGCGTTGTGAAGGAGGGGACCCACTTGCGATGCTCCGGGGAGTGAATTAGCTCGGGTGGTTGCGACTGGACTCGACAGCAGAACCGGGTGCCACTTCAGCCCCTTCTGCTGGTCCCCGCTCACCTCTGGCAGTGCTCTCCATCTGAACACTTCCCTCCTGCCGCTCGCCAGCCTCACTCATGTCAGCCGCTTCCCGCAAATCCTTAAATTCCGACATTCCGGCGTTCAAGGGACCAGTTGAGGTTACTTGGCTGTCGGAATTTAAGGATTTTAAAACCTCCACTGCCTTGTGGCCATATCCAGTCATGGAAAAGGCTCCAGGAGTAAACCTCAAGAAAATCTGCAGTCGGAGCCCCTGAGGCAGTTCATCGTTGTCTACAACCTCGCTCTGGCAGTTCCTGCGACGGCGCTGGTGCCAAACTGTAACGGCCCTGCTGTTTCTTTGGATCAATCAGCAACGTGGAGAGGGGGGACGTGCTGCATGGGTAATAGCCTTTCCTCCATATTACATTGCCCAGGCTTGCATCCTACTAGGATGCATCACCCATGGTGAGTCATGTCCGAGGGGGTCTACTATACAGTAGAAGTTAGGAAGTCATGTTGCAGTTGTATAAGACTTTGGTGAGGCTGCATTTAGAGTATTGTGTTCAATTCTTGGCACCATGTTATAGGAAAGATATTGTCAAACTTGAAAGGGTTCAGAGAAGATTTACGAGGATGTTGCCAGGAATAGAGGGGCTGCGCTGTAGGGAGACGTTTAGGTTGGGCCTCTATTCCTTGTAGCACAGGAGGATGAGGGATGATCTTATAGAGGTGTATAAAATCATGAGAAGAATAGATCGGGTAGATGCACAGAATCTCTTGCCCAGAGTAGGGGAATCGAGAACCAGAGGACAAGGGTTCATAGTGAAGGGGAAAAGATTTAATAGGAATTGTGGGTGTATGGAACAAGCTGCCAGAGGAGGAAGTTGAGGTTGGGATTATTCCAACGTTTAAGAAACAGCTAGACAGGTACATGGATAAGACAGGTTTGGAAGGATATGGACCAAGCGCAGACAGGTGGGACTAGTGTGGTTGGGACATGTTGCAGTTTGGGCAAGTTGGGCCGAAGGGCCTGTTTCCATACTATATCACTCTATGATTCTTTTACTCTATGACTATGATAAAGAAAACAACACAGACTAGACTGAGCAGACTTATTCACAACCAACAAGTCTAAACCACAACCCCTTTCCAGTAACCAAAATTATTGACACAAGAAACTGCGGATGCTGGGATCACGGAAAACATGAACATGATGGAGGAACTTAGCAGATAAGGCAGTAAAGGGTCCCGACCTGAAACATTGGATAGAACGAACATTTTTGACAAAATAATTAATCAAAATGTCAACACATACCAGCAAGTGATATGCTTGTCAAAGAATTTAGGCATCCAAAGTCAGAACCGTTCATATCAATTTCCCTCAATCAGACATCATTAGTATTACAAACTGAGGAACAGTAATCACAAAATATCTCGAGATAGCTCAGCAGTACATCACATTAAAAAAAAAAAATATATATATATATATGCACTTTCTACATTAAAAATAGCAGATTTTGAATCCATAATTGACAGCCACAAAATTGGCAGGTGCAAATTGTCTTTGCACATAATAATTAAGCAAATAAATGAGTTTGATATACAGAGGTAATCAAATGCAGGATGAACATTCATAAGACACTGGGAGCGGCACTGCAGTGCAGTGGGAAAGTTGCTGCCTTACAGCGCCAGAGATCCAGGTTCAATCTTGAGAGGGGGCGCTATCTGTACGGAGGTTGTACATTCTCCTTATGACTGTGAGGGTTTTCTCCAGGTGCACCGGGTTCCTCCCACATTCCATAGATGTATAGGTTGGTAGGTTAATTGGCTTCTCTACATTGTCCCTCGTGTGTAGGATAGAACTAGTGTACCGGGTGACTGTTGGTCAGAGTGGACTTGGTGTGTCAGAGGGCCAGTTTCCACACTGTATCTCAAAATTAAACTAAACTAAAGGACACAATTTTTTAACGTTTCAAAGTGGCTTCACTGGACAGTGGTTGTAAACAATAAGCACAATAAAGCTTACAATCGCTGTATCTGGTATCAATCACAGAAGCCTATAGTTGCTTTCAAATCCTGTCAAAACAAAGAAAGCAAATAGATGAAGGACCTTCCTGGAAAACCTAAGAAAGCAACGTGTGGTTGAATAGAGACACATGGAACTGCAGGTGCTGGTAGCTTGAGTAAGACACAAAGTGATGGAGGAACTCAGGCCAGGCAGCATTTCTGGGGGATGCAGATAGACAATATTTTGTGTCGGGACCCTTCTTCGGACTGGTTGAATAGACTTATGAAGGCAAAGATAGAGATATGTGCTGAAATAGCTTGGGGAGAGAAAAACAGTGTAGAGTTAGAAGAGTTAGGTCCCATAAGATGGTATTGACATTCTACAAACTTCAAGGCTCTCTTCAGTGTGTTGAGGAAGGCAGCTGGGATTGACATTTATTGAATTTGCAGAAATCAGTAGCCCCATCAGTCTTTCACATACTTTAAAAACGTTAAACCACCAGGGCGACGTACGATTGGCAGCTTCGCCAACGGCCTGTCTGTTTTTTCTTTTTTTTTTGTTATTTTTAGTGTGTTTTGAAAGTTTGTTTTAATGTTCTCTGATTTGTTTTATGTGGGGGAGGAGAAACAGGTCAAGGGAAACTTTTTTTTCAATCAACCTGCCGGAGATTCGATTACATTCCGGCTCGGACTGACTTTGAACTCCACCGCGGGGCGTGGACTTACCATTGGAGCCGATCCCTTGCCTGGGATCGATGCTCCAACCACAGCCTGCAGACTTTACCATCGAGAGCTCGCAGTCTCGGGAGAGACTGTGGATATCAGAAGCTCCAACAACGCAGAAGGTTTGACAAGCCCCGTCCTGGAGTCCAATCGCTCGGCGAGCTGAGATTTCACCGCCCCCCCCCCCCCCCCCCACCCCGTGCAGTAGTGATCGCCCCGACGCGGAGGGCCCGTACGTCGCCGGCTACGGGAATCAAGATCGTCCTGTCAATGGAAGGCTCGAGGCCCCCGATCACAGGAAATTCCTCCTACATTCTTTTTTTTCGCCTTCCATCACAGTGAGGAATGTGGAGGAGTCACTGTAGTGGATGTTTATGTTAAAATGTACTTTGTGTGTTTTGTTACTTTTTATTTGTATGACTGACTTGGCGAATGGAATTCCTCGTATGTTGCAAAACATACCTGGCTAATAAATTATTGTTGTATTGTAAACCATTATATATGCAGGGAATAGAATGGTATGAATTATGTGCAGGCAGATAAGAGTAGCAATGTTACAAATTTTGAGATTAAAAAAATCAAGTCTACAATTTATCCCATCAGATAAAGCATAAAAAGAAATTTAATTTGACACCTAATTCACTTTCTTATCTTCAGTATTAAAAAAGTTATGGCCATTTTCATACTCGGAAATCAGCATCTTGTTCCCTATTGCTTTTCCATTGACTTAACACAAAAGCTGTGATCAAGGACAGTCAAAATCCCATAACTTTCTTAAAAATTAAGAGAACTGAAAGAAATGTTCAGTTATTATAGATTGAAGCATTCTGAAACAAATATGAAAGAATCTTGCTTGGATGACCTGAATTTAAAGCATGTAATTAGTTAGTTACCCAATTGTAGCTAATTACAAAATTAAATTACTAGATCTAAACATCTATCTATTTCTTAAGAAAAAAATAACATTTTTAAATAGGCTAAGTGTTCAAATAACATTCACACAAGAATTCACAATAGAACATGATTTTTAAAACTCATTGTCATGCATTTATAGGCCAAATGGAAGGAATTTAGTGTTTAATTCAGGTAAATTAATGGCCATTTAAATCATCTTGCGAATGGGTTTTTGTGGAACGCGATCGATTGGAACGTTGCTGTTGCGGTGAATTTAAACCCCATATCGGCAGGAAAAATACTGCCGGTTCATATGGGGAATAAATCACCATTTCGCAACGTAAAATGTGGATTAAAGGCATCTTAAAAAGCACTTTTATACATTAAATAAACGGCTTTCCTTTACCTTGTCCCCTACATGAAATCCGTCCCCGTTGTCGGCGTTCACGGCATTAGAAGCTAATTTTTATTTTACTCCAGCGCTGAACTTGTCGGGCGATTAAAAAAAAACTTCACGTACTGGCAGTCAGAACGAATCTTCAGCAAAAGCTCGCACCCCGAGAAAATAAAACTCCGGAAGGCAGGGGAAAACCACATTTTAACCCCGCCCCCCCCCCCCCCCCCAAAGGCGCCAAAGTCGCGCACATGGCCAGTGACAGAACCGCAGCGGCGCTAAAGGTAAGTTTTGTAACATACCTAATAAGAGTTTGTCTTGGCATCGTGTTCTGCACAGACTCTGTGGGTCGAAGGGCTTGTTCCTATGCTGTACAGTTCCATGTTCGATGTTTTGGACATTGGAAATAAAAAAAACTCTTTGTGGGTGTAATTGGTCATGTGCAGACTTCACTTTGTGTGACTGGAGAGCAGTACAGAGTCTAAGTTGGTCTTAGCACATAGAGTCATAGAGTGATACGGCGAGGAAACAGCCCCTTCACCTTAAACCTTTGTCCTCTGGTATGATTGCTAGATAGTATGGTTATGATAGCATTCTGCCTACACAGCACCATTATTTTGATATTTGCACCACTCATTTGTTTGCGAGTCACTTGTTTTTGCATTGCTATCCTTTGATTGTGTTGGATTTAAATTGATCTTTGTTAAAGCCTGTCTGAAAATGTCAATTTCATGTAATCCCTATCAGAATGAGAAAGAAACACAATAAAATAGTAAGATTAAATGAGAACTTACCAGTTTGAAGTTTGATCTTGATTTTATGAGGCGCTACGTTGGTGATTACGTGAAGAAGACCCGCCAGGCCGCATGCGCACCAATCTTCAAAGCAGCGGTATGAAATCACAAATAACAACACCGAAGTGACATAGTAAGATGCGTGACTCGAGAACTACCAGATGATCCTTTATGAGAGAGGGTTGGGCGTGGCGGGCACGTAATCACCAAAGTAACTCCTCATAAAATCAAGATTAAACTTCAAACTGGTAAGTTCCCGTTTAATCTTATTATTTTACTTCGGAGTCACGTGAGTGATTCCGTGAAGAGTTCAAAGCTTTGTGATTTCATGCCGCAGATTACAAATCTCAGCATCCCACTGCAGTGATTGACTCGAATGAGAAATTAATGCATTAGTAGTAGCATTGCATTTAATGTAGTAATAAAGTTTATTTAAAAAATATAAACAAACAACAGTACCCCTCTATCCCAGGCACTTTAAACAGAACTTAAAATAGCATTGGCAAACAACCCTGGATCAGCAATCGGCCGATGATAGAAATACTGAAACATCAGCTCATTTGCCCATCCGGCGGCCGCCAAAATCTGATCGACGGGCACATCCCTCGCCTTGGTCACCGACGTAGCTGCTGCCCTAGTGGAAAGATATTTAAACACACTATCTAAATGATACTCTGACGTTGATGCTCACCTGGTGGAATAAGATATACAATCGTCAGTGTTAATACCTGTATAACCCAGAACCTGCTGCAGCCACCTTGAAATAGTCTGCGAGATACCTTAGTGCAGTTGTTTGTTTACTAATAAACAATGCTGATTCCATACTTCTTAGGATTCTGGTATCCTTGATAACATAGACGTGAGACCGTGGGGTATCCAAAATGATCTTAAATCATGCCACCCCTAGTCTACTTTGCTTGTGTAGACCAGAATGTAAAATGTTATAGCACCTGCAGCCAATTCCATCCTATCTAGCCACAGCGTTTGCAATGTTTACCGTCATTGTGCTGATATTAGTGTCATAACTAAGGATAGCTGGAACCCCTTGGTGAATTAATGTTTACACATTTACAATAAACAACTGTATAATCTTGTAGTGGGAGAACTTGTGTCAAGATCTTTTAACAACTCAATATCTGGGTTGAACCCAACAGCGTAGTTCCCTTATGTTGCAGCTGTAGTGTCTCTATAACTGAATTATTGTCAAATACCATGTAAAATGAACTGGAAAACGTCAGTAATCTGTACCGTATTAAATGTAACATTAACACTTAACAAAACACACTTCTGATCCCCTCAATAGAAATGTACTGCTTTTTTGGGTGCTTTCCCTGCACACTGCAGTGAGCACCTTCATGGCTTGATGTGACAACCTGAGGCATAAGTCAATCCATTAAAAATGTGTAAGTCAATAATTGTTTTACTGTGCAAATGCCGGTCTCCCGAACCACAGTTTGAACAGCAAGTTTATGTTTTTTGGAATAACGGTATATTGGTGTGCCATAATGACTGATGAAGCAGGCATCATGGACGCTTGGCCAGTCCAATAGTACGAACCCAAACGAGGTTTTGCTGACTGTTTTAAGACCCGGCTAATGAGGCAAAAATGAGGAAGACAAAAAGGGCCATTCTTCCTATTGAAGCGAGAATGTATTTCTCCGCAATGTTGTGCCACATATTTTTGCAATCAGTGAATAAACATGCATCAACATGTCGATATTCGATGTAGTATTGAACCATACTTTTGTGGGGTACGATCCCAAAATCAAGGCGAGAAGCCAGGTGTAGTGGGAAGTACCTTTTTATTTAGTTCTTTCAAGTCGCCAGGAAGTCCATGAGAGAAACATGGCACCCAAAACCCTTGCCTTTAAACCTTCTGGTTAAGGGCCGCCTCTGGACTGAACCATTCCCATGCCGAGGGGTTTGACCGTTAGGATGGCCCGACCCTTGGGAGCCGCCACACTTTCATCATACTTTGACATCCAACACTTATTCTGTGTTACCATCGATCTGAACTGGATGATACACCAGTGGCAAGGAGATTAATTACAGGATATTTTTACTTGATTACCATGTGACTAACATATGTCACCATCGACGAATATCAACTTGAATTTGAACATGTAGAATATGTATATTCGCTTAAAAACCCCTTACTCATGGGTGCATTTAGTGTATATATTTAGTTGATATCAACAACTGAAGAATTGATAACTCATGCAATCTCCAATACCTCTGAGTAGGTGATGGTATTTGGAACTTCTCATCTTAGAGTCCTAAGCATCAGTTTGTAATAACTGAATTCAACCGACCACACTACTGTAGCGAGTTTCAAGTTCAAGTTCAATGAGTTATTGTCATGTTCAGCAATGCTGAATACTGTTACTTCATCATTGTGGCTGAGAAAGCTTCAGCTGACAATAGCATAAGGTTGTTAACAATGATCTTATTGTGACTTACACAATATCAGTTCCTTGATTTGCTCGGCTGAAACACAGCTGCTATATTGCCAATTGCTCTTGATGAAAATAATTCCATTTTTGTAACAGATTGCTATAACTCCAATATATTGCCACAAGGCAGAGACAAGGCTAATAATAATTAAAGGTAAATCCCAATGATCAACAAACAGTTTATCCCATACCGCAAAGCTTTACTCTTATAGTACAGTTATATTGTCTTGGTAACCTCTGTAATGGGATTTGTATAGCATGTATCTCTTACCTTATGAATGTGTAGTCAGGAAATTAAGTTTTCATATTCGGAAAGTTCATATGCCCGATACTCTCCATATGCCACTCCTGCCTTATTCCATGGGTGGTTTGCATGAGAACGTTTGCCCAATTTCCAAACCCTGGCCATAATCCAAACTTACTTGGAATGGTCCGGCTATGCCTCAACCAAATATTTTTACCCTTTGTGTGTTGTACAAAACAAATGTAAATATTACAACTTGTGAATGGTGCACTATTTTGGAAGAGCTAGACCCATTTAGTTGAGTATGATTGGAAGGTGCATGGAATTTCTGAGCTATCATGCTGCCCCCATCTCCAGTGAACCGCTACTGTCGATGAGCGCCTGGGGTGCGTTCTGAATGATGACTTTTGCCTGCCGTAGTCCTAATTGATTTGTCTGCCAGGGTGATTCGTAGGCAACCCTAACAGGTGTTGCCGCAGGCCGCAGGATACCAATACTGATACGAACCCATTGTACTTAACCCAATAGAATATTCTGCTGGGATGGCAACTTTGTTGTCAGGAAAAGGTACCTCTGACACGTGCCCTTCATCCCTTGGGGTATGCCCCACGGCCATACCCTGAGACTCAGTGTCAGCAGGATACTGACCCATCTTGGTCTCTGCCTCCGAGAGGGAGACCTCTGTAGCACTGTATGCAACAGTTGCTGTATTTGGGAAAGTCGTTTCAAATGCACTATCCAGCCCCGTTGAGGAATTCATCCCCCGACTCCGTGGGCCTTGCTCTCCAGCCCCCGTGGAGAATCATCTCCCGAATCCATGGGCGAGCAGATTATGTGTGAACTTGAGCAACCCTGTCCCAGGCGTTGCTGGCGCCGCCTTTCATAATGGCCGGTGCTTTTTGACATGAAACAGCCCTGCATCAGGCGCTGCTGGCACGGCTCTCCCGTAGGCCGGCACTTCACACATGAAGCAGCCCTGTCAGGCGCTGCTGGCACGGCTCTCCCATAGGCCGGTAATGTCACAAATGAAGCAGCCCTGTATCAGGTGCTGCTGGCATGGCTCTCCCGTAGGCCAGCACTTTCATACATGAAGCAGCCCTGTCAGGCGCTGCTGGCATGGCCTGTCCTATAGACCCGTGCTATTGCAGTGTAAGCTCACTAAATCAACATTTTTAGTGTATTGCTTTACCTGTGAAGGGTAAAAATAATTCATAGCAACTTGTGCTTAAACAGCAAGGATTACATTGACAGAACATTATGACTTTAACTTTGCCTTTAGCTTTTAACTTTAAGAAAAACACTATAAAATACATACATTTTATTATAAGGAGAAATCCTTTATAGCCCGACTCACCAGAGTCCAAATAGGGCTGAATGAGTCCCATTTAATTTCTTGCCTGGGGACCAACGTCTGTGAGTCACTGACCCCAATGTCAGTGACTCCAGCGTTGCTTCCTTGCCGTTCCAACAGCATCCCCACAGGCTGGGAGCCGCTGACCCCACTGTCAGCGACTCTGTTTGAATTCCTTGCCATCACACAGCATCCCCGCAGGCTGGGAGCCGCTGATCCCCCTGTCAGCGACTCTGCTTAAATTTCTTGCCGTTTTTACAGCATTCCTGCAGGCTGCGAGCCGCTGACTGCACTGTTAGCTGCTACTTATCTCGCAACCCGATCAATTTTGCCGGTTATCTGCTTTTGCGGTTGGAATGGGGTTTCCCCATAGTCCATAACTGGCAATTCGTTGGGCTGGAAAACTGGCAGGAAAAACCTCTGTAAAAAGAGGCTCCTGCCTGAAAAATCCTGGTAAGTAAAAAAACGAACTTACCTTTTAGGTTTAACTTACCACCGGCAGGAGCTCTGTCCTGCCAGTCTGGTGCTTGCGCCAATGCGGCTGACGTACTGGTGGGTCTTCTTCACAGAATCATTCACGTGACTCCGAAGTAAAAGCCATATTGTTGTCATGTATGTAAGCCTGCCCCTCTATTCACTTACGCTTGATGTCAGAATCTATAGCTGATTTTACTTCGGAGTCACGTGAGTGACTACGTGAAGACCCCGTCCAGCACGCATGCGCGACATTAGCGTTCATGCAGTGCACCCGCGACGAACGGGAGTTCAAGGCGCTCCCGCTACAATTTGAAAAGTCGGGCCGACAGGTAAGTTTTACCGTGGCCGTGTGTCTTTCTCTCTGTGGTCTGCTTGTGTTCCAGAAAGAATGAGCAAGACCAGAGGAAAGAAGTCTGCAGCTCGCCCCCGTTCGTCCTCCGTTGAGGAATGCTCTTTGGAGGGGGGGCAAGAGGCGGCGGTTATAACTACCGAGCCGAGCCCAGCACCGCTAGTGCTGCCTGAGCAGCGGGCTGGAGTACCTACAGCCGGAACCGGGCGGTAGTGTCCGACGTTTCGGATGAAGATGCCTTACCGCTCGAGAGCACAGGCAGCCGCCTAAGCCGCATGGAACGGCTTATGGAGCAATTGCTCCAGCGAGATCTGCTGAGAGAGCAGCAGCAGCCTCGCCAAGGGAGTTCAGGCACTCCCGCAGTGCCTTTTACGGCACTGGCCATTGCTTCACCTTCTTTTGAAGGCAGCATTGGCGACCAGGTCTGGGCTGGTCAAGAAGAGGGGTCACTGGCTGAAGATTTCGGGAGTACGCAGGGTGTACAGGAACAGGAAGAGCTGCTGGGTGTGGTCAACCGCTACGTGGCCATTCCACAAGCGGGTCGGCCATTAGAGCCGAAACTTGCAGCCAGCATTAACCACCTGTCCTCTAAACCCCTACAAGAACAAGTGGTCAATGAGGCTCTTCAACTATATACAGCCCCAGGAAATTGTACATCTTTGAATGTACCTGCTGTCAATAGCCAAATTTGGGGACATTTGGGGCAGAACATCAGAAACCTGGAGTTGAAGCTCCAGAAGATCCTTAAATTCCTGACTGCAGGAATAACATCTTATGCTCGGTCCATTGATGGTGCGGACATCTCCACAAATCAGCAAGACACATTAGCTCTGCTGTGCACCACTCAATATGAGATAAATAATTTGCGAAAGGAGATTATCAAGCCTGCCCTCAACCCTAAATTTGCGGGACTCTGCAAAACACCGGGGTTAGAACCTCCTATTCTGCTCTTTGGGAAAGACCTTCCAAAAAAGGTGAAAGACCTGGAAGAAGAATCCAAGACCTTTGGTCTCGTGAGGGCAGGTTTGGGGACCGAGCAGACCCAACAAACCCAGGCGGCAGTACCCCCATGGCGTCCACCAGTCGTCGACCACACTATGGGACTGGTGAAAGCTCGGGGTCCGCAACCATTCCCCATAAGCCTTTTTTAGGCCAGGGCCCAGAGCGGACCCCATGGAAAATGCCCACCCCCAACAACATCGAGATCAACATCAACCCTCTACAGCCCAGCAGACGCCTCATCACCCAGCGAAGAGGCAGAAGAAGCACCAATAACCATGGAGGTAGGTGGGTCTGGTTCCTCTCAGCATATGTGCAGTAGGGGCTCTGTGCTAACAGGGGGAGATTGCACTTGTTTTTTTGGATGCATGGGAATCCATCACTAATGACAAGTATATACTCAGCAGCGTTCATGGCTACAAAATTGACTTTGTCCATAAAGATTTTCCACCAGTTCAGCATATACCCAAAAGGGTATTCACCCTCTCAGTCAAGGAAAAACAAGAGGGTCAAGCTGAACTGATGAGATTACAAGCTAAAGGTGTCATTGAAAGAACAAAACATGAACCTTTGGAATTTGTGTCTAATATTTTCACTAAAATCAAAAAAGATGGTGGACGACGCATCATCATTGACTTAACTACTTTGAACAAGTCTGTCAGGTATATACATTTTCAAGATGGATACTTTTGAAACAGCCAGACTATTGGTTTCTAGGGGGTACTTTCTAGCAAGCATTGATTTAAAAGATGCCTACTACTCAGTACCCATACACAAGGACCATCGAAAATATTTACAATTTATCTGGATGAAACAGCTATGGCAATATAAAGCCTTACCAAATGGGCTAACCTCTGCTCCAAGGTTGTTCACTAAAATCTTTAAAACCTGCCTTGGCATTATTGAGGAAACAAAAGCATATAGTCATGGCGTATTTAGACGACATTTTAATAGTAGGGAAAACCTTGGAGACAGCTATTTTGGCAGTCGCAGCCACCAAACGTTTGTTTGAAACTTTGGGGTTTGTCATACATCCAGAAAAATCCAATCTTACACCGTCCACTGCCATGGACTATCTTGGATTTACGATAGATACTGTTCGCATGATTGTAACTCTGCCGAAGGGGAAAGCATCAGAATTGGCGCTATCATGCAACAAACTCATGAATAAACATCAGCCAACCATACGGGAAGTAGCTAGAGTTATTGGCAAAATGGTAGCAGCTTTCCCAGCTGTACAATTTGGGCCTTTGCACTATCAAAATTTGCAAAGAGCTAAAGTGCATGCACTAAAGCAAAACTCAGGTCACTTTGACCGAGCTATGAGTTTAACTGCTGAATCCATTCCAGAGTTTACAATGGGTGGGCGAGGAATGTAAGACTCAGCTCCAGTCCCATTATGATCACCAACCCAGTATTAACCATTCAAACGGATGCCAGTGCTTTGGGCTGGGGAGCAACTAACATGCAATCCAGCACAGGGGGCAGATGGAGTAAATTTGAATCATCTTGCCTACAGGACATGGGGTATCAACTATTTAGAAATGTTGGGTGCGTTTTATGGGTTAAAAGCATATTCATGTAATACGCATCATGCACATGTCCGGTTGCAACTAGATAATACCACGGTGGTGGCTTATATCAATCACATGGGTGGTGTAAAGTCGATATCGTGTGACAATTTGGCCAACCTAATCTGGCAATGGTGTGTTGAAAGGGCATATTTGGTTATCAGCAACTTACCTTCCAGGTAAGCAAAATACAGTGGCAGACACCAGGTCACGTAGATTAATGATAACATCGAATGGATGTTAAATCCCAAAGTGTTTGCTGAAATTACAAAGCAATATGGCACACCAGATATCGATCTATTTGCATCCAGGCTGAATCACTGGTACCAACGTATGTCGCTTGGGAACCAGACCCTGAGGCAGCAGCAGTTGATGCATTCTCGCTGCATTGGGGAAAATGTTATTTTTATGCTTTTCCTCCCTTCTGCCTCATCAGTTGGGTATTACGCAAGATTCAATTGGATTCCGCTTCAGGAATCTTGATAATACCTGACTGGCCTACACAGCCATGGTTTCCCAGTGGCTTTCGACATGGCTGTGAAACACCGTTGGAAATTCCCCAGCAGTCGACAGTTATTAATTCACCCAGTGTCAGGCATTAGTCACCCGTGCCATGACAGAGTCAATCTCCTGGCTTGCAGATTCTAAAAAGACCTCTACTGGGCCTGGGACTGTCTGAGGACGCCATCAACATGATGACCGCATCTCACCGGGAGTCCACCAGGAGACAATACCTGACCAATATAAGAAAATGGGAACGGTATTGCTCCAAAACAGGAACTACCTACACCACAGCTACAGCCACAGTGTTGTGGAGTTTCTGCTTGGATTACATCGGGAAGGACTCAGCTACAGCGCCATTAATACAGCCAGGGAGTGCGTTGTCAGCTTATTTGGTTCCAGGCAGCAGGACAACTGACTTTGGGGTCCCATCACTAGTGGTCAAAATCATGAGGGGCATTTTTAACACCAATCCCCCTAGGCCTAGGTACACTCAGATCTGGGATGTCAGCATAGTACTGACGTACCTTAGAGGGATGGCCACCACCCAGGTCACTTACTCTGGGAACAACATTACACTGAAATCAGTCATGCTCATGGCTCTAGTGTCAGCTCAAAGGGTACAGTCCCTCCACCTTCTGAGGCTGGACAGCATGACAGAGTCATTGGACTGTATCACATTTTCACATTCAGGGGCTGGTCAAACAATCTAGACCAGGTACCACGCCTCCAGTTATGGAGTTCCGGGCATATTCACCTGACCCACGGTTGTGTGCCAAGACCCATCTCGCCAACTACATAGACACAACATATAACTTAAGAGGGAGAGAAAAAGCCTTATGGATAAGCCACAAGAAGCCTCATGGTCAGGTGACGAGCCAAACCATTTTCAAGGTGGCTCAAGCAGGTGCTTAAGTTCCGCGGGAATCGATACTAATGTGTACAAATCTCATTCCACCAGGCTGCATCTACGTCGGCGGCTAGGCAAATGGATGTGCCTATGGACCATATTCTGGCCAGAGCAGGATGGTCCTCGGAAAGAACTTTCCAAAGGTTTTATAATAAGCCGCTGGCGGAGCCTGCTACATTTGCAGACAGAATTTTAGAGTCTGCAGATAATATTTAATTTAAGCCCGGGGAAGCTCTCTGTTTTTTGTTGTTATTAATAAACCTTTTTTTGTTCACAAACAGGTTATTGTTGATTGTATAACATGCTTCCTCCCTCTAAGGTCTTCAGGCAGTGAGTGAAGCATGAGCTGGTACACGGTTTCGGATTCACAGAGCTTTGAAGTCTTCACGTAGTCACTCACGTGACTCCGAAGTAAAAATAGTAAGATTAAATGAGAACTTACCAGTTCGAAGTTTGATCTGTATTTTATGAGGAGTTACGATGAGGGATTACGTGCCCCTCCGCTCCCACCCTCTATTATACAGATCAACTGGTAATTAAGTTCTTATTTTTTCTTTACTATATTTATTTCAATTGTTGTGTTTTTCTGTGAATCCACACCGCTGCTTTGAAGAAATGTCTGCGCCAATGCGGCTGACGTACTGGTGGGTCTTCTTCACAGAATCACTCACGTGACTCCGAAGTAAAAGCCATATTGTTGTCATGTATGTAAGCCTGCCCCTCTATTCACTTACGCTTGATGTCAGAATCTATAGCTGATTTGGTTGCACTGTATTTTCTCTCGCATTTATCTCCATCTCCACTTTTATAAACCTACTAGACTAAGCGGGACCTGCTAGGTCCCTGTCATACGAGAGGCCTGGTTCCCCCAATGCAACCCGTTCCCCAACACAATATTCCACCACTCTCACCCGTTCCCCCAAATAAACCCATTCCCCAACGCAATATTGTACCACCCACCCATGACTCCCTAACTGCGCGGGCGCGGCTCATTTCCCCTCATTCCCCAGCACTCCTTCCCCCATCCTCCCTCTTGTTACCTCTCTCCTCCTCCCCTCCCCCAGTCCCTCACTCACCACTCCCTCCCTCTCCTTTCCCCTACCCTCAGTCACTCCCTCCCTCACTCCTCTCCCCTCACTCGGAAACCCATCCCTCTCCCACTCCCCCCTCTGCTCCCTCTATTCCCCCTCCTCTCCCAGCATTCCCTACCCCCTCCTCTGCACCCTCCTTCTTCTTTCCCCTCCTCCTCTGCACACCCAATCCCTCCATCACCTCTCCCTCACCTCGGTGCGGGCCGCATCCTCCAGCGGCTGCGGCTGTGGCTGTGGCCATGCCTTCCGACATCCATCCACTCCGGCCGCTGCTGCCCGACTGAGGCGCCGGGCAACGCCGGGCGAGGCGGGTGCCGTCTTTCCCTTTCGCATTCGAATATTCTCCTCGCTGTGGGCCGCGACCTCCAGCAGCTGCGGTTGTGGCTGTGGCCGTGCAACGCCAGGCGAGGCGGGCACCGCCGGTGACTGACAGCGAACAAGGTCAATCAGTGCGGCAATGGTGTAGGATGGGGAGTCAGCCATCCCGGCCATGGCGGTGACTGACAGGAGAGGAGACCAATCTGTACATGTGCGTTTTTTAAGATTTTTAAACCTTAATAACTTTAAAAATATACCATTGATCGGAAAATAACTTGTTGCACTTGCAGCACAGGAGAATGGTGAGTTGAGGGCCTGTCCCACTAACGTGGCCTTTCAGGGACTGTCTTTGACCTTCAAGCTCAAGGGCATTTGCCTGAAAAACCTCAATACACACACACACACACACACACACACACACAAACACATCGCAAAGGCGGGGGTCAGTGAAAGTGAGGGAGCGCTGTCTGAAATTCACACCTGCGATGAACAAGAAGGTAAAAGATGGCCACCACAGTGTACGGTAAGTCCTTTAGAGAGTGCGGAGGGGGGAGAGAGGGGGGGAGAAGGAGTGGAGACACTTTTAAGAAGCCAGATAACTTTTAATAAAGTTTAGCGGGCATTTAACATTACCGGTCAGTTTTCCTTGGTTCTTAAAACTCCAATGAGCCAATTAAAATGCCCGGTCAGGAAAGGAGATTGCCTACGGCTACCCTCGGCTGCCTATAACTACATAGCGACCCCACTCCACTGCACTACGAGTTCAAAAGAACCTTGCCGACCAATTTTTACTCGCGGAAAATTTTTCAGCCTGCTGAAAGTTTTTTCTCGACCAAACTGAGGCCGCGAGTATGCGGGTAACTTCCCTCGAGCATGAAGGAGAGTTCCAGTGACCTTCTACGACCTCTTAGGACCACAAGTCGACCATGCTGCGAGTTTGAGTCAAGAGCAAACTCTTCTAAACTCGCAAATTAGGTCGCCGCAGTGGGACAGGCCCTAAAGGTGGCGTAAAATCGTAGTGCTATCGTGTACCATTTTTGCGCAAACAGAAAAAAACACGCAAACTGGAAGTTAACAAGATCAGAGGACACTTATGATGGCACAGTGCCATGGCAGTTGATTTGCTGCCTTGTGACCTGAGACTAATTCTGACTATGGGTGCTGTCTGTACGGACTTTGGATGTTCTCCCTGTAGCCGTGTGGGTTTCCTCCGGGTGCTCTGGTTTCCTCCTACATTCCAAACACGTACTGGTTTGTAGGTTTTTTGGCTCTGCAAATTGTAAATTGTCCCTAGTGCGTAGGACAGTGTTAGTGTAAGGGGTGATCACTGGTCGGCGCGGACTCAGTGGGCTGAAGGGCCTGTTTCCAATCATCATCTTTATCATCATTGTAAACATTAGCGATGCAGTGGTGCTGATTTCCAACAGAAACTGTGAAGGATGCACCACAAATCTCTGTCCTTCAGTTCCTGCGGACTTCCGCCGCTGGAAGTATAGGTTTTTGATGTGTGTGCTTTATCATCATTCCTTACAATGCGATACACAACAGTGATTGCAACTTCTACTGAAGTGTGGATAGCCGTTGGCTTGCTAGAAGCTCATCCGCCCTTTGACAGGTCCTCTTTTTGGTCCTGCTGAGGGTTCACAGCCCCCCTCCTCACCTGGAAAACCAGGTGGGGGAGATGGTTTAATCGGCGATTATCCGACCATGAAGCAGGTAGCACGGGATTACATGGTACCCGTGGTGGGGGGGGGGGGGGGGGGGCTGACCTTTCCAAGCTGTATCTCTAAAATCCCTATTTTTAAAAATTCTGGGGGACATAGATAGACGATGCTTTGGGTCGGGACCCTTCTTCGGGCTGGTTGAATAGACCTTTGAAGACAAAGGTGGATGTATGTGCTGAAATAGGTTAGAGAGAGAAAACAGTCATATTTTTGTTTTCTTCGGTTTTCCTTGAAGTCTTGTCATCCATTTGCTTTCTTTGTTTTGACAATATTCGGGGATCCTTTTCTATATTCTATAAGTACTTCATTCAAGATTGCAGGTTTGGTTATTAGAAAAATAAAATTTCAGGGACCTTGGAAAGTAACCAATGTAATACTTCTGTAAGAAAGGATAAAAGAGCAACTCTTCACATGTACTGCTAAAATCAATGATAGATATATTTCCCGAGGGTGATTTGATGCTCAACATGAAAAACAAGTGTATAATACATTCAATATATTTGATATTATGTGGCTAATTCTACCAAGAAACACGTCTTTTTCTCTAATCCCTATCAATGTTTACAAGAAGCACCGTGTTACATATTTCTAATCAGCAGTCCCTCCAAGGGCGATTACTGTATTAGTGTGGCTCTTGTAAGCTGAAGGTATTCTTTTGGGGTTCAGGGAAAATTAAAAGGCAGTGAAAATCATCATTAATGATCATCTTTGTTGTGGTGAGAATTGAATGTTATAAATGCATAATAGTGAGCCATATTTGCATTAAATATCCTTGGGATATTGCTTGTAATATCAGATGATATACTGGTCAGGCCTAATCTATCTTCAACATTACAAGATTAAAAAGGCATGGTATACAAGCATGTTTCATCAAATTGTGCTTCTTTCTAGTTTAGTTTAGTTTAGTTTAGTTTAGAGAGAGAGCACTGAAACAGGCCCTTCGCCCACCGAGTCTGCGCTGACCAGCGATCCCTGCACACTAATATTATCTGACACACACTAGGGACAATTTACAATTTTACCAACCAATCACAATCATAATCACAATAATACTTTATTTGCCAGGTATGTTTTGCAGAAACTGTGACGGATGCACCTCAAATCTCTGTCCCTTGCGAGGAATTGCATTTGCCAAGTCAGTCATACAAATAAGCAACGGAACACACCAAACACATTTTAACATAAACATCCATCAGAGAGACTCCTCCTCATTCCTCTCTGTGACGGAAGGCGATAAAAAGTTCAATCTCTTCCCTTTGTTTTCCCTTGGTCGGGAGCCTCGAGCCCTCCGTTAACGGGATGATCTTGACTCCCGTAGCCGGCAATGGTGGGCCCTCCGCATCAAGGCGATCTGCCCCCGTATCGGGGGGATGTTAGCTCCCCCGCGCCGGACGATCGAACCTCGCGTCGGGGCTGGTCGAGCCTCTGCTTTGTTGGATCTCCCGACATCCATGGCCTCTCCCAAGACTGCGAGCTCCCGATGTAAAGATCGCAGGCAATCCCAGGAGCAATTAGCTTGCAAACTTGTATATCTTTTGATTGTGGGAAGAAACCAGAGTACCCAGTGAAAACCCATGCAATCCAGTAGAAATTCCGCATTGACAGCACCCGCAGTCAGGCTGGAACCTGGGTCTCTGGTGCTGTGAGGCAGCAACTCTACCACTGCGCCACCATGCCCAATTGCTAATGTTTGTCTTCCAGGATTTTTAATACAGATTTATTTCCGAGCAATATTATAACATAACTTGAATAAAATCATATACACTGATAATACAGCACAAAGAATCGTTACTACTTATTTAGCCCAAAACAAATGAAGAAGAGTTGACAATTTGTTTTAGATTTTGTTCTGTGTTGCAGATTTTTGATTTACTTCCCCCTACATGGACTGTGCTTGCTGAGTAATTTTATGAGATGTTAATAGAATTCACTAAAAACCCAACCCAAGAGCTGAATAGCAACTGTTTGTTGAGTGGAAAATTAATACAAAGTGAACCAGTGCAGGGAGCTCACCTCCCATGTTTAAAGAGGGGAGGAAATAAATCCAATACCGTTTGGATCTGATTCTGCAAGGGATTCCCTAATTTGCTGGTGAGATGTTTGTCAATTAGATTATTCACTATTTAATAGAAAACTATTAATTTAACACCAAGAAATTACCAGAGAATAAGAATCAAATTCATAATTTTAAGACAAATTATACTTTGGCATTCTCTGGCCAAATTAACTTGATGCACCAAAACCACTTGATTTGAAACTTGCTCATATAAAGCTTGGTAACTTAAAATATAGAACAGTAGAGGAACAGAAACAGTAATAGGTCCTTCTGCCCGCAGTGCCCATGCTGAACATAAAAACATAGAAAATAGGTGCAGTAGTAGGCCATTTGGCCCTTCGAGCCAGCACCATCATTCAATATGATCATGGCTGATCATTCAAAATCAGTACCCTGTTCCTGATTTTTCTCCACATCCCTTGATTCCATTAGCCCTAAGAGTTAAATCCAACTCTCTCTTGAACACATCTTGAACATGGTGCCACGTGAGCTCAGAAGTAGATATAAGGGGCTGGATCGTGCTGGCCCCCACCTTGTGCCTTCATGTTGACACTTACTGTTTGGGCCAAGTGGCTCCTAATGTTCATGGGTGCTGCAGCCATTCCATGTGGTGGAGGAGTCCTAGTCAGGGACCACCCCATGGCCATGTGACAACTACAACTCCACCTTCGATGATCAGAAAAGTTCAGAAACAGTTTAATTGCATTGATAGTAATTTAAGGATTAAAATTTGAATTAATTTAATACCATAATTTAAGGATTAAAATTTGAATTCATTTAACGCCGCATTCGTCTTCAATGCATGAATCAAACAATAACTAAAAGAACAAACTATGGAACAAATAAATACAGTAAACACGCATTATAATGGTGGGGGGGCAATGGTGTCAGTTATTGCTGATTGTCCACTATAACCGAGTGAGGGATTACAAGTAGTAGAAGCAAAGAACTGCAGACTCTGGTTTATACACAAAAGGACAAAAAGTGCTGGAGTAACTCAGCAGGTCAGGCAGCATCTGTGGAGAATATGGATACGTGACTGAGGTCTGAAGGAGGGTCCCGGCCCAAAACGTCATATTCATATTCTCCAGATTCATATTCTATCCATGTTCTCCAGAGATGCTGCCTGACCTGCTGAGTTACTCTAGCATTTTGTGCCTTTTTCTGTGAACCAGCATCTGCAGTTCTGACCTGCTCTAGTTAATGTATTATTAAAGATCTCTGGGTTCATTGGCAGTGCAGAGATGGTGTCAAAATTCAGTCATGTCTACATAACGATGCAAATGTATTACACCTCTCCATGGGGCAGTGAGCAGTCACATAAGGTACTGCTGTCTTGCCATATTTTGCAATGTAATGTTAAATAACAAATGCAATATTAGCATTTATTTTGAGGACCAGAATGTACAAAAACAGGGATGTAATGCAGAAGCTTTATAAAGCACATGTCAGACCAATTTTCTGAGTATTATGAGCAGTTTTGGGCCCCATATCTGAGGAGGGATGTGCTGCCATTGGAGGGGGTCCAGATGAGGTTTACGAGAATGATCCGAGGTATGATTAGGTTAATGTATGATGGGTGTTTGATGGCTCTGTGCCAGTAATCGCTGGAGTCTAGAAGGATGAGGGGACACAACATTGAAACCTACCGAATAGTGAAAGGCCTGGATAGAGTGGGTATGGAGAGGATGTTTCCACAGTGGAGAGTTGAGGACTAGAGGCCGTAGCCTCAGAATAAAAGGACGTTCCTTTAGAAAGAAGACGAGGAGGAATTTCTTTAGTCAATGGGTGGTGAATCTATGGAATTCATTGCTGCAGACGAACGTGGAGGCCAGGTCATCGGATATTTTTAAAGTGGAGATTAACAGGTTTTTCATTAGAGTAGTCACCTATGGCTTGTGTGGGAAAATGACCCTCACATTCCCGTCTCCACCTGGGGAGGCTGGGGGTCATTTTCCCACACAAGCCATAGGTGACTGGGCAATCTGTACCCAAGCACCAAGATGTAAGCAGCCGAAGGTGCGCATCCCTCAGGACAGCCCCCACTCTCCCACGGCCACCCTCCGCGGGCTGTGGGTCAGGTGGAGCGGAGGTGTGGGACGATGTTCCATCCCTCCACAGTGATGTGATGGATGCGGGGGTCTGGACCAATCGCTGACCAGTCCCGCCCCCGGTAACGTCATGTCATTCGGTTCGTTGCCTTGTAGGCGACGCCGACTTTCGGGTTGGTGGTGTTTCAGCAGAGCGGCCATTCGGTGAGTTTGCTTTTAAGTGATGCAGCATTTCGGTTAGTTGGCTTTTAGGCATCCCGCCCTTTCAGTTACTTTGCATTTAGGCGTCCCACTCTTTCTGTTAGTTGGCGTTTTGGCTTCGTTTCCATTCGGTTATTTCGCGTTTCGGCTTCGTTTCCATTCGGTTAATTGGCTTCCGCTTCTTTGCTTCGGTTTCTCGTCCGTCGCCACCACGTCCGGGTACCATTTAAAAGAGCCAACAAAATAATGGCAAGAGTGAAAGGGCAAACAATCTGCTTGGGCTTATGCACAATGTACAGTGGCTTGCAAAAGTATTCATACCCCTTGAACTTTTCCACATTTTGTCATGTTACAACCACAAACGTAAATGTATTTTATTGGGATTTTATGTGATAGACCAACACAAAGTGGTGCATAATTGTGAAGTGGAAGGAAAATGATACATGGTTTCCTAATTTTATTACAAATAAAAAACTGAAAAGTGTGGCGTGCAAAAGTATTCAGCCCCCCTGAATCAATACTTTGTAGAACCACCTTTCGCTGCAATTACAGCTGCAAGTCTTTTGGGGTATGTCTCTACCAGCTTTGCATATCTAGAGACTGAAATGTTTGCCCATTCTTCTTTGCAAAATAGCTCAAGCTCAGTCAGATTGAATGGAGAGCGTCTGTGAACAGCAATTTTCAAGTCTTGCCAGAGATTCTCAATTGGATTTAGGTCTGGACTTTGACTGGGCCATTCTAACACATGAATATGCTTTGATCTAAACCATTCCATTGTAGCTCTGGCTGTATGTTCAGGGTTGTTGTCCTGCTGGAAGGTGAACCTCCGCCCCAGTCTCAAGTCTTTTGCAGACTCTGACAGGTTTTCATCCAAGATTGCCCTGTATTTGGCTCCATCCATCTTCCCATCAACTCTGACCAGCTTCCCTGTCCCTGCTGAAGAAAAGCATCCCCACAGCATGATGCTGCCACCACCATGTTTCACAGTGGGGATGGTGTGTTCAGGGTGATGTGCAGTGTTAGTTTTCCGCCACACATAGCGTTTTGCATTTAGGCCAGAAAATTCAATTTTGGTCTCATCAGACCAGAGCACCTTCCTCCACATGTTTGCGGTGTCCCCCACAAGGCTTTTGGCAAACTGCAAACGGGACTTCTTATGACTTTGTTTCAACAATGGCTTTCTTCTTGCCACTCTTCCATAAAGGCCCGATTTGTGGTGTGCACGACTAATAGTTGTCCTGTGGACAGATTCTCCCACCTGTGGATCTCTGCAGCTCCTCCAGAGTTACCATGAGCTTCTTGGCTGCTTCTCTGATCAATGCTGTCCTTGCCCGGCCTGTCAGTTTAGGTGGACGGCCATGTCTTGGTAGGTTTACAGTTGTGCCATACTCTTTCCATTTTCGGATGACGGATTGAACAGTGCTCCGTGAGATGTTCAAAGCTTGGGATTTTTTTTATAACCTAACCCTGCTTTATCCCTGACCTGTCTGGTGTGTTCCTTGGGCTTCATGATGCTGATTGTTTACTAATATTCTCTAACAAACATCTGAGGCCGTCACAGAACAGCTGTAATTATACTGAGATTAGATTACACACAAGTGGACTCTATTTACTAATTAGGTGACATCTGAAGGCAACTGGTTACACTGGATTTTATTTAGGGGTATCAGAGTAAAGGGGACTGAATACTTTTGCACGCCACACTTTTCAGTTTTTTATTTGTAAAAAAATTTGAAAACCATGTGTCATTTTCCTTCCACTTCACAATTATGCACCACTTTGTGTTGGTCTATCACATAAAATCCCAAAAAAATACATTTACGTTTGTGGTTGTAACGTGACAAAATGTGGAAAAGTTCAAGGGGTATGAATACTTTTGCAAGCCACTGTATCTACAGCTGGTTCATGAATTATTTCAAAGAGCTTTGCCTAGAAAATATGTGAATTGAATGCCGACAAAAAAAATAGTGACAGCCTAGCATGCTGCAATAGGTACAGTACCCTCCAAAATGTTTGGGACAAAGACCCATTGTTTATTTATTTGTCTCTTGCAGTATAACCTTTGTATTTCTGTTCATGAAGTCCTCTGTGCACAGTGGTCATTGACAAATCCACACCTGATTCCTGAAGAGTGTTTCTGATCTGTCGAACAGGTGTTTGGGGATTTTTCTTTATTATAGAGATCAGCTGTGGAGGTTTTCTTTGGCCTGCTAGTCTCTTTGCGATTTGTAAGCTCACCAGTGCTCTCTTTCTTCTTAGTGATGTTCCAAACAGTTGATTTTGGCAAGCCTAAGGTTTGACTCATGTCTCTAACAGTTTTATCCTTGTTTCTCAGTCTAATAATTGCTTATTTGACTTTCATTGGCACAACTTTGGTCCTCATGTTGATAAACAGCAATAAAAGTTTCCAAAGGTGATGGAAAGACTGGAGGAAAGACTAGGTGCTGAGAGCCCTCTTATACCTGCATTAAGGAGGCATTTAAACACATCTGAGCAATTACAGATGCCTGCGAAGCCATGTGTCCCAAACATTATGGTGCCCTGAAATGGGGGACTATGTATAAATACAGCTGTAATTTCTACATGGTGAAACCAACATGTATAAAAATACCCTTGAATAAAATCTGACAATGTGCACTTTAACCACATGTGATTTTATTTCTATTACAAATCGTAAATTGTGGAGTACAGAGGCAAATAAATAAATTATGGGTCTTTGTCCCAAACATGGTGGAGGGCACTGTATCTTCAAAGAAGATAACAGTTTCAAAAGCAAGAAGAATGTTTTGTTGATTTGTTACAAATTACATTTATGGCTGTTTACTCCATGGATATCACAATATGTTTGAACATGTTTCTTTTTCCTGCTGATATTGCTTCTGCTGTTGTTGGCCTCATCACGATCCAGTCGGAAAACAGATGTTATTCTGAACATCTAAAATATACAATGAGAACAGAAATAAGTGAGAGTTGGATAGGGCCAGTCAGCCCATTGATCATTAAGATTAGGGTGGCACGGTAGTTCAATGGTAGAGTTGCTGCCTTACAGTGCCATAGACCCGGGTTCGATCTTGACTATGGGCGCTGTCTGTAAGGAGTTCATACGTTCTCCCAGTGACCACGTGGGTTTTCTCTGGGTCCTCCGGTTTCCTCCCACATTCAAAAGACGTGCAGGTTTGTAGGTTAATTGGCTTCTGTAAATTGCCTCTTGTGTGCAGGATGTGAATCTGGGATAACATGGAACTAGTGTACAGGTGATCTGTTGTCGGTGTGAACTCGGTGGGCTGAAGGGCCTGTTTCAACGTTGTATCTTTAAAACTAAAATTAAACTAATCACAGCTGATCATGTGGTTCAGTAGGACCTCTTGTTCTAACCTTTTACACTTTAGACTTTACAGATACCATGCGGTAGCAGGCTGTTCAGCCCACCGAGTCTGCGCCAACCAGCGATCACCCCTTACACTAACATTATCCTACACACTAGGGACAATTTACAATTTTACCGTATCCAATTAACCTACAAGCCTGTACATCTTTGAAGTGTGGGAGGAAACCGGAGCACCCGATGAAAACCCATGCTGTCATAGGGAGAACGTACAAACTCCATGCAGACAGCACCCGTAGTCAGGATCGAACCCATGTCTTTAGCACTGTAAGGCAACAGCTACATTGCTACACCATTGTGCCACCCCCAATATTCAAACTTCATAACTCTTAGATCCCCATCATCCAAATATCTGTTGATGACAATCTTAATCCCTTAGATTTAACCTCCACTGCTCCCTTGGATGGAAAATTAGCTTAGTTTAGTTTGGTTTATTATTTCATTATTCTATAGTTGATGGAATTTCTTCTTATAGTAATCCTGTATGGCTGGTATCTTAAGGGCCTGTCCCACTTGGGCGACCTAATCCACGAGTTCTGCCGAGTTTGCTCTCGACTCATACTCGCGAGGTCGTAGAAGGTCTTCGTAACTCTCGTTCATGCTCGAGAGTGGTCTCCGCGTACTCGAGGCCTCAGTTAGGTCGCGACATTTTTTCAATATGTTAAAAAATGACCTCGAGTAAAAAAATGTTGCCATGGAAAAAATCGATACTTTTTTTGTAGCTTTAGTCGTAGTAGGTCATAGTAGGTCGGCATGTTAGTCATAGGTAATCGAGGGTAGTCAAAGGTAGTCGAAGGTAGTCGTAGATAGTCTTCATCATAGTCGAAGGGAGGGCGAAGGAGATCGAAGGAGGTCGTCTTCACTCTCCACTATTCGGTGTCCAATTTTCCTGAAGTTAGTAGTAGCTAGTCGTAGCTAGTCGAAGCTGATCTTCATCATAGTCGAAGGAGGTCGAAGGAGGTCGAAGGAGGTCTTCTACATAGTCAAAGGAGGTCTTCAACATGTCATTTTTTCAAACTCTTCTAAACTCGCCAATTAGGTCGCCCAAGAGGGACAGGCCCTTAAGTTTGAGACCATGACCGCTGATTCTAGACCACTCAGTGAGGAGAATTTTCTTGAATCAACCCTGGCAGAAATATGCTATAGGGAATTTGTATGTTTCAAGCAAATTGACCCTTCTACCTTCTTATCGAGTCCACATCACAATATTAGCCAGAGCTGAACACACCTCTCGGCATCTGCATACAATGGCGTCTTGTGCTTCTTGTGTTTCGTCTGCGTAGTGGTGGAAAGATTGGTGGAAACAGGGCCGCAACGTGAAGGCTCTTTCCTTGACCCCACTATTCTACCTAAAGAACAAGGAACTGCAGATGCTGGTTTACCAAAGAAAGACATAAAGTGGTGAAGTAACTCAGCAGGTCAGGCAACATTTCTGGAGAACATGGATAGGTGACATTTCAGGTCAGGATCCCTCTTCAAACTCTTAATCTTGTCAAATCAAGTGATTATTGACACAGCCTGCTCAATCCCTCCTCTTCAGACAATCCTCCTGCCCCAGGTATCAACCTTGGTTGCTCTGCCTACCATTGGAAGGGAGAATATTAAATCTGCAGATGCCACAGTTTCTGTCATAAAAACAGAATGTTCTGCAGGGCAGCAGAGTGGAGCAGTAGTAGAGTTGCTGCCTTACTGTCCTTGCAGCACCGGAGACGGTTCAATCCTGACTTTGGGTGCTGTCTACAGTACGAAGTTTGTACGTTCTCCCCATGACCTGCGTTCGTTTTCTCCGAGATCTTTGGTTTCCTCCCACACTCCAAAGACGTACAGGTTAGTTGGTTAATTGGCTTGGTATTAGTGTAAATTGACCCAAGTGTGTGTAGGATAGTGTTAATGTGCGGGGATTGCTGGTCGCTGCAGACTCGGTGGGCCGAAAGGCCTGTTTCTACACTGTATCTTTAAACTAAACTAAATCATCTTAGGGAATATCTGCAGAGAGAGTAAAACAAAATATACCGTGGTGATGACCAGTCGTCGCACACAACCACATTATCCCACATGGCATCTGACATTACACACCATCCTATATGCAGAAACCAATAAAGAGACCAAGGGTTCAGCCTCCCAGCTGTTATCAGGCAACTGAACCGTCCTCTCATCAGCTACAGTGTGCTCCTGACCTCCTATCTACCTCATTGGAGACCCTCAAATTATCTTTAATCAGACTTTATCTTGCACGAAACGTGACACCCTTTATTCCTTCTCTGTTCACTGTAGATGGCTTGATTGCAATCATGTATAGTCTTTCCACTGACTGAAAACACGCAATAAAAAGCTCTTCATTGTACCTCGATACACGTGAGAATAATAAACTGTACAAAACTAAACTAAGCTTGAGGATGTGAGCACAACGACAGTGTGTCTTGCTACAGATATGCACCTGGCTTAGGGCCATTGTGTCCTATTTTGGTCTCCTTACCTAAGAAAGGATGTACTTGGAAGTGTAATGGATGCTACAGCACAGGAACAACCCACAATGTCCAGGCTGAACATGATGCCAGGATCAACTGATTACCTCTGCCGGCACTTGATCCATATCTCTCAATTCGTCGCATATCCATATCTAAAAGCCCATCATATTCTACTATCGTATCTGCCTTCATCACTACCCCACTCCAGGATCCTCCATATAGCACCATGGTGGGGTGAAGGAAAACACCAAATGCAAACTTCCACTGCCTTGTGGCTATTACCTTATTCAGGAAAGTTGAAGACTGGATCCGGCGGAATACGCGGAGGAGAGCACCATTTGGCGGTCCAACGGGTAGAAAGGTGGACCCAGCAAAGCATCGTGGAGCGCAATTAGGGCACAATGTTCACGAAGAACACTGGTGGCCATCCACTGCATCCTGACCTATCACCAGCCGTCTTTACTATGTCTTGCCACTGGATCCAGATAGGCCAGGATGAGAGAGTGAGGCTGATGATTTGCGCAACGCTCCCTCACTTTCATCCAAGTCAAGCAAAGGTCATGACTTCAGGACCCATACCGCCCAACTGGGTGAAGCAAGATCACCACAGGAGCACGTGCAGCTGAGAAGAAGCTCACCGCAGAAGCTCAGAGAAAACCCGCTGCGCGCAAGGCTCGGGCCACTTCAACTTCTACTGCAGCACCCACCCAACTGTGTCCCATATGCGGGCGAGCCTTCCGGGCCCAGATTGGTCTCATCAGTCACCTTCAGACCCACAAACAAAAAGCACTGAAGTCATCATAGTCTTCTTCGACTACGAAGGACGAACAACAACACAGGCACCCACCTCTCACTGTGTAAAAACACTTGCCACGTACATCTCCTTTAATCTTTATCCTTCTCATTTTAAAGCTATGCCCTCTAGTCTTTGAAATTTCTACTATGGGAAAAAGGTTCTGACTATCTATATCCCAAAATGTTGTATCCTTCCATTAGCTCTCCCCTCAACCTACAACATTTCTCTTCCAGAGAAAATAATCGAAGTTTGTCCAACCTCTCTTTATAGCTAATCCTGTCTAATCCAGGCTGTAATCTGGTAAACCTCTTCTGCACCTTTTGTAAAGCCTCCACATTAGACCTCCAGCCAGAAAAAAAAAACGCCCTTCGAATACAACCTTCTTTTTTCCATGAATAAGCTAGTTCTGAATCCAAACAACAAATCAATGAAAGTGCTGGAGTAACTCAGCAGGTCAGGCAACATCTCTGGATAAAATGGATAGATGACGTTTTGAATTGGGGCCCTTCTTCAGACTGATTGTAGCAGGGAGAGTGGGGGATAAAGCTGGAAGGAAGGAAAAGACAAGCTAAATCGGGGCCGGCAGCAGATGACGTCAGGCAAGGAGGTTTCCTGATATGCTGACATTTGGCTGGAGACAGGTTTGAGCCCAAGAAAGATACATAATTGAGAACTGTAAAACTAGTTAACTAGAACTGTAGAACTCGTTAACTAGAACTGTAGAACTAGTTAACCGACCGCTAGTAGAGGGGGAGGGGGGAGGGGTAGAGGGAGGGGAGTCGAGGAGAGAGGGGAGGGAGGTAGAAAAGGAAACAGGAAAGATGTGGAGATGTTTGTCCTCTCAACCAAATCATCTGATACAAGTTGAAAATTGCTGAGGCCACAACATTGGTGCCTGTGGTCACTGCCATCCAACCTGAAAATGACCTTTTTTGATTCTACTCTCTGCTGTCCAAATCAATATATTATTCCCAATCCCTTGTTCTCCAATTTTGCTTAATAACTTCTTAAATGACATTCAATTGAAAGCTATCTAAAGGTCATTCCCTCTTATGTATTTTGGCAGTTATGTTAAAATCTTTAGTCATAATCATAACTATAATCATAAAAATGTACTAAAAAGTAATAACATTTTCTCTAAAGTTACAATGTTGGATATAACAAGAACAGCGGCAAATGTTTAGTTTAGAGCTATGGGACTTTGTTATTATACAGTGTGGTTGTATGGTACAGCAGCATTATGATTGTTACAATCTAGTTTAGTTTAGTCTAGAATAACACCATGGAAATAGGCCCTTCAGCCCACTGAGTCCGCACTGACCAACGATCACTCATACACTCATACACTCTATCCTACACCCTAGGGGCAAATAACAGAAGCCAATTAACCCACAAACCTGCACATGTTTTGAATGTGAGAAGAAACTGGAGCACACGGAGAAACCCATGCACTCGCAGGGAGAACGTACAAACTCCGTACAACCAGCACCCATAGTCAGGGTCGAACCTGGGTCTCTGATGCTGTAACTCTACCGCTGTGCCACTGTGTTGTCCTGGGGAGATCTGGGCTATCGATCTGGAGGTATGAGTTCAAATCAGGCCAAGGATGCTGGGAAATTTGAATTTGAGTTGTGAAATGAATCAAGAATGAGATTGCTGGATTGGTGTCAAAAATTAATCTGGTTCATTAATGCCCTGCGCACACACCCTGGCTTATATGTGACATGAACAAAGTTGACTCCTGAAAAAGAGTGCTATTTTAAATCCAGTACCTATGCAGGTACATAGTTCCTTGAAAGTGCCGTCACAGGTAGATAGGGTGGTCAAAAAGGCTTTTGCCACATTGGCCTTCATCAGTCAGAGTGTTGAACATAGAAGTTAGGAGGTCAGTTGTACAAGACATTTGGTAAGGCCACATTTAATGCATTGTGTTCAGTTCTGGTCACCATGTTATAGGAAAGATATTGTCAAACTAGAAAAGGTGCAGAGTAGATTTACAAGAATGTTGCCATTGCATAATGGTCCCAAAAAGGACAACATGACTCAATGGTTCCTTTAAATATTTTTTTTTCTCCAGCTGAAACTATTTTTCTTTACATCTAAGCAAAAGTTAAAGGATACTGAAAGCAGGACTGAAGGTTAGAGATGACTGAGGAATTATTTTTTGATGATGAAAGTGTTCTTGTATCCTGTCCAAAACCTCAGAAACTCCAGAAGCATTTTCTCAGATACAGGTTTAGTATTCATGTCCAGGACTGACACAAGCTTTGGAACTGGTTAAAAGCTTCTCAGCAGAGTATTTGCACAAAAAAAAAACTGTGTATTTTTGGAGACAACTTTCACAATGCCAGAGCTGTGTTCTATTTAAAATCACAATGCAGCTTAAATTATAAGCTGATGAAGCAGACCCGGCCATAAAACCATCAAAAGCAAGGAATGGTACTTATTGGTTCAATTTGCAGGAAACATTATGCAATTGAAATAAATTGCATTACTGTTGACTGTGATGGGGGCTTGAGGATTTCTACCTTGAATCAGTCTTGAAGATGATGGGTGCATTTGGGATTCCAGTGTTTCTTATCAGTAATTCTTCGACAAAATGCATCAAATGCATTCAAATAATCATGTTTTCTTTGTCTGGATATACAAAAGAAATGTATTGCATTGAATCTGTGCTGGAAAACTCAGCTGCCGTGAATATTGAGTGCACATTAAATCATCCAATCAAATTGGGCTTTTGAGATAACATATAATTTTATGTTGTAAGTTATAGGAGCAGAATTAGGCTATTCGGCCCATCCAGACTACTCAATCAAGGCCATTCAATCATGTCCAATCTATTTTCCCCTCTCAACCCCATTCTCCTGCCTTCCCTCCATAACGCTGGTGATAGTTTTCAGTCTATTCTCGCTACTTCCAGATGTGTCCAACGCCAAATAATCTGAGTAATATTCTGATTCAGACCCCTCTTGAGGAGACATCAATTTCAAGGGTTTGCTCCACCAGTTTTATGTTGCTTTAGTTTAGTAATATAGCATGGAAACAGGACCTTCGGCCCACAGAGTCCTCACCAACCATCAATCACCCGTTCACATTAGTTTTATGTTGTCCCACTTTCTCCTCCTCTCCCCACGCGGTCACAGGGAGAATGTAGTCAGGATAAAACCCGGGTCTCTGGCGCTGTAAGGCAGCAACTCTGCCGCTGCACCATCGTGCCTCCCTAGAACATTTTCTATGTAAATGGCGCCAAAATATAGGGACTGTGCATTTGTGGGTTGTGCTAAAGGATTTCACTGTGCTGTGCATATGTGGCAATAAAGAACTATTGAACCATTGAACAATCTGCCAGGAAGGAGTCCAGTGAGAGAGCTGCAGCATTAAACAGGCCTGCCAGACGAATCAGCCAGCAAAAATAAACTGGGCTCCACATTCCCTACGAATTCAGACATGAAATCTCCTGTTCCAATTTGAAAGTGACTTGAGATAAATAAATTGTCTGAAATGTAATGTAGAAAGTGCGTTTTTGTATTCACTCCAGTCGCAAGAAAACTGTTCTGGGTTAACACTAAACATCGTTTAAACATCCATGCAGGAAACAGTGGGATAACGATCACTAGCAGGTAGAGGAAATTAGTTTGTCTTGGGATCATGTTCGGCACGAACATGGTGGGCAGAAGGGCCTGATCATTTGCTGTACCTTTCTATGTCCTACAATTTCTATCCACCTTTGTCAAGCTTTCAGATCTGCCTAATTTTAGTTGTAAGCAGATTGAACTTTTGCCCTTTCATAAATATGGGATGATTTTGATAATAATGATTCTGGTCAAAGTTATGCTGTATCTCTAAACCCGATCCATTCCCCTAATGATTTTATGGACCTCAGCCTCCTGCGCTCAAGGAATAAAGTCCTAGTCTGCCCAACCTCTCCCTATGGCTCAAGCCCTTGAGTCCAGGCCACACCCTTGTCTCAATGCAATCTACTATTCTTACACTTCCACTATTCTTAAGTTTGATCGCACTTATTTATAGCACGATTTTACTGAGATGTATTTGACAATATGGATGTCACAGTACCCAAGTGATGATAAAGTACCATTGAACCATTAAGAATTAGGGAAGTGAGATAACAAGTTGGTTTTAGGATGGAGACTGGGAAGAGGAGGGATGGATAGGACAAGGTAAATATCTCAGGTGAGGTAGCAAGGTGATCTCACGGGCAGATAGATTAATGAGGGAAGGTAGAGAGAGATAGCAAACAAACAAAGGGGCATTTAAAGGCATTGAAATGCTGGTTAGAGTTGGCACTGAATCTGAAACAGAAAGGTAAATGCTCAGAAGGTCAGGCAGTGTCTGTGGAGAGAGCAAAACTAGAAAGATTAAACAAAAACTTACAGTTTGAAGTTTGATCTTTATTTTATGAGAAGTTGAAGTGAGGGACTACGTGAAGAACCCGCCAGCCCGCATGCGCGTCAATCTTCAGAGCAACTGTATGAAACCACAGACCACTTGCACAAACTTAAACTATAGAAAGATTAATAGCCTTTGACTTACCAAATGATCTTTATGAGAATCAGGGTTGGGAGTGGAGGGCACATAGTCCCTCCAACTTCTCATAAAATAAAGACCAAACTTCAAACGGTAAGTTTTCGTTTAATCTTTCTATTTTGTATCAAAGTCTCATGATGGGACTATGTGTAGCTTTTGAAGCTCTGTGGTTTCATGCAGTAAACCAATCTGTGTGTGAAACATTTAAACAGATAAGCCATAAATTGTAGAAAAGACATAGGCTATTAACAACATGATGCTAACTTACATACATTAACATTGCCCTTAATTGGATCACAGTCCCAATTGCCTTTGGGTTAAATAATTGCTCATGCAACACTGTTCAGAATTCTATCTGCAACCATCCAGACATGTTCAACAAAATTTTATAACTTATGAAAATGTGCTCATCTGAGCATCCTGCTGTTGCAAGATGATCAAAGGGGAAATTCCATTCTATTGGCTGCTAACGAGCCAGCCCCCCTGGTAGAATGAGACTTGAAATTATTTGAATCACTCCCGCTTTTACCTGCTTACACTCTATCCATCTTGAAATAGTCTGCAGCAAAAATCTCTTGTGAAATTATTCAATAACTATGAAGAAACTATCCTTCATTTCATAGGTACTAGTAAGCTCAGGGTATCTTTTTACATAATTAACACCCCAAATCACCGATCTGGTGGGTATGCTGTCAACTACAACTTAACCAACCGTGCCTGTTTGCTTTTTGAGTTCATTCATAAAAGCTATCTTTATGTCAGATATGACCCAGAGATCCAGACGGAGATTGTGTAAAGACTATGCTTTTTGTGCTGAAATCAGTTGACATAACCATAATTAACTTAAAATATACTGCTGCAGCATTAGGAATACAGTGGATGAATATCTGCATAATAATTTATACTGATTACACATTCCACGCTACTTTGAATCTAGGCTTTAGAGTGTTCATATAAAAGACACCTTTCATAACCTTAGTTACCAGTGGGTGAAAAACCAATCATTTGTTGTCCCACTTATAGAATAGATACAATGACAAAGCAGCAAGAGCAGCGTCAATTGTGCTATAACATAATCACTTCTCTTAAACCCAAACTGAAAGAACCACAAACTTTTAAAGAAGCTCACATGTATCTCTTCACAAACTTTCCATCCAACCATGCAATGATAGATGCATGCCAAATAGGCTGAATTTGCCACCAGTTGTGTCTTCGAGCAAATATAGGAGCTTCTTTCGGCAGACTTATCTACAATGGAAGCCCTGAGTGAGTAGGCCAAAATGGCACTACTATAATTCATGTTGTCTATAAACTCCGCGACAAAATGCCCTTTAGATCTGAGTAGGACAGCATTAACTTTAGAATTTTTGTAAATAGCCTAGGACTGAAGTCAACCCCTTAGGTAGAACCTAAAATTTCCAACACTGGCCTTGCCATAAAACACAAGATATATCTGTGCCTCTCGTATATTGATATGGAAAGATATACATCTTCAACATCAATTGAGGCCATAAATCCTCTGTAATCAGCTAAATTGCTGAATGGCAATTATCTATCTTAAACTGGTTATACCATGATCGGACTAGCCAAATCCAAGCCTGATTTGGCATCCTCCATTTTTCTTCAACCTTGAGCAAATATTAGAATATACCCCTCTAGTTCTTGGGCAGACTGCTCTTCCTTTGTGAGATGCCTCTGTTTTCACTTGCATAGCCATAGTTTCCTCTTTGAACCACAAGTATGGAAATCATGGCTCATCTTGCCACGGAGGAATTATTTAACCAGAAAACTGAATCTTATAACCGTTTATAATTTGTAACATGGAAAATTCGGAGGTTATCTGTCCCCACCTGTTTGTCGAACCGTCTTACCTATCTCCGACTTGAATATTGACAGCACATCCCATGCGACTGATGTAATAACATTCGCACACTCAACAACCTTCACCTCATTGTTGCTTTGCTGTCCATGACGAGACAGATGGTGACTGTAGATGTGATCAAGGCAGTTTCTGAGAAAGCCCTTGCTATAAAAACTACCAAGACTGCTAATAGAATAATAGACAAAAGGTGATATCACCCCCCGCCATGATGATCCAGCAATCCCTGAGATAGACACCACCAAAAATCTGGCCTCAGGCAGAAGACTAATAGTCAACTGATCCTAGACTTTGCTCTATCCCCTTGCACAGACATCCTGACCCGCTGGGGACAATACTGAGTATGAGGAGAGCGCTGCATCCATGGTGATCATCGCAACCTGCGAATAAAAGCCCTCTGGCTTGGTTAATTGTGTAGGCCTGGTGCTCCAAACCATCCTCAGTGAAACGGCATCTGCCACTCACTCGGTAGAGATGATATGTATGTATGTAAACGGGAGTCTCACCCTCCAAGAGTGTATTTACCACACCCACCGCAGCCTTGAAATTCTTTTGCACTAAATTAACATCAATTGGATAGACCTCAGGCCTATACCATCCTAACACAATTGAGTTTAGACTGCAAAAACACAAAAGTGCTAAAGTGTCTATTGTAAATCAGACAGCAGAATTTCCTCTACTGACCTTACAAAGGCCGAATCCTTCCCTGAGAAGACTCACAACTTTCTGAGGTATAAGGCCTTTTGACTTGTTTTGCTTCCATTGATGGCATAAACCTACCAAGCTCCAGTGTCATAATCATAACATATATCAGATCCTTATGATTAGAGTTGAAGCGTAACATCCACTTGATGTGGGAATACGAGTTCCCTGTCAACTCCTCACCGTCAGAGTCGCCACAAAAACTCAACAGCCCCCCACAGAGAGGCAAATATCATAATGCAACCCTGAACCAGGAATTGCTCCGCAGTCCTCTGACTGGAACCACCTGTCTCAGTCACCATTGTGCGCAACACATTCTCTTCGACCAGTCTCTCAATCAGGAATTCTGGTGGTGAGAGCCTACAGATTCATATTATATATATATTTACTATTTACAACGTGAACCTGCAAGTCAGATAAAAAATGTTACATTCCAGATCGGCCTTCTGCTGGTAGCTACCTATCACCGAAAGAACGGCAAATGATGTTCCGGCGAGCTGGCAACTCTACTAGCCGAGCTGAAAGAATTAAGCATGTGTTGAGGGAAACCTCAAAACTACCTCACTCTACTGAAGCAGCCTAATAAGCTTCGATCATAGATGTTGAGGCAGTGCTTCCCTGGCCAATATGTCCCATATGGGCAGCCAGTTTCAAGTTGGTCTATCCTGACATTGCTGTGCAAGACACACCTGCCAGCATTTCTGAGCCCAATGGAACAGACTGCTCTTCGGCCTACAGCCTCTTTGGAGCCTTGCTGGAGCTTACTGTGCAGGCCGCGCCTGCCATTACTCCAAGCCTGATTCGACAGGCCACTCTTTCGGACCCTTCTGCTCCTTCGGAGCCTTAGCGGAGCACACTGAACGGGCTACGCCTGCCATTACCCCAAGCCTGATTCAACAGGCTGCCCCTGCGGCATTCTGCCTTTTTCGGAGCCTTGCTGGAGCTGACTGTGCTGCCAGTCTCCGGGCCCACTGCACCTATTTTCGGACCAGCTGAAAAAAAAAAATTCTTACTTGCCGGAGCAGTTTTGAGCGGCTCCGAATCCCGCACCATGGGTCGACGTATTCTCATCACGAGACTTCGATATAAAATGAGCTATTATTATGCAAGGAAAGGCACAAAATGCTGAAGAACGGTCCTGAACCGAAACATCATCTATCCATGTTCTCCAGGGATGACCAGTTTACTCCAGCATTTTGTGAGCAATTTTGGGCATCATATCTATGCATGGATGTGCTGGCTCTGGAGAGGATCCAGAGAATGTTTACAAGAATTATCCTAGGAATGAGTAGGCTTAACATATGATGAGCATTTGTTAGCAAAGGGCCTGTACTCGCTGGAGTTTAAAAGAATGAGGGAGGACCTCATTGAAACATACAGAATAGTGAAAGGCTTGGATAGAGTGGATGTAAACCAGCATCTGCATTTCCTTGTTTCTACATTGGGTTATTTTTACACTTGAATAACCTTACAGTAGAACTGACATGATCCAAACATTGACACAGTTGGTAGAGCTGATGCTGCTCAGCACCAGATACCCGGGTTCGAACATGGTCTTGGACTTTGTGACTGTGTTGAGTTTGTACATTCTCCCTGTGATCGCGCGGGTTTCCTCCGGGTGCTTCGGTTTCCTCCCCGATTTCAAAGACGTGTGGATTTGTAGGTTAATTGGTTGTTGTAAATTGCCCCGAGGAAGTAGATGCAACATCTAGCTAGTATGAATGAGCGATCAGTGGGCGGTGGTATGGGCTCAGTGGGCTGAATGGCCCATTTCCACACTATATCTGTAATGTAAACTAAATGATAGTATACGTATACAAATAGTTTTATTCATTTTGCACAGGTGTGTTCATAAGATAATAAGTGATAGGAGTAGAATTAGGCCATTCGGTCCATGAAGTCTACTGCACCATTTAATCATGGCTGATCTATCTCTCCTAACCCCATTCTCTTGCCTTCGCCCCATAACTGACACTTGTACTAATCAAGAATCTATCAATCTCTGCGTTAAATATATCCATTGACTGCCGCCACAGCCTATTGTGGCAAAGAATTTCACAGATTCACCACCCTCTGACTAAAAATAATTCCTCCTCAACTCCTTCCTAAAAGAACATACTTTAATTCTGAGGCTATAACCTCTAGTCCTAGACTCTCCCACTAGTGGAAACATCCTCGCCACATCCACTCTATCCAAGCCTTTCACTATTCTGTATATTTCAATGAGGTCCTCCCTCATCCTTTTAAACTCCAGCGAGTACAGGCCCAGTGCTGACAAATGCTCATCATATGTTAACCTACTCATTCCTAGGATAATTCTTGTAAACATTCTCTGGATCCACTCCAGAGCCAGCACATCCATGCTCAGATATGATGCCCAAAATTGCTCACAAAATGCTGACTGACCAGCACTTTATAGAGCCTCAGCATTACATCCCTGTTTTTGTATACAAGCCCTCTCGAAATAAAGGTTGAAATAAATCAATGGTAAAACTTTTGGGAGATCCTAGACGAGAGTTACTAACATTGGACTTCCTATGTAGCTCACCGCTTGGTATGAATTTTGCTGGTCCTCGAGATTTTAACATGGTTGGTGCTATTTTTGAAGAAATGTTGAAGCATCAATTCTGGGTATGTCAATGCTAAACAACAATGTTGACAGAATAATATTGTCTCAGTAATGCTCGTTCAGAATATTAATATTGCAAATTCCAGCTGTGTTAGTGTGGTACAAATTAGTATGACAGTTTTTGATGTTAACATTTGAAAGATAAATTTCAGTCCTCACCTCTTGGGCAGTAATTTAGCAGAGTTAATCACCTCCTTGTCATAGAAATTACGTGATTTTCATTCAAGAGTTCAACCCCACCAAATTATGAATGTGCAAATTAAGACATGCAAGATACACCATTTACTGAGAGACACAAAGAGTCAGGCAACATCTCAGTAGGACAGGCAACATCTCTGGAGAAAATGAATGTTGGCTATTATGGTGAGATGACACTATTTTTCATGAGTCAAGTCAAGATTGTTTTATTGTCATATGTCACAAAACAGAACAATCAAATTCTTACGTGCAGTAGCACAACAGAATTATGTAAACACAGTGCTCTGTAAAGCCTTTCATAAACTCTTTGTTTGCCATTTTCAGGATTACGGATTTTCATCAGTAGAATGTTTCCTATTAGCCCTGAATGCATATTAAGGTTGTTCAGCGTATCAAACCTTTCTGAAGCCTCTCAAAGAAATATCCTGCATTGACAATGGTAGCTTGGCGGTGCTGCTAGTAGAGTTGTTGCCACATAGTTCCAGCAACCCCAGTTCGATCCTGACCTCGGGTGCTGTCTGTGTGGTGTTTGCACATTCATCCGGTGACTCCATGGGATTCCTCCGCATGCTCCAGTTTCCTCCCACATTCCAAAGACGTGCGGGTTTGTAGATTAATTTGCTTCTGTAAATTGCCCCGTGTGTAGGATGAGAAATTGGGATAACATAGAAGTAGTGTCGTGGTGATCGCTGGACTCAGTGGGCCGAAGGGCCTGTTTCCATGCTGTATCTCTAAACTAAACTAAACTAAACTAAACTAAACTAAAACTGAAACATTGGGAGAAAGTGCAGATTCCACTCAGACAGCACCGAAGGTCAGAATTAAACCTGATTTTAATTTAGTTTAGAGATACAGTATGAAAACACGCTCTTCAGCCCATCGATTCCACGCTGAACCATTGATCACCCGTTCACGGGGTTCTATGTGATCCCACTTTCGCGTCCACACCTTACATGCTAGAGGCAATTTACTGAGCCATATTATCCTGTAAACCCACACGTCTCTGGGATGTGGGAAGAAACCGGAGCACCCAGAAAAAACCTATGGAGTCACTGGATGTATGTGCAAACTCCACACAGACAGCACCCAAGCTCAGGATCGAACCGGGGTTACTGGAACTGTGTGGCAATAACTCTACTAGCATCACCGCTGAGCTGCCATTGTGCATGCAGGATATTTCTTCGAGAGGCTTCAGGAAAGTTTGTTATCCTGAACCACCTTAATATGCATTCAAGACTATTAGGAAACGTTCAGCTGATTGGAATCAGTGATCCTGAAGAAGGCAAACAAAGAGTTTATTACGGGTTTTGCAGAGCACTGTGTTGACATATTTATTGTGCTGCTACAAGTAAGAATTTTAATGTCCTGTCTTCCCCAGTGTAATGGGCGACCTTACAGAGGGCTGTAAAATCATGAGGGACTTAGAAAAGGTAAATGGTCACAGTCATTTATCCCAGGATAGGAGATTCAAAAACTAGAGGGCATAGTTTTAAGGTGAGAGGGAAAAGATTTACAAAGAACCTGAGGACGAGTTTTTTCACATCGAGGTTGAACAAATGGAACAAGCTGTGGTAGAAGATGGAACAATTGAGGAAGTGGTAGAGAGTACAACAATTACAAAATTTAGAAGATGTTTTGACAGATACAAGAATAGGAAATGATTAGTGGGTTATGGGCCTAATGCAGGCAAATGGATAGGAAGGAAATGCAGGGTGGTTTAGAACAAAGATAGACAAAATATTATGGAGTAAAGCCCCTGTCCCACTTACGTGTCCTTGGCACACTAATTACGCGAGCTCGTGGTCGCATTAAGGCACGACGGTCACGCAAAGGTCGCACGCGACTCCATAAGTCCGCACAGCCATCTGGAGCGCATGACGTCATTTGAAGATGGACACAAAATGCTGGAGTAACTCGGCGGCTCATGCAGCATTGTCCCCGCCCCACCCTAGTCGTCCTGCTAGTTCCACAGTTCAGATCCATATTTCCCTTCGTTATGACCTCTTTCACAGCCAACAATGGACCATTGGGCTGCAGCTTTCCTCAGTCACCGGCTCCAATTTGTCCTGAACCTTTTCATACCTCCAGTTTCCCTCTCTCCTGACTCACAACCTGAAGAAGGGTGTTGACCCGAAACGTCACCTGTTCCTTTTCTCCAGAGATGCTGCCTAATCCACTGAGTTACTCCAGTGTTTTGTGTCTGTCTGCAGGCAAATGGAACTTGCTCTGGAAGGCACCTTGGTCAGTATGGACGAGTTGGTCCAAAGGGCCATTTTCAGTGTCTGTATAATTCTGTGACTATGACATGGAATGCAATAGCAATTAATTAAAATTCTTGAGTGGCCAGTTTATGTATTCATACCTACATAGACAATAGGTGCAGGAGCAGGCCATTCGGCCCTTGTAGCCAGCACCGCCATTCAATTTGATCATGGCTTATCATCCACATTCAGTACCCCGTTCCTGCCTTCTCCCCAAAATCCCTTGATTTTGCTAGCCCGAAGAGTTCTATCTAACTTTCTTTTGAATGCATCCAATGAATTGGCCTCCACTGCCTTCTGAGGCAAAGAAATCCACAAATTCACAACTCTCTGTGTGAAAAAGTTTTTCCTCATCTCAGTTCTAAATGGCCTACCCCTTATTCTTAAACTGTGGCCCCTGGCTCTGGACTCGCCCAACATCGGGAATATGTTTCCTGCATTTAGCATGTCTAATCCCTTAATAATTTAATATGTTTCTATAAGATATCCTCTCATCCTTCTAAATTCCAGTGAATACAAGCCCAGTTGCTCCATTCTTTCATCATATAACAGTCCCACCATCCTGGGAATTAACCATGTGAACCTACGCTGCACTCCCTCAATAGCCAGAATTTCCTTCCTCAAATTAGGAGATCAAAACTGCACACAATGCTCCAGGTGCGGCTCACCAGGGCCTGGTACAACTGATATCTCGTTATACCGTGTTCTCCTTGAAAAAGGGATATTCAGCTCAGAGCAGTATTGAGATCTTTGCACATAGAAGCTCCCTCAACTCAAACGGAATAGGGGAGTAAGACAACAACCTTCACACTAAATACTGTTTTTATTTTAGAAAAGACAAGGTGCCAGATTCATGTAATTTGGCTGTTTTGACTCCTATATCCAGGACTTGTCAAATTCATCGAGCAAGACACTGTAGATGTCTCTGCAATACTTAAGTGAAACAGCCATAGAAATAATGAGAGAAAACTTACAATCATGTCATATCCTCACATGTTGTAAGACCCATGCACTCCACAGCACAGTGATGCAGCTGGTAGAGCTGCTGCCTCACAGCGCCGGAGACCCAGGTTCGATCCTGACCTTGGGTGCTGTCTGTGTGGAGTATGCACAGTCTTTCTGTGACCGCGTGGGTTTCCTCCCACATTCCGGAGACATGCAGGTTTGTAGGTTGATTAGTCTCTGTAAACTGCCCCCAGTGGGTAGGGAGTGGATGAGAACGTGGGCTAACGGAAGTAGTGTGTGGGAGATCAACTCGGAGGGCCAGAGGGCCTGTTTCCACGCTGTATCTCTAAGCATAAACTAAACAAGAAGATTTTCATGCTCATAGGGGCCCTCATCCTTGCCTTCAGCGGCACACTCTCACTCAGTGAGATGCTCACGTAGCCGTGTGCCCCTTCATACACATAGCCACAGAGTGTGCCAGATTATAGAGAAAACCCCTGCACCCAGAGTAACTCCTCAATATATTGCACACTGGTTAAAGCATTGCCATTGCAGACAGTGAGGACTGCTGTAAAAAATAGTCTGAGGTCATAAGGTCATAAGGAATAGAATTAGGCCATTCAGCCCATCAAGTCTACTCTGCCATTCAATCGTGGCTGATCTATCTCTCCCTCCAAACCCCATTCTCGTGCCTTCTCCCCTTAACCTCTGACACCCGTACTAATCAAGAATCGATATCTGTTGTAAAAATTTCCACTGACTTGGCCTCCACAGCCTTCAGTGGCAAAGAATTCCGGAGATTCACCACCCTCTGACTAAAGACATTTATCCTCATCTCCTTCCTAAAGGAACATCCTTTAATTTAGAGGCTATGACCTCCAATCCTAGCCTCTCCCACTAGTTGAAACATCCTCCCTACATCCACTCTATCCGAGCCTTTTGCTATTCTGTATGTTTCAATGAGGTTCCTCCTCATTCTTCTAAACTCCAGCGAGTACAGGCCCAGTGCCGATGAACGCTCATCATACGTTGACTTACTCATTTCTGGGATCATTATTGTAAACCTCCTCCGGAGACAAACAAGATAAAGTAGAGATGTGCATGAAGCTAGTTGGACCACAGATTCAATACCGTGCATAGTTCTAGTCACCACAATGCATTAAAAGATGCGATTGCACTGCAAAGGGTGCAGAGTGGAGGAAGGTGATTGGATTTTATTGCCTTTCATTACAGTGAGGAACATGTGGAATCTGCTGTGGTGGATGTTTATATTAACTTCTATGTAGTTGTGTGTCTTGGTGCTTTTTTTTAGTATGGCCGTATGGTAATTTGAATTCCACTGTACATTAATTGGTACACGTGACCTTGAAGCCTTGAGTGACAGACAAAGATGCTACCCAGTCGGGAAATTTGCAGCTAGGAGAGAAGATTGCATAAATTAGGTTACATTTTCCTCTGGAAAATCCAGAAGTGGCTGAGGAGAGACTTAATTGAGCTGCATTAATGGGCCTGTCCCACAGGCGATTTTTTCTGTGACTGCCGGCGACTGTCATAGTCATAGCAGGTCGCTGAAAAACCGGCGACTGGACCCCCCCATGACAATGTCTACAACAACCTACCACCTAGTCGACGTCCTGCTACAGCAAGCTACCGACAACCAGCGACCCATTAGGACCTATGACCACACCCACGGCAACCTACGACAACCTACGTCCACCCGCAACAAGGTAAGACAATTCAGTCGCCGGTACCTGTCGCCGGTTGACGTAGGTAGTCGCCAATGGAATTCACCGAAGCCAGCAACGGCAATAACCTACGTCATTCTGGCGACAACCTATGACAGCACCTACGTCAGGAGAAGTCAAGCTACGCTCATTGGCGTCAAGTGAACTGTCGCCGACTGTCAAAAAGTTTTAAACATTTCAAAATCCAGTGGCGACCAGAAAAACGCTTCGATTCTTTAGGCGACTGTGGAGACTACTCACGACCATACAGGCAGCACCCCGGCGACCATGTGGCGACAACCTAGTCGCCTGTAGTCGCCTAAAAAATCGCCTAAGTGGGACAGGGGCATAACATTATGGGAGGCCTGGGTGGAGTAAATAGGGAAGTCCTGTTTCTTGTAGTAGAGTTATCAAAAACTAGGGAGCCTAGGTTTAATGTATTTGACGGAAGGATTAGAGAATGAAAAGGGTCTTGAATTCAATGCCTGAGAAGGCATTACAGGTTTAAATCCTCAAAACATTTAAAGTAGGCAAGGAGCTGTAATCTGCAGAGCGATGGGTCTGCTGCTCTGACATCCATCTTTGTCTCTGAAATACTTCAACTCAGAAATGGATTAAGTGGATTACTGTAGAACAAGATTATGGAACTGTTTTCCACTCCTTATCTGGGCCGGTGTCAATCTTTGTTCTTTAAGTCTCCTAAGTAATGCCATGCTGCAGTTTACTTGATCGTGTGTGCTACATAAATACCAATTTTTCGTGGCATTTTTGGTTGAGCCGCTGAGCCAGTCAATTCATTAAAGATAGACACTGAGTGCTGGAGTAAAGCCCCTGACCCACTGTACGAGGTAATTCAAGAGTTCTCCAGAGTTTTCCCCTGTTTCGAATTTGGATAATGTCCGTAGCGGGTCCATAGGACTTCGTGGATGTCTCGTAGCGGCTCGTAATGCTAATGGTAGATACTTGGGACAACCGGTAAACTCGTGACGTTTTTTCATCCATGTAAAAAATGTCCACGAGTAAAAAAATACTCTACTTTTTACTCGTACGAGCCGCTGCGAGATATCCACGAACTCCTACGGACCCGCTACGGACATTCTCCGAGTTCGAATCAGGGGAAAACTCGGGACAACTCATGAATTACCTTGTACAGTGGGACAGGGGCTTAACTCTATGGGTCAGGCAACATCTCAGGAGACCTTGGATATGCAATGTTTCGTTTGATTGATTGTAAGAGGGGTGGGGGGGATATAGAAACAATAAAAGGCAAGGCAAGAAAAGAGAGAAGGCAGGTACGGGATGCTGAGTTGGATGATCAGCCATGATCATATTGAATGGCGGTGCAGGCTCGAAGGGCCAAATGGCCTACTCCTGCACCTATTTTCTATGTTTCTATGTTTCTAAAAGACTAAGACAAATCAGGGCCGGCAACTGATCAAATATGTATTAGAGTGTTAGCTACTGAATGGAGCAAACTTTAAAGAAAATGTGCAGGCAAGTGTTTCTACTCAGAGGGTGGTGAGTGCATGGAACACACTGCCGGGGATGGTGGTGGAGGTAGCTACAACAATGCCAATTAAAAGGCTTTTGGATAGGCATGTGGATATGCAGGGAATGGAGGGATGTGGATTATGTGTACTCAGAAATGAAAGGCGGCAGATAAAATAGTGGTCGAGCTGTTGCCTCACAGCGCGAGAGACCCGGGTTCAACCCTGACTATGGGTGCTGCATGTGTGAAATTTGCATGTTCTCCCTCTCACCACATGCGTTTTCTTTGGGTGTTCTGGTTTCCTCCCACATTCCAAAAATGGGCGGGTTTGTAGGTTAATTGGCTTCTGTAAATTTCCCCTATTGTGTAGGATAACGTGGAACTAGTGTGCGGGTGATCAATGGTCTGTGTGGACTCGGTGGGCCGAAGGGCCTGTTTCCACGCTCTATCCTCTAAAGTAAACTGAAAAAAAATGGTCTTGGGATCATGTTCACATTGTGGGTCCTCAGCTTGTTCTATGTTCAGTGTTCTCTGTACTGAAGTTTGTTATGGGTATTGCCTTTAATTAGTACTGCAATAAATACCACAACACTTGTGTGTGTATGTGTGTGTGTTGATCACAAATACATTGGGAGGAAGAGGAGTTGATGTAGGAACAGGAGTGGGTAAATTGTCACAAATTCTCATTAAATGCATATTTGATGTGGTATTGAAAAGTGCGTGATGTCAAGGTGAATGAACATATACTCTTTGAAATATCAGAGGTGTTTTGAAGTGAATGTCTGTGTGTCAGTTACACAGTTGATAACAGTTAGAAATATATATTGGAGTCTGGGTCTGTTATTGAAATAATTATTATGGTTTCCAATGCCAATGTGAGTTGATCTAAGATACGAATGTACAAGACACAGCTAGTTGGTTCAGTTTCAAGAAAATGCTTTAACTTGACACTGTGTTCAGCATGGACAATATAGGTCGAAAGGCCTGTTCCTGTGTTTAGTTTTAGTATAGTTTAGAAATATAGCGTGGAAACAGGCCCAAGTCCGCGCCAACCAGCGATCACCCCATACACTAGCACTATCCTACACACTGGGGCCAAATTAAAGTCTTTACCAAAGACAATTAACCTCCAAACCTGCACGTCTTTGGGAAACTCCACACAGACAGCACCCGAGGTCAGGATTAAACCCGGATCGTTGACATTGTAAGGCAGCAAATCTACCACTGCACCACCGTGCCACCCCTGTACTCTACAGTTCTATGTTCTATGACTACACGGTTTAATGACATTTTAATGACTTGCACTCTCTTGACTGAAATTTTTTTATGCTTTACCAAGTCACCTTTAATCAAGGCAAATTGTTGTCTCACTGAAGTACTGCAAGTGAGAAATGGATTTTGTGGATTACTGTAGGACAGGATCATGGAACTGGCTTCCACAAATCAGGAGTTCATTGCATCCTGCATCAAATTAGTTGCTTTCAACTGACAAATTGGTATGATCAACTACAACAAATCCTTTTGCCAAGCTGCTAGGAATGTCCAGATATAGAGTGAGAAAATAACCCCATGTCTTCTGTGTTTCTTCCACAATCAGAGATAGGGTACTCATTTTGTGCACAGCTGTATCTATGGCAAGATTTCAATTTTAATATGTCCAGTTTTCAGCCTGGTGTTCAACTTGCTGAGAATGAATGTAACAGGCAAGGTGCATTCAATTTATGGGTGTTGGATAAAAACATGCTATTTGAAATGGGTTACACACTAGGTATTCACGTGATTTTTATTTGTTAACCAATTCAAACTTGACTTTAGACTTTTGAGATACAGCGCAGAAACAGGCCCTTTGGCCCACCGAGTCCGAGCCTACCACCGATCATCCCATACACTAGAACTATCCCTACACACTAGGGACAACGTACGATTTTTTTTACCATAGTCAATTAACTCGCAATGTCTTTGGAGTATGGGAGGGGAACGAAGTGGAGGGACAAGTCATATCCAACTATTTCCATGCTGCCCAGTTTCTGCTGAAAGCAAGTCATCAAAATTCCTTGAAGGCACTTAATGCAGTTAATCGCTGTTGAAGTAATTGATTCAGTTCACAAGAATGCTTCTCCCTGTCCTGGAAATATAAAAGAAAGACAATTTAGGAGCGCCGCAATTGATAAGGGAAGCCCTTAAATGGTAGATACAGTTTACAGAAAGCACACCCTACAGATGCAATTAAATCTAAAGTTAACAATAAGGTCATAAGTATGTCATGAAGCGTAATGTATATATTGAAATAATCTACCACCAGTCTCAAGTAGGCATCTCAGTTGCCCAATGCTGGATCCTAAGGAACGTATCTGAATTTGCTGTTAGGGCATGTTGTCCTCATTCTTCTGGGTGAGAGTCATGCAGAGCAGGAAACAGGCCTATCAGCCCAACCTGCCGATGCCTACTCTAGTTCCATCTGCCCGCAGTTGGTCCCTCGCCCTCTGAACCTTTCCTATGCATGGACCTATCCAAATGTCTTTTAAACGTTGTTATTTTACCTGCCTCAACTATCACCTCTGGTAGCTCTTTGCATAGACCCACCACCCTCTGTGAAAAAGGTGGACCCTCAAATTCCTCTTAAATCTTTCTCCTCTCACCTTAACCTATGTCCTCTTTTTCTTGACATCCCTACTCTGGGTAAAATATTCTGTGTATTCACCCTAATACAACTCAATAAGATCACCTTCAGCTGCCAGGAATGAACAGGGTAACTTCACAGAGTCATTTACCCAGAGTAGGGGAATCAAGAATCAGAGGACATGGGTTTAAGGTGAGGGATGAAAGATTTAATAGGAACCTGTGGGGCACCTTTATGGTCGGTTTATAGAACGGAGTAGGTAGTTGAAGCAGGTAGTATCACAACATTTAAAATACATTTACGCAGGTAAATTGATAGGATAGGTTTGGAGGGATATGGGCCAAACACAGGCAGGTGGGACTAGTGCAGATGGGGCATGTTGGTCGGCATCGGGAGGTTAGGCCAAAGGGCCTGTTTCCGTGCGGTATGACTCTGCGCCCTAATAAATAAAGTCCTAACCTGTCCAACCTCTCTGCATAGTTCAGGCCTTTAAATCCTGGCAACCAGAATCTTCTCTGCACACCTTTCAGCCTCACAACATACTTCCAATAGCAAAATTGAACAGCAGACTTCAAATATGCCCTCACTACGTCTTGTACATCTGTAATATAACATCTCAACTTCTATACTCAATTTCCTGAACGATGAAGGCCAATGCACCAAAAGCCTTCTTAACCACAACATCTACAATACGTGTGACACCACTTTCAGGGAACAATGTACCTGCACCCATAGATCTCTCTGCTCTACAACACTCCCCAGGTCCCTGGCACTCACTGTGAAGACCCTGCCCTGGTTTGACTTCCCAAAATGCTTGTTCATTATCGTTTAATTAACAAATTCAATCCCCCTACTCCTTTACCATCAAGTAATTTAGACCAATTGCCAGAAACGTTCTTTCATCAACCCTTAAATAGACTAGCGACGCATCTTAATGTCCTTCTCGAGTGATTACAAATGCACAGGTAACTCTTTAATTATCGGCACGCAATACTTGTTATTGAATAGAGAACAAACTATAATTTGTCAGTGGAAAATTTGGAGAAAATGTATATTTTATGTTTTCATTTTTAATTATCTCGCCTTTTCCCTTGCCTTTCTGTTTCACAACAATCTCCTTAATAAACAGAGTTCTACAGCTCTCATTTTCACTTGCTTAAATCGTGCACCATGGGGGAAAGAAAAGCAATGCATGATAGATCAAAGTAATTTTTCTCATCCTTAACGCTCCAGTTGTTGAGACAATTGCACAATTAAAACTAATCCTTGCTGGGTTCGGTGCCTCCCGTGGTGCTCCGTGCAGCATGCAAGGCATAATTCTTTCCGGATCCGTTTCAGCTGCTGTCTTTGTGTGATTTTCGGGAACTTGGTGCACTGTCAGGGTCGGGATCGGGTTCAGAAGGTGTTTCTATTCAGGAACGTATTGTATGCAAGGAAAGCCACGCAGGGGTACAGAACTCTTCCCCAATCCCATCCCATTCTCCCATCCTTTCACTCTTGCTCCATACTCTTCCTATTCACCCTCGTCCTTCTCCCCTTTCCCATCTCTCCATCCCCACACGTTCCCACCCCTCCGTCCCCTCCCCTTCCCATCTCCCCATTCTCCCCGTCCCATCCCCCTTATCTTGCCAGTCCCTTTCCTTCCCATCCCCCACATTTTCCCATGTCCCCTCTCTTCCCCTCCTCTTCCCCCCATTCTCCCTGTCCCCAATCACCCCTTCACTTGTCTGCACGTTCACACATGGAGTTGTACAGCTCTTTGGCCCAACCTGCCCACACCAATCAACATGCCCCATCTATACTAGTCCCATCCCATATCTCTCTAAATCTATATTATCCATGTACCTGTCCAAATGTTTTTTAAAAGTTCGATCACACCTGCCTCAGCTTCCTTCTCCAGCAACTCATTCTATGTACCTATCATCCTTTGCATAAAAATGTTGTCTCTCAGGTTCCTATTCTATACGTCCTCACCTTAAACTGATATCCTCTGGTTCTTGATTCCCTTACTCTGGTAAAAGACTGTGCGTTTACCCAATCTATCCCTTTCATGATTTTACACACATCTATGAAATCACCCCTCCTCCCCCTGCACTTTAAGGAATAGAGCCCCAGCCTATTCAACCTCTCCCATTTGCTCAGGCCCTCGTGTCCTGGCAACATCCTCATAAATCTTCTCTGCACGTTTTCCAGCTTGACAACATCTTTCATTTAACAGGGTGACCAAAACTGGCGTACAAGGATACCCAGATTATTATTTCAATGGTGTCAGATTAGGAAAGAGGGAAGTACAACGAGACCTTGGTGTCCTTGTATGCCAGTCACTGAAAGTAAACATGCAGGTGCAGCAGATAGTGAAGAAAGCTAATGGCATGTTGGCCTTCATAGCGAGAGGATTTGAGTTTAGGAGTAAAGAGGTCCTTCTGCAGTCGTACAGGGCCCTGGTGAGACCACATTTGGAGTATTGTGTGCAGGTTTGGTCTCCTAATTTGAGGAAGGACATCCTTGCTATTGAGGCAGTGCATCGTAGGTTCACGAGGTTAATCCCCGGGATGGCAGGACTACCATACAGTATGAGGAAAGATTGAAAAGACTGGGCTTGGATTCACTGGAATTTAGAAGGATGAGAGGGGATCTTATAGAAACACATAACATTATAAAACGACTGGACAAGCTAGATGCAGGAAATATTTTCCCAATGTTGGGGGAGTCCAGAACCAAGGGCCACAGTCTAAGAATGAAGGGGTGGCCATTTAAAACTGAGATGGGAGAAAAAAGAAAATCATCCTGAGAGTTGTGAATTTGTGGAATTCCCTGCCACAGAAGGCAGTAGAGGCCAATTCACTGGATGTATTTAAAAGAGAGTTAGATAGAGCACTAGGGGCTAGCGGAATCAAGGGATATAGGGAAAAGGCAGGAAAGGGGTACTGATTGTGGATGATCCGCCATCATCGCATTGAATGGCGGTGCTGGCTCAAAGGGCCAAATGGCCTCCTCCTGCACCTAATTTCTATGTTTCTCACTGAACATAATACTCTAAATTTGACCTCACAAATGTCTTGAACAACTTGAAACATGATCTCCGAACCTCTGCACTCAATACACTGACTGATGAATGACGAACTTGCTCCCTCATTCCGTCATTCACTCCAAACCCTTCAAATTCCCACTTACCCACCCAGCCTGAATAAAGATACAGTAAATCTTACAATAACAGACCTCGGCAGTAGGTTTTTGCGATTATCCGCTATAACCGAGTGAGAGGGTGTAATGTGGAACCAAAGGCCATGAGGGAAGAAATGTGGCGTTGAGGGGGGTTGAACATGCGGGAACACGCCTGAGAACCAAAGATCCCGAGGACCCACACACTGTGCGCCAGCTCATTGGGTAACTGGCGGAAGGGGGGAGGGTGCAACAGAAGCTCGGTCTGCTATAACCAAAATCCGTTGTATAGAGGTCCATTATTGCGAGGGTTTACTGTAGAGGTAATTGACAAGTACATGCATGCACCTTCAACCTCTTACTTTAAGGAAGGGCTTTCCCCTCCTAATGACAGCAAATTAGAAGATCTCCATGTGCCCCTACTCAGTAAAGTCTGGGGGAAAGCAAAAAGATGTAACTTTGCAGCAGGATGAATAAAACCTGCCATTAGAAAAAAGAAAAATCAACCAATTGAGCAGTTACATCCTCTGGGTGCTCTGGTTTCATCCTACTTCCCAAAGACGTGCGGGTTTGCAGGTCAATTGGCCTCTGTAAATTGCCCCTAGTGTGTAAAGGGTGGATGCAAAAGTGAAAATAGCGTAGAACTAGTGTGAATGGATGATCGCTGGTCGGAGTGGACTTGGTGATCTGAAAGGCCTGTTTCCATGCTGCATCTCCAAACCAAACCATACCATCTTGGAAAAAAAGTCAACCCAAAGCAGAAAACACTATGTTTCACAACTATTGCAACTAACTGTGAATATTTGTGCTTCAAAATGGTGAAGATTTGCGCAGATTTGAAACATTTAGGGGGAACTGGGCCAAAAGCAGGCAGGTGGGAGTAGTGTAGATGTTACATGTTGGCCGGTATGGGCAAGTTGGGCCAAATGTTCTATTTCCACGCTGTAAGACTCTATTACTTTACGATACAGCTTCCCTGTATACAAACAGTGCATGAATACAAATCTGCTTAAACTGATAAACTCCACTAGGGAATGTAGTGTGAGCATGCAAGGCATTTGAATAAGAATTTCACCCATCAAGAGTTGCACTCTGCACAGATGGGCAGCTGGTGCAGACAGTGGTGATTTGACTGGAATAGAATGGAATGTCTGGAATGTTACTGAGCGAACTCTTTGAATCAAATCGGAATAACAACCTTTTTAAAAAATGGGTAAAATATGGTTTAGTTTGGGATCAGGAATTATAAGGATCAGTAAGGGCGACACGGCGGTGTAGCGGTAGAGATGCTGCCTCACAGCGCCAGAGACCCAGGTTCGACCCTAACCACGGGTGCTGTCTGTACGGAGTTTGTACGCTCTCCCCGTGACAGCATCGGTTCTCCCCGAGTGCTCCACTCCAAAGACATACAGATTTGAAGGTTAATTGGCTTTGGTAAAATTGTAAATTGTCCCCAGTGTGTAGGATAGTGCTTGTGTGTGGGGATTGTCGGTCAGTATGGACTCAGTGGGCCGAAGGGCCTGTTGTTGCGCTGTATCTCTAAACTAAACTAAGTACAGACTGAAGTGATTGATCCTGATGGTCTATGAGTTAACATATCATATGCAAGAAATCTGTATAGGCTTCACAACGCAAGGCATAAGACTGCTATTCTGGAGTTGGCTTGTCTTAACTTTAGAAAACAGTCAGTGAGATTCCTAAAATAATCTCAGTACATTTGATAAATTAAATAAAGCCTTTTGTAGACATAACCTGGGGAAGTAATGAGTTTAAATGAGGTGAATTTTCTTCCAACAATCCATCATCAAATTGGAGTGGCACTTTCAACTCATCTGTGTGTAAGATTCATACACAGTAACCTTTACATAACGCTTCCCCTCGCTGCCCTCCACCACCAGCCCAATTCTCCTCTCCCTACCTCATAAACTATGACACCTTTCTCTGTTATTCTGATGCAGCCAACTGAGGAAATTAGAAGCTAAACAGCTAACTGACTGTTTTGAGAAAGCTAATATGTGCATAATAAGCTGACAATTCCAAACAGCCTCTGAATATGCACTGATGTGTGAAATAATGGCACAAAGTAACAAGAGAATGCAGACTCCTAATTAAACTGTGGGTGACAGTTTAAGGGCAGCACAGTGGCGCAGCGATAGAGTTGCTGCCTTATAGCGCCAGAGAACCAGGTTCAAAACTGACTACAGGTGCTGCCTGTATGGAGTTTATACATTTTCATGCGAGTTTTTCTCTGGGTGATCTGGTTTCCTCCCACATTCCAACGATGTGCAGGTTTGTAGGTTAATTGTGAAAACTGTCCCCACTGTGCAGGATGGCCGATGATCGCCTGTTGGTGCGGCTTGGTGGGCCGGTGGGCCTGTTTCCACGCTTTATCTCTGAAGTCTAAAGTGAAGACTTAACTTTAATCAACATTAGGCAATTAGTGAATGAAATGACCATGTTGACTCTTCATCATATTGGGAACTATTGAAAAAAGAAAGGGAGTAAAGAGGAAGGGGGAAAATGATACAAATGTGCAGATATTAGATTATGTTTCCAAATGGGAAGGCTACCTCATTATGCGAGGAACAATCAGCCTATATTATGAATGATTGATTGTTTGATTGAAAAATACAGCATGGAAACAGGCCCTTCGACCCACCAAAACCACATCAAGGATCAATCACACTCATTTGATGCCGCCTGACCCACTGAGTCCCTCCAGCACCTTGTAGCGTGCATTAGAGTCAATGCATTTAATACTTGCTTCTTTTCAGCTACATTGTAGTGTCAGGGAAATCAGTAGTTCAGTTTAGAGATACAGCATGGAGACATGCCCTTCGGCCCATCGAGTCCTCGCCAGCCATCGATCACCTGTTCAGTCTAGTTCCCACACTTTCTCATCAACTCCCTGCACACAAGGGGGCAATTTACAGAGGCCAATTAACCAACAAAAGGCACAACTTTGGGATGTGGCAGGAAACTGGCGCACCTGGAAGTACCCACGTGGTCACAGGGAGAACGTGCCCCCAGTGGAGGGAGAAGATGCAAACTCCACTGTGTCAGCTCCAAAGATCAGGATCAAACCCATGTCTCTGGTGTTGTGAGGCAGCAGCTCTACCAGCTGCGCCTCTCTGCCGCCCTCTGAGGTTTGAACCTAGATACCCTTGATTTTGAAGTGAGGATTCCAGTTGAATGCATGAAAGCATTAAATATCTGTGGACCTCATTGCCACAGACAGCCGTGGAGGCCGTCAATGGATATTTTTAAGGCAGAGATTGATAGACTTTTGATTAGTAAGGGTGTCAGGGTTATGGGGAGCAGGCAGGAGAATGGGGATTGAGAGGGAAAAATAGATCTACCGTGATTGAATAGCAGAATAGACTTGATGGGCCGAAGGGCCTAATTCTGCTCCTATAACTGATGAACTTATGAAAGATGCACCATTTTAGCAGAAATACATATTGGCCTTTGTACTGTAATCATAAAATCTCACAACATTATAGAAGCCCTTTCAGCTTATTTTGACGACAAAAGAGCTCTTCAGTTTATTGCATTTTTCGACTAATTCCCCAATAACTGCAATTGTCTCTCCGTCAAGTATTTATCCAATTCTCTTTCGAAATATCCTTTGTGAATCTGCTTCCATTACTGTGTCAGGCAATATGCATTAGATGATAATTTGGCAAATCTATTCAATGATGTCAATGCTAATACCGGATCTGTCCTGGGTATCCCGATGGAAATCCCAGCTGTCAGCACTGGTTTAAACCAGAGTATGCAGCAGCACCCTTGCACCCTGCTGCAGTTGCTGCTGTGCTGCTCTGGGACAGCGGGACCCCTTTGCAGGTTTGCCAGTTTTCACACTGTGAAGCCTCCCTGCTGAGTCCACAGCAGATTAAACCAAGAGCAGGCATTGCAGCCCCATTCAAATCAATGGGAGAAATGTAGGTTTAGGTTCAGGTTGAGGTTTATTATTGTCACAGGTACTGGGGTAACATGAAATGCTCTGTTTTGCATGCAATCCAGTCAAATCAGACAATTCTATATATAGTTTAGTTTAGTTTAGAGATGCAGCATGGAAACAGGCCCATCGGCCCATTGAGTCCAAGCCAACCATCAATCACCCATCCACACTTGTTCTATGTTATTGCACTCTCTTATCCACTTCCGACACATTAGGAGCAACTTAATCTTTTACAGACGTCAATTAACCTGCAAATATGCACCGTTGGGATATGAGGGGAAACTGGAGCTCCAAGTTCACATGGAGAATGTGTAAACTCTATACAGACAGCATCCGAGGTCAGGGTCTCTGACGCTGTGAGGCAGTTGTTCTGCCAGCTGCAACAACAAAACTATCCCTGAGCCTGGTGGCACATACTTTCAAGCTTCTGTACCTTTTGGTGAATGGGAGCTAGGAGAAAAAGGAATGATCTGGGTGGGACGTCTTTAATTACGTTGGCTGCTTTAGGGGGCAAATCAGTGGCTGGAAGATGACTATATTGATATTTGAGTTAATTTTCATGTCTTAGTTGATTTTTAATTTGCAGATGCAGTATTTGCATTTTTAGAATACATTTTACTATTTGTGATCTTTAACATTTTCATTCTTTTCACAGCAGCCCTTAAAAGTTATCGACTGTTTGTGAAAAACATCTTTGGCATTCACAAACAGTCAGTAATGCTGAGGCCTCTGACAGCTGCTGGTCCTGGGGGTGGGATCCCTGGGGCTTTTGAGTACAGCTGACTGCCTGAACTGATCGAGTCCCTATGCTGTAATCAGCCATGTTGAAGCAGAGAGAGACAGCAGCGCAGTGAGGTATTGTGCTGGGAGCCTCGCTGGAGCAAACTGCATGGTCAAGGAGCAGGCAGGTAGTCATTTCAGGAAAGTAGGAAATCTGCCCCAGTACCTTCCGGTGTAATTGCAAGGAATAAAACTTAAATAACTTTTAATTTTAATTTTAGAAATAGAGTTATAGTCAAACAGCGTGTAAACAGGCCCATCGGCTCAATTTCACCACACCGTCCCATCTACACTTGTCCCACCTGCCTGCATTTGTCCCATTTCCCTCTAAACCTATCCTGTCTATGTCTAAATACCTGTCAAAATGTTTCTTAAACATTGTGACAGTACCTACTTCAACTACCTCCTCCAGTAGCTGGTTCCACCACCCTTTGTGTAAAAAAGGTACCCCTTAGTTTCTTATTAAATCTATCCCCCGCACCTTAAATTCGAGTGTAATCGCAATGATTTTGAATAAAGCTTAAATAAGTTTAAGTTTTAGACATAGAGCGTGGAAACAGGCCCATCAGTCCCCCAACTCGGCGCCAACCAGCATTAACCCATACACTAGTTCTATTTTAAACCCTGAGGACAATTTACAGAAGCCAATTACCTTACAAACCTGTACTTCTTTGGACTGTTGAAGGAAACTGAAACACCCAGATAAAACCACCATGGAGAACGTAGGAACTCGGTGCAGATAGCACCCGTAATCAGGATCGAACCCGGGTCTCTGGCACCATCAGGCAGCAACACTACCGCTGCCCCCTCAGAAGGTTCATTTAAATATTTCTGCATTCCAAGTTACAAAACTTCACGTGTTGCAAGGCTAAACACCCCAACACAGTCAAATTAATATCTTACATTTATAATATTTACAATATTCTTTTAGATAGTGAGAATCCGTCGACGGAATTACATAGATAAGCATGGGAAAATGAATTAGTTCAACCCATAACGAAACATATTTGGGATGAAAGTCTACAACATATACATCAATGTGCGTTAAACGCCAGACATTCTTTAATACAATTTAAAATATTACATAGATTGCATTATTCTAAAACAAAATTAAATAGATTTTTTCCTAATATTTCTCCTATGTGTGATAAATGTCAATATTCTGAGGCTAATTTAACCCATGCCTTTATAAGTTGCATAAGAATTAAAACATTTTGGGTGGATATTTTTTAAATTATTTCCACAGTGGTTAATACTCAACTGGAGCCCGATCCTAAATTAATAATATTGGGTATATCTGAACAATACCTAAAACTTACAATAAACCAAAGAAATGTCCTTGATTATAGTATAATAACTGGGAAAAAATTAATATTAAAATTTTGGAAAAACCCTGCATCCCCTACAATCAAAATGTAGATCATGGAGATGTCGGAGACCTTAAATCTGGAAAAAAATAGATTTGTCTTAATTGACAAACCAGAATTATTTATTAGAATATGGTCTCCGTTCATAGATTATTTGAAGGGGTAGATTGGGCCGGCGCTGAGACCTGACGGGAGCTTGAACCCAGGACTAGATGAATAGTTATGCTTTCTTACCTACGGACCTATCTCCTAAGTTGTATTATGGATAGTTTATTCTATTTTTCTAATTTTCTTTCCTTTTTCTTTATTTTTTCTATCTATTAAAAAAATAATAATAATTAGAGTCAATGTTAATATGTAACCGATAAATGAAGACCCCAGCTACATTGGTAGCGGAGTCCCTGGAATCCTGGATATTTAATATGTAACCGTTTCACAAAGTTTGTAGTGGTTCGGACTACGATATGTACATGCCTCTAATAAAATGTAACTTTAAAAAAAAAAAAAAAAAGAACCCGGGTGTCTGGCACCATCAGGCAGCAACTCTACCGCTGCCCCACTATGCCACCCTCAGAAGGTTCATTTAAATATTTCTTCATTCCAAGTTACAAAACTTCACTGTTGCAAGGCTAATCTTTCTTTCTTGTTTGTCTCCAGATGTCCTATTACAGAGTCATATAATAAGTCAAAAATAAACACAAAAAGCTGGAGTAGGTCAGGCAGCATCTCTGGGGAGGAATGGGTGATGTTTTGGGTCAAGACCACCTCTTCTTCAGACCACCATTCATTCTAGTTGAATATGGAACTTAAACAATATTGTCTTTTTCTTTAAACGTGTTCAGAAGTTAGTAATTTAATTTGAGTCCTGCAGAGCATGTCTCTTAATTAGTGCTGGGCTATTAGGTCTGAGCAGCCTCTGTAGAGAGTTCAATGACAGCATTGACAGATTCTTGATATAGTGTATTCAAGCATCAATACATTGTGCAAATATGTTTTAATTAACTCAGGAGTCCATCATTCATGCCCTGCCCTGTATTGTTTCCCCCCTCACACCCACCCCCCCCCCCCCCCAAACTTTGGTAGAAAAGCAATTGTTTTCATGGCATTCTCAGATTTCATTGTGGTGAAATGCTATGAAAATTCCCATTGATTTATATAGAAAATGATTCAGTTTCATTTTTTTCTTAATTGGACGATGTTTTTGGCATGAAACATTTAAACCAGTAAAACTTCAAAACAACGGGTATGGACCGAATCTTAAATCCCATGAATGTCTTGGATGGATTGGTGTGGGAAATGAAAGTGCAATAAATTTGCAGAAAGAACTGAATCTGATGCAAATGTATCCATTTCCTCTCCAAAAGTGAGCCAAGGGACGAATAAACAAGCTGTATATAGGACGTGAATTGCTCATTAAATATTATAATAAGGCAACAAGCCTTCATTTAAATTGTCACTCTATTTTAGCACAGGTGCTGGGGCCTTGAGGAGCCCAACAACCTATAAGGTAAATACTTTTACTGTTTAGTTTAGAGGAACAAACCCTTTGGCCCACCATGTCCGTGCCAACCAGCGATCACCCCGTACACTAACACTATCCTACACACACTAGGGACATTTTTTTCCAAAGCCAATTAACCTACAAACCTGTCCGTCTTTGGAATGTGGGCAGAAACTGGAGCATTCAGAGAAGTCCCACGCAAGTCATGGGGAGAATGCACAAACCGTGTAGACAACACCTGTAGTCAGGATCGAACCCGGGTCTCTGGTGCTGTAAGGCAGCAACTCTACTGCTGCGCCTCCATGCTGCCCAGTTTCTGACCCAGAAAGAGCCAAAATAAGTTATCATCACCGTCCCTTTCTGTGATCTGTCTGTCCCCTTCCCCTCCCCTGAACCATAAGCAAGCACTTTCTTACTAGCTTCATCCCTCCCTACTGAAATCCGGTGTGACCCTACTGTCCCTCCTACTGTAAATATTATTAAATCATTCATTCAAAAATAAATATCAGTAGATAGTTTGTCTCGTAAGGTGGAACTGGAGAGATCCAGAAATGGAAAAGAAGGGTGCAGTGGCATAGCTGGTAGAGCTGCTGCCTCACAGTGCCAGAGACCAGGGTTCAATCCTGACCTCGGGTGCTGTCTATGTGGAGTTTGCACGTTCTCCCCTATGACCACGTGGGCTGCCTACCATATCCCAAAGATGTGTGGGCTTGTAGGTTCATTGGCCTTTCTAAATTGCCCCGACATGTGTAGGGAGTGGATGAGGAAGTGGGATAACATGGAACTAGTGCGGACAGGTGATCGATGGTCAGCATGGACTCAGTGGGCCGAAGGGCCTGTTTCCGTGGTATCTCTAAAACAAAAGTGTCAGAAATAGTCCCATTGAATTCGCAAGCATTGTGGAAGTTGATGGCAAAGGTGGCAACATTGCCAAATTCTGGTCAAATGCAGAAGCAGCAGCAATGTAATAATCAATGTGGTGGAGAGAGAGTTGGAGAGAAGTGCCGGAGAAGATTTACAACAAGGATGATTCCATGATGGCAACAAAAAGATAGGTCTAACTGAGCTTTATGCCAGTCCCCGTGGCTGCACTTTGGATTTGCAGAAAGTGGAAGCAATCGAGAGAGAGAAGTTGTTGAGGATGAGAGCAAGTTCTGCCAGGCAGATGAGTGTTGGTGGAGAGGGATTGATTGGCTCTTTGTTCCAGAAAGAAGTGCAAAGCCCTTAGACGTTACTGATGGGGGATGGAGGTGTTTTGAGACTGAAGGTCCATGGTAAAGATGAGCTGATTGGAACCAAGGAATTGGAAGTTATCAAAATGGTAGATGGCATGAAAGGTGCCCCAGATAATGGCGGGAAGGGACTAAACAAGCTTAGCCAGAATAGAGTGTTGGAAGGAACTGCAGATGTTGGTTTAAACAGAAGATAGACACAAAACCCTGGAGTAACACAGCAGGTTAGACAAAGGTTCTGGAGAAAAGGAATAGGTGACGTTTCCAAAAACATTGTTATTCTATCATCAGCCATTCTTCTGACATGTCTTACTCGCCTGACCTCTTATTCCTCCAGCAATATGTAAATATCGGGGAGGTTTGGCTGGGTCTGAGTCTGTGTGTCTGGGACTTTTCTTGCCACTCGGTTCAATGATTCTTGGGGGCACCTCCTGCAGCCGATGTTGAAGGCGCTGGAAGCATTCCCCAAGTCCACCCTCCTACCAGCCCTTGCTCCTCGCGTCCGCCTCTCCAGCGGCTCCCTCCTGATTCTGCGGTCGGCTGGATCCTCAGCTTGGATCCGCAGTCCCTTGAGCCTGCGGGTGGGGCCTCGGGTGGGTTCTTGGTACCACGGCAACAGGACTATCATGAGGGTTTTACCGGAAGTCAAGAGTAGAGAGATTCTCTGCATACGATGGAACTGCAAATGCTGGTTTACACAGAAGATAGACAAAAAATGCTGGAGTAACTCAGCGGGAAAGGCTGCATCCCTGGAGAGAAGGAATGGGTGACATTTTGGGTCAAGACCCTTATTCAGACTGAGAGTCAGGAGAGAGAGTAACTAGAGATTTGGAGGGGTAAGGTGTGAAAATGACTAATCACAGCAGATGATTAGAAGGAAATGTAGAATGGTTCACTGTTAGCTGAGGTGAAGGTTACAAGGTGGTATATAATCAGTAAAATTGATCAAAAGGAAAGTGAAACTAGTTGGAGAACTAGGGTGGGGGAGTGATGGCGAGAGGAAAGCAAGGATTACTTGAGGTTAGAGAAATCAATATTCATACTGTTGGGTTGAAATCTCGCTGAATTGTTGGGTGCTGTCTGTAAGGAGTTTATACATTCTCCCTGTGAACATGTGGGTTTTCTCTAGGGGTTTTGGTTTCCTCCCACACTCCAAAGACGTGGAGTAATTGGCCTTGGTAAATTGTAAATTGTCCCTGGTGTGTAGGATAGGTCTAGTGTATGGGGTGATTGCTGGTCAGCACGGACTTGGAGGGCCGAAGGGCCTGTTTCCGCACAGTATCTCTTGTCTAAAGTCTAAAAGTTATCAAACGTTGGCACTAGTCTGTTGAGTAAAACAAGCTTTGATCTAACAGAAGAATATTTTTTAGCATGTAGCGATCCGTTTCATGTGGCGTTTCATGTGACAGCTTGATTTTTGCTGTATACATAATGCCCACCTATGAATGCATACCATTGTCAAAGCATGGTCTCTGCAGATGACCCCCTGCCACTCAATTGCTTTGATGTATAACTTAAATGCAAATTGCACAATCGACTGTTGGCTAGTTACCAGGCATTGATCTGAATTTTGTTTACAGTCCAACCAGGTACTCTGCAAACCATTTCAGTTTCAGAGTTTAGTGAATCTATCTGTGTGAGCATTCTTTGATCCTCTGAGACTGCAGAGTTGTAAGGTGTGCCAGTCTTGTAACAGTATGACATTCAGTCCATAATAGAAATTCTAAGACTCAATACATATCCAGCTTGAGTGTTCTGTCCCGCGAACAAACTGCAGCCTCTTTTGTTAATGTGATCATATTGCACATGAATTCACATCGATAATTCGCTAGAATTTAGAAGTGTGAGAGAGAACCTTATTGTGAAAACTCTCCTAGGACAAGAAAGGTTGGATAGAGCGAAAGACACAAAGTGCTGGAGTTACTCAGCGGGTCAGGTGTTGTTACCTTCTCCCAGCTAAAGGGGCTGTCCCACTGCGGCGACCTAATCTGCAAGTTAAGAAGAGTGCCTTCGCCTGGAAAACCTTGAGCTGGATCGACCATCCGCGTTGAAACCGTGAGGTGGATCGACCGACCGCAGACACACACACAGACACAAACACATCGCAAAGGCAGGGGCCAGGGAAAGCCAGGGAGCGCTGTCTGAAATTCATACCCGCGATGAACAGGAAGGTTAAAGACGGCTGCACAGTGTAAGGTAAGTCCTTTAGAGAGTGCGGAGAGGGGGGGAGAAGGGAGGGAGAAGATGTGGAGACACTTTTAAGAAGTCAGACAACGTTTAATAAAGTTTAGGGGGGCATTTTACCTATCGGTCGGTTTTCACTGGTCCTGAAAACTCCAATGAGCCAATTAAAATGCCCGGTCAGCGAAGGAGATTGGCTACAGCTGTCCTCGACTGCCTGTAACTACATAGTGACCCCACTCCACTGCACTACGAGTCACAAAGAACCATGCTGACCAAATTTTACTTGCGGAAATTTTTTCAACATGCTGACATTTTTTCCGCGACCTAGCTGAAGCCGCAAGTATTCTGGAACTTCCCTCGAGATCCCTCGAGCATGAAGGAGCGTTCCAGTGACCTCATAGGACCTCCTAGGAACTCGTGTCGACCATACTGCGAGTTAGAGTCGAGGGCAAACTCGTCTAAACCTGCAGATTAGGTCGCCGCTATGGAACAGCCCCTTACCAATGATCTATTCTACATTTTCCTTGATCCAAATTCCCTTTGTCCTTTTTGTCACACCTTACACTTCCTTATCTATGTATCTCCGTCTACCCCGACATCAGTCTGAAGAAGGGTCTCGACCCCAAACGTCAACCATTCCTTCTTTCCAGAGATGCTGCCTGTCCGGCTGAGTTACTCCAGCATTTTGTGTCTTTCTTTGGGTCAGGAGGCGTGTCTGGAAAATATGGAGAGATGCAGTTTTGGGTCGGGACCATTGATCAGACTTTGTCTCGTTTATGCTGCCAGACTCGTTGAGTTAGTCCAGCACTTTGATAAAGTGTTGCACGTGCGGCTGCTAAACATGATGAGACCCCATGGTATTAGAAGGAAGATTATGGCATTGATAGAAGATTAGCTGAATAGCAGAAGGCAAATGGTGGGAATAAAGGAAGCTTTTTCTGGTTGGCTGCCGGTGACTAGCGGTGCTGCCCAGGGTCGACGTTGGGGAATGCTACTTTTCACGTGGTACATTCATGATTTGGAGGATGGAATTAATGGCTTTGTGGCCAATAATTAACTTCAAGTGGAGGGGCAGCTGAGGACAGTTGAGGAGGTCAAATTCTTTAGGGAGAGATTGCCAGCTTCTTGATATATGGGGCTCTAAGGTAACGGGGAGAAGGCAGGAGAATGAGGTTGAGGGGAAGATCAGCCATTAATCTGTGGAGTTCATTGACATCTTTAGAATGGAGATGAGGAGGAATTCATTTCTTCAGAGGTGGTGAATCTGTGGAATTCATTGCCACATATGACTGATGAGGCCAAATCAATGGATATTTTTAAGGCAGAGATTGACAGAATCTTGATTCTTGACAAGTATTGGTGTCAGGAGTTATGGGGGGAAAGCAGGAGAATAGGGTTGACAAGGAAAGATCGATAAGTCATGAGTGAATGGTGAGTAAACTCTAGGCCGAATGGCCTAATTTTGCACCTAATGACATGAACTTATAAACTTTGTGTATTTTTTGTAAACCAGCATCTGCAGTTCCTTGTATCTACTGGAAACATGGAACTCATTTGCCTTGACTGAGGAGTCAGGAACAAGGGGTCACTGTTGCAGAATTAAGGGGAGGCCATTTTGGATTGAAATGAGGAGAAATTTGTTCACTTCGAGTGGGGTGAATCTCTGGAATTCTCTATCTGCGGGAATGTCGAGCTCAGTCACTGCATTTATTCAAACCTCTGATGAATGGAAACCTAAGATAACAAGGGATATTGATCGAGAGCCCCAAAATGTTGCTGAGGTAGAAGATCAGCAAAGATCTTCATGAATGATGGAGGGCTTAAAAGGCTTGGTGGCTTAGGCCTGCTTTAAATTGAACATTTTAAATTGTCTCATCAAAGTTGATTTTCACCATTTCTTGCAAACGTTGACCCATTTAAGACCTCCAACGGTAGCACAGCAAACCACAGTGGCAGGGATGGCAGTGTTGTTTTATCGTTAGGCGACACAGTCTGTAGGTTAATTGGCCTCTATAAATTGTCTTTTCTGTGTAGGATAGAACTAATGTATGGGTGATCGCTGGTCGGCACGCGGACTTGGTGTGCCAAAGGACCTGTTTCAACGCTGCATTTCTAAACTAAACTGCACACGAGGGACAATTTACAGTTTTTATCAAAATCAATTAACCCACAAACCTGTACGTCTTTGTAAGGCAGCAGCTCTACCGCTACGCCAATGTGCTGCCCACTCCCATGCCTATAAACACTTGAAAGTCTATTGAGAGATGTACAGCATTGAAACAGGCCCTTCGGCCCACAGATTCCATGCTGACCATCAATCACCTGTTCACGTTAGTTCTATTTATCCCATTTATGCACCTATTCCCTGCACACTAGGGGCAATTTGCAGGTCTCTGGTGGCATAAGGCAGCAGCTCTACTGCTGCATTATTGTCCCCCCCCTGTTGTTTCAATGAAGATCTTATTCCTGCATTGAAATGTTGATCAATTTTTAGATCATGTCCTGCAGGATATGTTTGTGGCAATCCGGTAAACAGATGAATTTAGTCAAAGGTCCTGCGCATGTAAAACTTGACATTCAAACTTAAAAATAAATTATGTTGATGGAAATAGAATCCAGCAACACAAGTAAATTATATCCAGAAGAAGCAACTATATGGATGCATTTCACAGTTAGAAACCCATTAGAGATCTGTGGCAAAGTCTGAAGAAGGGTCTCGACCCGAAACGTCGCCTATTCCTTCTCTCCAGCGATGCTGCCTGTCCCCGTTGAGCTTTTTGTGTCTATCCAAGCTTATGAAACTAAGTTTGCAGCATGTAAAAGTTTAAGCTGAGCATAAGTTCGGTCAGTGTCTGCTATTTCAATAGCTTTCATTCAAAATTCAATGGTGTCAGCCAAGTTTATCTATTGCTGGAAGAAAGGCCCCATTTTGACAGTCTACAGATCCAGGACTGGAAGAAGCAACAAAATTGATTTTGGTAACAATTCAAAAACAACAATAGAAGGGAGGACTTGATTGTTTGGAAGTTCATTCAGATGATGAGAACATGTTTCTGCACAGTATACATCCCCCAAGAAGCAACAGCAACTAATGGACAAACTTGCCAATGGCTATTCAATAATGAGTCGAGATACTTACTTGATCAAGTTGCAGCAGAAGTGATTGACAGAAAGGCCATCAAGATTAAAAACCTCTGCTGACAAAATGTTATAGATATTAGATCAAATGGACTATTCAGCATTGAACAAATATTTCTACCCATCATTGTAGCAAGCTACAGCACAGGTCAACAGAGTCACAGAGTTATATTGCAGAGAAACAGGCCCTTCGGCCCAACTCGTCTGTGCCGGCCAAATTAATCCCATTTGCCCATCTATGGCCCATATCCCTCTTAACCATTCCTATCCATGTACAGTATGTGTCCAAAAGTCTTTTGAATGTTGTTATTGTTACCTGCCTTAACATGTTCCACATATTATTCACCATACTCTGCGTGAAAACGTTACTCCTCAAGTTCCTATTTTTCACCTCCTGCCCTCTAATTGTCGATTCCCCTACCCTGGGGAAAAGGCACTGTGCTTTCACCTATCTATTCTCATAATTTTACACCCATCTGTAAGATCACACTTCAGCGTCCTGCGCTCCAAGGAATAGTCCTACCTGCCAAACATAGCTCAGTTCCTTGAGTCAGGACAACATGCTCGTTAGTCGTTAATGAGGATTTACTGACTCAGCCAGCTGAAGGTTAATTGGTGGAATGTTTACAGTAAAGAAATTTGGGGCAGCACAGTGGCGCAGCAGTACAGTTGCTGCCTTAAACTGCCAGAGACCCGCGTTCCATCATGACTACAGGTGCTGTCTGTACGGAGTTTGTATGTGCTCCCTGTTGGTTTTCTCCGAGTGCTCTGGTTTCCTCCCACACTGCAAAGACGCGCTGGTTTGTAGGTTGCTTTGCTTCTGTAACTTGTCCCTGGTGTGTAAAATGGTGCTAGTGTACGGGGTGAACGCTGGTCGGTGCGGACCCGGTAGGCCGAAGGGCTTGTTTCCAGGCTGTAGTCAGTGACAGAGGGCAAAATGCACAAATTCTCATCCAACCAAATACAAAGCCAGTCTATTTCAAATGCTGACCGGTTTCAAATGTAGCAAAAACAAAACAGCATGCTTGTGAAAACCACAAGAATGAGTGAGCCATGCTAGATTGTGCCAAATGCAGACTAAAGTATACAGCGCAAAAAACAAGTTGCTGGATGAACTCAGAAGGTCACATAGCATTTGTGGTGGGAAATGGACCAGTGACATTTCGGGTCGGGATCCTGCTACAGATAAAATTATACTGTTGTGCGGAGACTGCCTCAGTTAGAATAAATCAATTGTGATGATGGAACAATATCTGCTATTCATTTTGCAAGATATGAATGCAGAATTTATCAGGATCAAAAGTAATTTGACCTTTAGATTTTAGAGATACAGTGCGGAAACCGGCCCCTCGGCCACCGAGTCTGCGCTGACCAGCGATCACCCCGCACACTAACACTATCATTGTCCACATTAGGGATAATTTACAATTTTACTGAAACCAATTAACCTCCAAACCTGTATATCTTTGGAGTGTGGGAGGAAACCTGAGCACCCGGAGAAAACCCACACGGTCACAGGGAGAAGATACAAACTCTGTACAGGCAAGCACCCGTAGTCAGGATGGAACCCGCGTCTCTGACGTTGTAAGGCAACAGCTCTACAGCTGCGCCACTGTGCTGCACTCTCCTATGCCTATAAACACTTGACGGTTTAGGGAGAGATGTACAGCATTGAAACAGGCTATTCGTCCCACTGATTGCATGTTCAGCAACAATCACCTGTTCACATTAGATCTATTTATCCCGTTTATGCATCTATTCCCTACGCACTAAGGGAAAATTACAGAGGCCAATGAAACTACACACCCGCTCGTCTTTGGGATGTCGTAGGAAAACTATGCAATTACAGGAAGAATGTGCAAACTCTGCACAGACAGCACCTGAGGACAGGATTGAACCTGGGTCTCTGGTGCTGTGGGGCAGCAGCTATACCAGATGCGTCACTGTGCTGCCCAAATGTCAACAGTAGCATCTGGCATTCAACATGCGTAAACTTATACACAGGGTAACCCAATGGAGTCAAGTACACACCCGACATATTCCAGACTTGGAACCCCCTTCCCTTTCATTCCCTCCTCATCCACTGTGCTCCACCTGAACTTGCACCTATTATTCCCCTCCCCATCCCCTCCACCCACATTCCTTCCTCTGGCTTCACAATTCGCAACTGTTCAATCATTTTGTCTCGCACCTTTTATTTTAATGTCTGGGTTCATTCCAACCCCCCCTCCTCTCGACTGAGTTCATCTATTTCCTGCCACACTTTGTCCGGCCTCTCCTCTCTCCCAAATCCCCACCAATCAGTCTGAAGAAGGGTATTAACCAGAAACATCACCTATCCATGTTCTCTGGAGATGCTGCCTGACTCACTGAGTTACACCTGCACTTTGTGCCTTTATTTTTGTAAAGCAGAATCCGCAGATCCTTGTTTCTACATTTACCAGACCGTATTCGATAGTTTGCAAGCTAGGGGATCTGCTGATCGGTATAAACACAGAGAAAGACAATCTTTTGATTTTCAAGGAAGTCTTCAGGGAATTGCAGGAATTCAAGCTGCAGCTCGGCAATGGAAGCAATCCCCTAAATCCCATTCCCTCATTTATTTCCCAGCACAAGACTCTCTCAACAGTTCAATAGATACTTTATTGTCACGTGTACCTCAGTACATAGAAATCCTTTGTTCTGCAGTTTAAACTTTTTAGTTTAGTTTAATTTAGAGATACATCATGGAAACTTGCCCTTCGGCCCACTGAGTTCACGCCAACCAGCAATCCCTGTACAGTAATGCTATCCTACACACATTAGGGACAATTTACAATGATACCAAGCCAATTAGCCTACAAACCTGTATGTCTTTGGATTTTGGGAGGAATCCGGAGATCCCAGAGAAAACCCAAGCAAGTCAAGGGGAGAACATGTAAACTCTGTGCAGACAGCATCCGTAGTCAGGATTGAACAAGGGTCTCTGGCGCTGTAAGGCAGCAACTCTACCGCTGCGCCAATACTGTCTTGTAGACCGGCTCGGTGAACCTTTTCTGCACACTTGTACTGTATCTAAGATTTGGGTACGTAAATGATGGTACAGTAGTGTGGAGGCAGAACTGCTGCCTCACATCACCAGATCCTGACCAATCCTGCTTCAATCCTGACCACAAGTGCTGGCTGTAAGTAATTTGCACTTGTGACCTTGTTGGTTTTCTCCCACATGCCAAAGATGTGCAGGTTTACAGGCTAATTAGCCTCTGTAAATTGTCCCTAGTGCGTAGGATAAAACTACGGGTGATCGCTGGTCAGCACGGACTCGGTGGGCCGACAGGTCTGTATCTCTAAAAACCTTTTTAAAATGTGCTTATGTATGGTAACACTTGTACTGAACTGTAGGCTGTATGAACACATAGTCCTCCGCCAGTTTCGTCACCTCCAACGTGACCCCTCCACTCGCCACATCTTCCCATCTCCCCCCCTGTCTGCCTTCCGCAAAGACCGCTCCCTCCGCAACTCCCTTGTCAATTCTTCCCTTCCCTCCTGCTCTACCCCTTCCCCGGGCACTTTCCCTTGCAACCGCAAGTAATGCTACACTTGTCCCTTCACCTCCCTCCTCCACTCCTTTCAGGGACCCAAGCAGTCCTTCCAGGTCTGACAGAGGTTCACCTGCACCTCCTCCAACCTCATCTACTGCATCCGCTGCTCCAGATGCCAGATGATCTATATCGGTGAGACCAAGCGGAGGCTTGGCGATCGTTTCGCCGAACACCTCCGCTCGGTCCGCATCAACCAACCCGACCTCCCGGTGGCTCAGCACTTCAACTCCCCCTCCCATTCCGTATCTGACCTCTCGGTCCTGGGCCTCCTCCATGGCCAGAGTGAGCAACACCGCAAGTTGGAGGAACAGCACCTCATATTCCGCTTGGGGAGTCTGCATCCTCTGGGCTTGAACATTGAATTTTCTCAATTCTGTTAACCCTTGCCGTCTCCTCCCCTTCCCACCTCTCCCTCAGCCCTCAGGCCCTGGCATTCCCTCTATCTCTATCTCCCTCCCCCACCCTAGTCGCACTAGCTTCTCATTTTCACACCACAAACAGCTTACAATGGCTTGTTCCCTTTATCATCGATACTTTTTTGCATATCTTTCATTCATTGTTCTTTATCTCTCCACATCACCGTCTATATCTCTCGTTTCCCTGATCCCTGACCAGTCTGAAGAAGGGTCTCGACCCGAAACGTCGCCTATCTCCTTCGCTCCTTAGATGCTGCTGCACCCGCTGAGTTTCTCCAGCCTTTTGTGTACCTTCGATTCTCCAGCATCTGCAGTTCCTTCTTTAACACTGTATGCTGAGAAAATTAATTTCCCTGTAACTTGATACATGTGACAATAAAGTACCTTTGAAAATCATACAATAATGAAGCATAATTATACAAACGTAAAAGAGTGCTATGATTTTAGCTCCACCCTGAATATCCAACCATCCACCAAAACGAGGGATAATGACATACAGTAGCCAATTTAATCAGTCAAGCATCAAGCCTTTGGGGTTTGGGAAGTAATGGAAACATCCAGTGGCAAATCATGCAGTCCAGGAACAACGTGCAATCTCCATACAGGCAGCACCGGAGGTCACGGTGCCCCTGTGCTGCCTTAAGCTGAGCGAAGGTTGTTGCGGAGAATCGTGCAATATTATGCATAATTCCATTCAGAACTTGTGGCCATGCATTACTTATTGAAAAGGAATGTGAAGTGAATGCGAGGAGCAGCAAAGTGCATACGATGAAATGCAAGAGACACATAACAAGTGAATCCGCCGTTATGATTCTGTGCATGCGTTGCCATTGGCATGTGATTAAATTATGATGTAGGTGCAGTGATAAATCGATGCCAGGCGAGAGAAACACATCCCATTCACTTCTCAGATCCTCACAAAGAGTGTGCACAGTTACTATTGCAGACTTGCCAGCCATTGCACTCGTTAGTCTTTAGATCAGTTCACTGATTCAGACTGCACCTCCATGGCGGCACAGAGGTGCAGCGTTTAGTAACTGCCTGACAGCGCCAGAGACCCGGGTTCGATCATGACTACGGGTGCTGTCTCTACTGAGTTTGCACGTTCTCCCCTTCAGCCTGCAGCGTCCATGCCGACCAGTGATCACCCCCGTGCACTAAAGGGCCTGTCCCACTTGGGCGTTATTTGCGCGTCACGCAGGTGGATTTGTGAATCCCAAAATCCTGGGGTGCCGTGCGCGACCATGCGTCACTGCCTACGCCACCACGTCTCACCACGCGCCATGCATGTGTGCATCACGTAAAGGATGTCGTGTCGTGCGTCGTGACGCATAAATGATGTCGCGTAAATGACGCGCAAATAACGCCCAAGTGGGACAGGCCCTTAACACTATCCTACACACTAGAACAATTTTTACAACTTACCAAAGCAAAATAAACTGCACGTCTTTGGAGTGTGGGAGGAAGCACCCGGAGAAATCCCATGCGGTCACGGGGAGAACGTACACTCTGCACAGACGGCACCCATGGTCAGGATTGAACTTGGGACTCAGGCGCTGTCAGGCAGCAACTCTACCGTTGCACCACCGTGCCACCCTAATTTGTCTGAGAAAAAGGATAGGTGACATATTCGGGTCGGGACCCTTGTTCAGACTGGGGGAACTGGAGGTAAGAAAAGCCAGAACAAAGCTGGACTGGCAACAGATGATCAAGGAGGGGTGAAGCCCATAATGGCCTATTGTGTTTGTTTGCCCATTGATAGTTTCAACAGGGAATGAAATGTAGCTGGTTCCTTGCATGGGGGGCGATTCACTGTTACCTACTGGCAATTTGTGATTTATTGTAAATATCACCACCTCCAGTTTGGAAAAAACGTTCATTGTCATGGTCATAGTGGTATAAACGAAAGTGGTTGGCACTCTGCTCAAGGTTTGTGTTGGCATTTCAGTCAGCAGGTTTGAATAATAAGCTAAAAACGGAAGCACTGATATATCCTTTGCTTGCTGAGAATTGGGTAGAAATCCTCCCTTAATACCACAGGCAAATGCAGCCTCCTGCTAAGAACCCATCAAACCCACTTAGTCATAGAGTGATACGGTGTGGAAACAGGCCCTACAGCCCAACGGTCTCACACTGAACAACATGTCCCATCTAAACTAGTCCCACCAGCCTGCCCTTGTCCCGTGTCCCTCTAAACTTATCCTATTGATGTACCTGTCTAAATGTTTTTTAATCATTGTGATAGTACCTGCCTCAGCTACCTCTTCCGACAGTTCGTTCCATACACCCACCATCCTTTGTGTAAAAATGGTGCTCCTCAGCTACCTATTAAATCTTTCCCCTCCTCCCATTAAACATATTTCCTCTAGTTCTTGATTCCCCTACTATGGGCAAAATACTGTGCATTTACCTTATCTATTCCGCTCATGATCTTATAATTAATCTCATGATTGTGATTGATTGAAAGATACAGCATTTCAAACAGGCCCTTCAGCCCATCGAGTCTACACCAATCAGTGCATTTACCCTATCTATTTCTTTCATGACCTTGACTTGATTGCACTTATGTATGGGATTATATGATTTAATTGAATAATATGCAAAGCAAAGTTTTTCACTGTACCTCAGTACATGTGACAATAATAAACCTAAACCTCACCCTTGCTCCAAGCCTCTTCTCATTCACCCAGTCATCCTGTACTCCAAGAGCAGTGCGAACAAACATAGGATGCAGTGGATTGTTCATCTTCTTTGAAGCCAAAGCAAAGCTCTTCTGTATTTGGCACAGCTCCCTGTCGAGGCAGACACTGCTAGAATGCAGCAAGAGCAAGTATAAATCACCTGTCAACTAACCCACCTAGTCTAAGAGAAAATGATATTATACAGTGGAGCAAGATAAATTTAGATGTCTCCTCAAGAATGGGGCGACATAGTGGCACAGCTGCTACCTTATAGTTTCCGTCCTGATCTCTGGCGCTGTCTGTGTGGAGTTTGCACGATCTCCGCGTGGGTTTCCTCCGGCAGCTCCAGTTGCCTCCCATGTCCCAAAGACGTGCAAGTTTCCACTAGTGGGAGAGCCTAAGACCAAAGGCCATAGCTTCAGAATAACAGGACGTACCTTTAGAAAGGAGATGAGGAGGAATTTCTTTAGTCAGAGGGTGGTGAACCTGTGGAATTCATTGCCAAAGAAGGTGGTGGAGGCCAAGTCAATGGATATTTTTGTGGCAGAGATTGATAAATTCCTGATTATGTTAGCACCAAAGAAGGCTTTGATCTTCCAGGTTGCAATGTTCTCACTGGGCATTATAATCTCCATCACATCCATGCAACCTCTATGTTCCAGAACCACAGGCAATGATTTATACCCATTCTTTCTGTCCTCAAAATATTTGGGCACCCATGCTGTACAATTGATGTGTCAGCTGTCCAAGGTGGAACAGCAAAAATCAGGGATGCATAAATAAGTAAGATTGGAAGAAAGGAAGAGGAATAGATTGGGTAGACACACAAGGGTCTCTTGCCCAGAGTAGGGGAATCGAGAACCAGAGGACATAGGTTTAAGGTGAGGGGCGATAGATTTAATAGGAACCTGGGGGTTAACTTTTTCAGACAAAGGAAGGTGGGTGTATGGAACAAGCTGCCAGAAGAGGTAGTTAAGGCACCTACTGTCACAAAATTTAAGATACATTTAGACAGGTACAGTACATGGATAGGACAGGTTTAGAGGGATATGGACCAAATGCAGGCAGGTGGGACTAGTGTAGATTGGACATGTTGGTTGGTGTGGGCAAGTTGGGCCAAAGGGCTTGTTTCCACTCTGTATGATTCTATAACTCTGTGAATGCCATAGCTTCAAAGAATTGCAAAGCTTTAGATCTACCAGCTACTGTCATTTTTTGCGCGATGCTAATGTTTTGTTTGTCGTCTTTGCTTCCCTGATGATAGTTTAAACTGGTTAAATTCACATTAACTTGTCAGCATTTTAAAGCCAGGCCATATCTCCTCTTGATCTTTCGAGTCTCCAGAGAAGGCAATTCTCTGCGTTCCCATCAGTTAGCACTTGAGCGAAGGAAACAGCTACATTTGTCTTGTCAAAATATTGCTCACTTCACCAGTATCTATTTAGAGTTAGAATATTTAAAACTGCACACAATGTGCCTTCACCATCAGGTTGTAATGGGCTGAAATAACATGCTTTAACTGCTCATTAAAAGCCCATGAGATCTTCTGCAGGTCCTGATTATCTTCGATGTGATAGATACAATTGCCTGGAAACTTGTATCTCTGTAATTTATTCCCTCATAATTCAGAAGGAAGGACACACTGACTTGTATGTGGCATAATCCCTGACCTCAGAGCTGTCCAATGGGTGTGTGTAACAGACATTGAATCACTTTTAGAAGGTAGTTACTTGAGCGATGGAAGACGTTTAACTTTTTATGAAGCTTTGATAAACTAGATGACAGTCATCTTTCACCATGGATTCTGCTGTAGAATCCTTGATGAGTCAGCAGTATAGTCTGTTGTCATGTGTACCGAGGTACAGTGGAAAGGTTATTACCTCCAAACTTTTAGTTCACTGGGTTTTCTAGCTTAGTTTTAGTTTACTTTACATAGCTTAGGAAACAAGGCTTTTGGCGCCGTCCAGCGATCACCTCGTACATTAACACTATCCAACACACTGGGGAAAATGTACAATTTTACCTAAGTTAATTAGCCTAGAAACCTGCGCGTCTTTGGAATGTGGGAGGAAACCGGAGCACCCAGAGAAAACCTATGCAATCACGGGTACAAACTCTGTACAGACAGCACCCTTAGTCCGGATCAAACCCGGTTCTCTGTTGTCATAAGGCGGCAACTCCACCACTATGTCAACTCTGGGTTCTGGGAATTCAGGATCTTTTATGCTGAAGTCCACTGTAGAAACCTTGGTATGCTAGCAGGCTTTCATGGAAATTTCACTGGATATTGTTTTTTAATTAATAGTCATACTAATTTTCCTTCCAGGGAACATACATCATTCATTTACCTGGACATACATTTAGTTAATTTTAAGTCTTACTTGTCAAAAGGCTTGGAACAGGCTCTTCGGCCCAACTTGCCCATGTCGACCGACATGTCCCTTTTACACTAGTCCCACTTGCCTGCATTTGGCCTATAAACCTATCCTTTCATGTACCTGTCTAAATGCTTCGTAAACGTTAAATCTTTCCCCCCTCATCTTAAACCTATGTCCAGTGGTTTTAGACGCCCCTATTCTGGGTAAAAGACAGTGCATTTACCCTATCTATTCCTCTCATGATCTTGCCATTGATTGATTGATTGATTGATTTGAATTAGGCCATTCAACCAATCAAGTCCACTCTGCCATTCAATCATGGCTGATCTATCTTCCCCTCTTAACCACATTCTCCTGCCTTCGCCCCACTAGCCCTGACATTCGATCTATGATAAGTGGGTATCCCACAGAGAGTCCACGCTGTCTCCAGTTTGATATCATCCTAGCATTGCAATGTTATGATCACTCCAGGTTCCTCTCGCTGCTCATGTTCACAGCCCAAACCCCAATTATTTGACCAACCTCCTAGTACGGCACAATGGCTCAGCGGTAGAGTTGCTGCGTTACAGCGCCAGAGACCCGGGTTTGATGCTGACTACGGGTGCTGCCTGTACGGAGTTTGTATATTCTCCCTGTGATCCGCTTGGGGTTTCTCCGGGTACTCCGGTATCCTTTCACATTGTAAAGACATGCAGATTTGTAGGTTAATCGGCTTCTGTAAATTGTCATTAATGTGTAAGATAGAACTCGTGTACAGGTGATCACTGGTCGGCACAGACTCGGTGGGCTGAAGGGCTTGTTTCCATGCTGTATCTCTAAACTAAAAACTCAGAAGAAACCTGAATCTCTGTCCCTGTCCCCACCTGCCAGCAATCCTCTCCCCAATTTAAAAAAAATCTCCTTTGATTTCCATACATACTGTAACTACAAAATGCTCTGAATCTGCCTTTCAGGGATCTCATCAAGTGAAGAATGTAAGTGAAACTCTCGTTCTCATTCTCCACGTAACCGACTGGGATTTGAGTTGCCTGCAAATTCAATTGCTGTTTGTCGCTAACATTAAGCTTTGTTTGCTATGCTGCAGAAGCCTTGTAAATCCAGGACTTGATCCTTAAGATTCAATTGCACTAAAAAGTTACAAATTGTGCTCTGGCAAATGCCCTTGCAGTCTCCTGCATCCCAAGGAGAACAAGCTCAGCTTCTCCAGTCCATCCACATATATCCTAAACCCAGGAATCATAGAGACATATTATCATACAGCATGGAAACAGGCCATTTGGCCCAACACCTATGCCGACTAAGATGCCGCATCTTCATTAGGACCCAACTGCCCACACTTGACCTATAACCCTCAAATCTGTCCATTCCATGCACCTGTTCAATTGTCCAACGTTACGATAGTCTCTATGTGTGGAAGGAACTGCAGATGCTGGTTTAAACCAAACATCGACTCAAAAATGATGGAGTAACTTAGCGGGATAGGCAGAATCTCTGGGGAGAAGGAATGGGTGATGTTTCGGATCGAGACGAGTCTGAAGAAGGGCCAGGTGCGAGCAGTTGGGTCTAATGTAGATGGGACACCTTGGTCGGCATAGGCAAGTTGGGCCGAAGGGCCTGTTTCCGTGCTGTATGATGACTATGACTCTATTGTGTGCATCTCTATTGGACACAGGGAAGAGGGGAGAATATTTATCAGTATTCTGAGGGTTAGCATCAAGAGGTTTTCCAGTGCAATATTAGCCTTGGCTCCAAATGTTGTTCCGTAAGCATCTTTTGCAAATTGTGCCCTGTGCTCCCAAGTCCAAATCAATAATATTTGTTATTGTAGTCCTCATATTGACCTCTGGAAAATATTCAGTACATTTCAGCAAAAAAACAACCTTTCACGTTCACGTTTCACTAATTCATCTCCTCGAACTTCTGAATTTATGAACATATCATCATTTAGTTAGTTCCAATCTTCTATCAGTATTGTTACAGCCCCTATTATTGCATGGTCTTTAATCTTGATGATATATGTGACACATGTGACACTATTATGTGACACATTAATTAATTCCTGTGGAAATCCATGTTAAACACTTAAAGCACATTTCCCTTATTGAGCCTCTCTCTGTAACTTCCTTAAAACATTTTTTTGGACAACACTTGTCTACAGATCCATGCCAAGTTACTGTTAATTCTGCTTTTAGAGTCATAGAATCATGGCTTCATACAACATGGAAACAGACCCATCCACCATACTTATCCTTGCTGATCATGTTTCATAACTGTGCTCGTCCTATATGCCGTCATTTGGTCCATGTTCCTCTTAAACATTCCTATTCATGTACCCGTCAAAACGTCTTTTAAATGTTGCCAACTTATCCTTTTTCAGATCTACCCCTGGCAGCTCATTCCACCACATTTTGTGTGAAAAGATTGCTCCTCAGATCTGTTTTAATCCTCACCCCTCTCACGCTATGCCTTAAACTTCTGGAGAGTTAGAATTTGTTAATAGAATTTATTATTTCTTTATTATTATGACCATGCCGACCATCGATCACCCGTTCACATTAATTCTGCATTATCCCACTGGGACTCCCTACAGATTAGAGGAAATTTACAGAAGCCAATTAATTTATAACTCGCACATTTTTGGGATGTTGGGGTGGAAACTGAAGCACCCGGAGGAAAGTCAAATGGTCACAGGAAGAACGTGCAAACTCCACACATACAGCACCTGAGGTCAGGATCAAACCGGGTCTCTGGCGCTGTGAGTGAGGCAACAACTCTACCAGCTGTGATTATTAAAAATAATAATAATACTAATCCTGTTAAAATACTTTTACGAGATTATTTACAAACCATTTTTCTGTTACAAAATCACTTAAAGCACATCATTTAATGAAAATCATTTAATAAAATCTCCTGTGTTGGTAAAAATAAGTCTGCTTACATTTCTCATTCTGTAGCATAGTGAGGTATGTTGGTGTATCGAAGAACAGCTTCTGTTTTTAAAGCTTATAAAAGGATCAGGCAGGAAAACTATGAAGAATAATTCACCATTATGATGCCAATTGTCCATTTATTTGCATCATCCCAGATTATTATTTAACAGCAATGCAGTCTGATTTTGTTTTTGATTCTGGATGAACATGATTGTATCGCTGCATGTTAGATGTAGTACTGCCTGAACAATTTAACAGTGCAGCCACAGATAAGACGCTGATGGTTGTAGCATCATAGATATATTTCATAGTTCAAGCTTGATTGCTTGCAACCGCCACTCTGTACTTCAGCTCGGGGTGGATCAGTAAGGGCTGTAATTCTGTACACTGTAATTCCTGATCGTCCGACCTACCTTCTGAGGAAGAGCCAAGAGTCAAACGTGTTTTATTGTCATATGTCCCAGATAGAACAATGAACTGCTTACTTGCTGCAGCACAACAGAATATGTAAACATAATACACTATAAACAATATACTAAACGAGAAAGCAAATTTAGTGTATGTGTGTTTATATATATATTTTTAATGTGATTTTTTAGATATATTTGATATGTTTTTGAAATTAAGCTAGAACTTTGTTTCTTTCCCTGTAGGTATTGCTGGAGCAGCTCAGCTTTATTTTGGGTTTCCATTGTTGGCAATTTATTTATTAATCTGAATGGCTTCCTCAGCTCTTCCTGATACATAGATTTTTTTAAACTTTATTTTTGTTTATTACATTATTTTTGAGTTGTGCGATGACAAACCTGTTGTGCTGCTGTTAGAGTCATAGAGTTATACAGCGTGAAAATAGACCCATCGGCCCAACTTGCCCACACTGACCAACATGCCACATTTACTCTAATCCCACTTGCCTGCATTTGGCCCACATCTCTCTAAACCTATCCTATGCAATGTTTCTTAATCGTTGCAAGAGAAATAAACTGTTGCGAGTAAGAATTTCTGTTCCATTCTGGTACATATGACAATAAAACACTCTTGACATTCAGATTAGACACTGTTGCCTTACAGCATCAGAGACCCACGGTTCAATCCTGACTATGGTCGCATTCTTCCGGTGACCACGTGGGTTTTCTCCAGGTGCTTCGGTTTCCTCCTACATTCAAAAGAGGTAGAGGTTTGTAGGTTAATTGGTCTCTGGAAATTGCCCCTATGTGTGTCAGATGTGAAAGTGGAATAACTTAGAACTCATGTATGGATGATTGATGGTCAGCAAGGACTCAATGAGGCGGAGGACATGTTTCCACGTTGTATATCTAAACTGAATATATCTAACATGTTCCCTCCAATCCAGATTTGTGTTCAGTTTCAGGTTATCAGTTTCAGGTGGTGAATCTGTGGAATTCATTGGCTGTGGAAGCAAGTCAATGGATATTTTTAAGGCAGTGATTGACAGATTCATGATTTGTAATGGGGTCTGGGGTGATGGGGAAAAAGGCAGTAGAATGGGGTTGCGAGGGAAAGATAGATCAGCCACGATTGAGTGGTGGAGTAGACTTGATGGGCCGAATAGCCTAATTCATCTCCTAGAACTTCTGAATTTATGAACATATCATCATTTAGTTAGTTCCATTTTTAATCAGTTCCTGTTTCTATCTTCAAGTGTTTTCCTTATTAAGGGTATTAGTCCCTTTCTTTCCAGTTTGATTCATTTATTTCAATTCAGATTGTGACTGATTTTCAGTATTTCTGAAATTCAAGGCAAGGAGTGAATCGTTCATTATATCAGTGGGAAATTAAAATGGAATTCAGCCAAATTTTAATTCTCTGACATCTGAGTCCTTGGTGACATCCATAACTGTGTGCAGCAGAATGTAAACTCCCATTTATCTTCTATTTATGCATTCACAGCTCCAATACAACCAGCAAAAAAATTATAAGACTCTTAAGCAATTGCACAATTTTGTTGGGAAGTCATTTTTAGTTTATACTTGTAGACTGATTAGCATCAGCACCCTCTGTGAAGATTTGGCTCTTCATGGGATATGAGTGCAAGGATTTATTTGATTTATTTTTTCCATAGTTTCCATTAGTACTGTTTAGCATTAAAATATAGAATTGCAGTGTAAAACATTTTTATCTAATAGGGTAAGGAAATTACATATTGTTTGGCATTTTAATGCATAAAATACTAGTGTGTAATGTATGGTAGTGATCTTATGAGCAATTCTGGTGCAACTAGCATATTCATGTAACCAGCATCTGCACCATTCCCCATGGATGTCAGTGCCTAAGAGCATACTGCTCATGAAAAACTGGAAGCATGGAGTGCATTTAAAAATAACATGGGCAGGATATGTTATCAAGATGCAGTACAGAACGCCATAGGAGATTATTTTTCCCTGTGGCTATCAGACTGTACAATTCCTCCCCCTTCTGTCGTGGGGTAGACTGATTCCCCTTCACCCCCCCCTCCCTCCCCAATCTTTGCACATCCCCAATCCTTTCCACTCGTCACCTTAATTTCATGTTTCATGTACATTGTCTTTTATGACCATCGGCAGACAAATTTCCCTCCTGGGATAAATAAAGTTCTATTTTATCGCATCGTATATACTCAGGACATTTCTGTTATGCAGGTGCTGGTTTACACCGAAGATAGGCACAAAATGCTGGAGTAACTCAGCGGGACAGGCCACCACTCTGGAGAAAGGTCTGAAGAAGGGTCTTGTCCCAAAACGTCACCCATTCCTTCTCTCCAGAGATGCTGCTTGTCCCGCTGAGTTACTCCAGCATTTTGTATCTATCTTGTTGTCTCTGTTGCTGCTGTTGTATAGGGATGGATTTCTGTCCATTGGTTAAATTTCATTGCCCATCACAACAGCACAGTGGCGCAGTGGTAGAAGCGGTTGTTGCTACCCTTTTTGAGTTTAGGATCAACAAAACATACAAATCAGACTTTTGACAGTATTCTCACCATGTTAAAAAAAAAGCCGAACGTAACTATGAACCAAATGTGTAACAAGGAAGGGGAACTGCTAATAACCAGGGCAGAAGTACCTCAAAGACTACTGTCATCAATTATTTTCTAAAATGAACTACTCCCTGCAATAGTTCATATATATCCAGAAGACAGGTGTAGTTGCCTTCTGACATGCCTTTTTCCTCTATCAAGAGGTGTGACACTTCAACAGGAGTGGCAAATTGGTGCAGCAATAAAGTTGCTGCCTCACAGCGCCAGAGACATAGAAACATAGAAACATAGAAATTAGGTGCAGGAGTAGGCCATTCAGCCCTTCGAGCCTGCACCGCCATTCAATATGATCATGGCTGATCATCCAACTCAGTATCCCGTACCTGCCTTCTCTCCATACCCTCTGATCCCCTTAGCCACAAGGGCCACATCCAACTCACTCTTAAATATAGCCAATGAACTGGCCTCAACTACCCTCTGTGGCAGAGAGTTCCAGAGACTCACCACTCTCTGTGTGAAAAAAGTCTTTCTCATCTCGGTCTTAAAGGATTTCCCCCTTATCCTTAAGCTGTGACCCTTGTCCTGGACTTCCCCAACATCGGGAACAATCTTCCTGCATCTAGCCTGTCCAACCCCTTAAGAATTTTGTAAGTTTCTATAAGATCCCCTCTTAATCTCCTAAATTCCAGAGAGTATAAACCGAGTCTATCCAGTCTTTCTTCATAAGACAGTCCTGACATCCCAGGAATCAGTCTGGTGAACCTTCTCTGTACTCCCTCTATGGCAATAATGTCCTTCCTCAGATTTGGAGACCAAAACTGCACGCAATACTCCAGGTGTGGTCTCACCAAGACCCTGTACAACTGAAGTAGAACCTCCCTGCTCCTGTACTCAAATCCTTTTGCTATGAAAGCTAACATACCATTCGCATGGTTTAACCCTGACCGAGGGTGCTGTCCGAGTGGAATTTGCACATTCACCCTGTGACCCCGTGGTTTTCCCCGGTTTTCCGGTTTTCTCCCACACTCCAAATACGTATAGATTTATAGGTTAATTGACCTGTAAATTGTCCCTAGTGTGTAGGATAGAACTAGTGTGAACGAGTGATTAATGGTCGGCATGGACTTGGTGGGCTGCAGGACCTGTTTCCATGTTGTATCTCTAAACTAGACTAAACTAAACTAAACTGAACTATACTAAGATGTCTTCTTCTATCTTTACTGTTGGAAAATGTTTGCTTTTTTCCCATTCCACGTCGCATCGACAGCATTTAATGAGCCAAGGATGTTTTATTGTCAGATGTTCCAAAAGGAAAAATACAATTCTTAATTGCAGCAGCATGACAGATATATAAACATAGAAGTCATTTGGAATGACAGTCAGAAGTTCTAAGGAAAGTTCTAACCCCTTTTTTCTCCTTCCTTCAACATTGTGATAGACGAATTTGGGCAGAATATCAGAGCAAAATTCTGACTGATGGCTTGTGGCCTTGATTTGTTACAGCATTGAATGTACAAGGTAGATTTAAAGTCCTATGCCTGGACTAATAAAGAATATTATTGTCGCCATGTGAGTTTGGTCCCTTTCATCAGCAACTCTGGAGTCACCACTGGACTGCAGTGAAAGGCACTTTGATATAAAGCAGTGCAACCCTGCCTTGAATTAAAAGTATGTTGTGTCTCTGCTGGTTTGATTCACAGTGTTTTTTTTTTTTTTCTTGCTCTCCCTTTCTGTTATTTCCAAAATCCCTCGCACTGGAACAGATGGACCCTGCTTCAGGGGAAAGTGGGAAGCGTGGAAGATGGTTTCCGGATCTCTCTTGAATATAAAGGAAACAGCTGGAAGAACTGGGAGCTAACGGCTTTGGACTCAGTTATCCTGAAGAACTGCCATGAAGGTAAATGCTGAAGCTTTCCTGAAAATAAAATGTGCTTGTAATGGAATAAGCTTCAAGCAGAAGAATGAAAATGTTAAATAGAAAAATGTATTTGTTTTTGTATTCTAAATATCACTTTCTTTTGCAATCAATTATTTTTGATAATCTTTTGAGAGTGCTGTGTGTCTTCACTATCCATTCTTGGTTAAAACAAGAGTGTGAATGATTTTACCATTTTCTCTGAACATCAATTTTAGCTGAAAATCTTTATTTTACTTTGCATCACTCAAGTAGCGATGTTCCATATAACATGCACACAGTTTGCTCTGCTAACACTTCTATCCTTTAAGATGTTTGATGATGATGATGATAATACTTTATTATCACCTGCACCTCTGTTCCAGGGTACAGTAAAATTCATTATTTTGCGTACAATTCAGTAAAATCGTACGAGAGATAAGCACAAAAGTGCAACAATTGTAATCTAATAGTACACTTCTCCAAGACAGTACACAAAGAGTTGCCATGTTTCCGTACCCACAAAGTTTCAAAGTTCTTAGAGTGCAATTTTAACTTGGCCTTAAAGGCCCGTTGTCCTGGCAACACCGATGCTCTCCTCCATCCGCCGCCATCTTAAAAACGGCTCTTCATCTAGTGTCCGCCGCCTCCCTCCCACCCTCCTTCCGGTCTTCGGGGTCGAGCAGGAGTCGAGCCTCGGACGACTCCAGGTGAGTTCCCAGTTCCGCGGTGGACAAGCCAGGCCTATTGTCGAGCTATGGCCGCAGCCTTGCTGGGAGCTTCAGCATCATTTTTAACAAAGTTTTTGAAATATCTTGGGGTGTTTTGCTCCATAAATGACGGTACAAATTAGTTTCTTTTTTAAATCTCTAAAATACGATGCTCAGTAGGATTCCTGAATACGGCATCATGCTTCACTGAAATGATCACTTCTATTAATCTTCAAAAAACACTGACGTTACAGTACTCTTGATTGTCACTGCAGGATTTTTCAATGTTTTATTAATGCTGCAACATGCTTCACTATTGTAGGTAACAGAAAAACTGCAGATGCTTGAATCTTGAGCAAAAAAACTGTCAAATGAACTCAACTGGTCAGACAACATCTGCGAAGGAATGGTTCGGGTCACGAGCCTTCTTCAGACTGACCCACCGAGTGCCTCCAGCACTTATTTTTATAGGTTTTTATAAATGAATAAAACTTCTGATAATAGACAATAGACAATAGACGCAGGAATAGGCCGTTCGGCCCTTCGAGCCAGCACCACCATTCAATGTGATCATGGCTGATCATCCCCAATCAGTACCCCGTTCCTGCCTTCTCCCCATATCCCCTGACTCCGCTATTTTAAGAGCCCTATCTAGCTTTCTTTTGAAAGCATCCAGAGAACCTGCCTCCACCGCCCTCTGAGGCAGATAATTCCACACTCACCACTCTCTGTGAGAAAAAATGTTTCCTCATCTCCGTTCTAAATGGATTACTCCTTATTCTTAAACTGTGGCCCCTGGTTCTGGAGTCCCCCAATATCGGGAACATGTTTCCTGCCTCTAGCGTGTCCAAGCCCTTAACAATCATATGTTTCAATGAGAGCCCAGCTGCTCCATTCTCTTAGCATATGACAGTCCCGCCATCCCGGGAATAAACCTTGTAAACTTACGCTGCACTCCCTCAATAGTAAGAATGTCCTTCCTCAAATTAGGGGACCAAAACTGCACACAACACTCCATGTGTGGTCTCACTAGGGCTCTGTACAACTGCAGAAGGACCTCTTTGCTCCTATATTCGATTCCTCTTGTTACAAAGGCCAACATGCCATTCGCTTCCTTCACTGCCTGCAGTATTCTTGTCCTAGTTTTCAGCATATCTATTAGTTCAAATTGTGAACTACTTAAACATAAATGAAGTAACAACATTAATGGGGTAAAAGGTTACAATGTATATGAATGAAAGTGTTTAGACATGGTTAAATAATCTATTTCACAGTCATAGAGCTCTACTGCACATAAGCAATCTCTTAAGCCTACTCATGTGCCACCTCTAATTACTATCTATGTTAGTCCAATTTGCCTGCATTGTCTCATATCCCTTTATACCTTTCCTATCTTAGTAGTTGTCCAAATGCCTTTTAAGTATTGTAATTGTAAGTGCCTCCACCACATCCTCTGACAGTTATAGAGTCTTAAAGCATGGAAACAGGCCGATCGGCCCAATTTGTCTCAGCTGCAGCTGGCCATCAAGGCCCGTTGCAGCCTTCGCCTCTATATGGATCGTCCCTCTCCTCGCCCAGCCACCTTCACCCTCCGAGCCCCGGTGGCGCCTCCCATAGCCGATGTTGAGAGCATAGAAGGTAATGTTTTCATGCTGTATGACTGAGCTTTCTACCTGTTCCTGATGAAGTGGTTGTTTCATGGTTTCCCCTTCTCCATTTGGAGTTGCAGCAGTATGTGTATTCCCACATCCAGTCAGGATGTTCCCTCTTTTTTAATTAATACACTGTATTTCACTGTTGCAACAGCCTGTTTTACCAGTTCTCCAGCTGATTTCATCAACACTACAACATGTTTCACTAATATATCATAGATGCCAACTGTAAATATTTCTCTGTAACAGTCAGCACTTACCCAGTCCTGTCAATGTGTCATGTTTGCTCGTTGAAATCAACATTTATAACAGTTGGAGGCGCTTGGTGTTGTAGTCATCCAGACTGCCCTCAATTTTCCTTGCACAAATACACAGAACCTTTCTGCATGCACAATCATTTGAAGATCATCGGTATTTTGCACAAATGGTAGCACGTGTGGAACAAAATCAAGGCAGGGTGCATAGTGCGAGTTCCACTCATAGAAAATAGAATTACTAATCTTATAAATTTTCGATTTGTGAGCAGTACAGGAATTGGGACATTATAGTCATACAGCATGGAAACAGGCCCTTCTGACCAACTTGCCCACACTGATCAAATGGCCCATCAACACTAGTCCCACCTGCTGCGTTTGGCCCACATCCTTCTAAACCTGTCCTATCCATGTGCCTGACTTTATTCACTTTAATGTTCTTCAATACACACACCTTGGGATTTTCCTTGGTCCTACTCCAAAGATGTACAGATTTAATTGGCTTTGTAAAATTGTAAATTGTTCCTAGTATGTGTAGGATGGTGTTAGTATGCGGTGATCGCAGGTCAGTGCAGACTCGGTTGGCCAAAGGGCCTGTTCCAGTGCTGCGTCTCGAAAGTATACCCAACTTAAACCACACGCCAACGGCATTTCATGGCCCCTTTTAGCACTCCTGATTCCTGTTAGACTTATTTCTTACTTTCTTTATATCGCTGAAAGATTCAGTCTGATTCCAGCTTCCTAAACATAAAATAAACTTTTTCATTTTCACCTCCTGTCATCTAAATTTCCAAAATCACAGCATGATTAAAATTTTCAACTTTTGGAATGATTTGGTATTGTGACCTTGCTAACACTAACAAGACATGCTGATTTAATATTGAAACTTACCACCTACACTAATTAGCACTAATTGCACTAATTGCACAATGAGATGGTTTTGGAGCAGGATTTGGTAATTCGGCCCCTCGAGATTACTCCGTCATTCAATCCTCGCTGATCTATCTTTCCCTCTCACCCCATTCGCCTGCCTTCTGCCCGTAACCTTTGACACACTTACTCATCAAGAATCTGTCAATCTCCACTTTAAAAATACCCAATGGTTTAGCCGCCACAGCTGTCTGTGGCAATGAATCACCACCCTCTGACTAAGAAATTCCTCCTCAAGACAGTCGGAGAGTCTTACAGCGTGGAAACAGGCCCTTCAGCCCCTTACCCAAATTGGCCAATATGTCCCATCTACACTTGTTCCATTTGCCTGCATTTGGTTCATATCCCTCTAATCCTGTCCTATCCATGTACCTGTCTAAATGTTTCTTAAATGTTGCAATAGTCCCAACCTCAACTACTTCCTCTGGCAGCTCATTCGATAAGCCCTCCACCCTTTGGGTGCTAAAGTTACCCCTCAGGTTACTATTAAATCTTTCCTTCCTCACCTTAAATCTATGTCCTTTGGTCCTCGATTCCCATACTCTTGGCAAGACACTGTGCGTCTACCCGATCTAATCCTCTCATGGTTTTGTACACCTCTATAAGATCACCCTTCATCCTCCTGCGCTCCAAGGAATAGAGTCCTAAAGGTGCATCATTTTATTCTGAGACTGTGTCCTCTGGTCCTAGACTCCCCCACTAGTGGAAACATCCTTTCCACATTCACTCTATCAAGGCCTTACACTATTCAGTTAATTTCAATGAGGTCCCCTTCATCCTTCTAAAGTCCACGAGTACACGCCCAGAGCCATTGAATGCTCCTCATACATTAACGCAATCATCCTTGGCATCATGCTCATAAATCTCCTCTACCAGTACCCTCCCAGTCCTCAAATTGTGCATTTTGTAAACCAAACGCAGCTTAGGTAGAACAAAAAAAAAGAAAATGTCATGTCTGTATGATTGACATTCATTATTATACAGTCTTATAGGTGAAGAAAATAAAAACTGATATCTATTGGCATTTAGAGGTTTAAAAAATATAAAAAATAATTGACTAAACCAAAAGAAAATAGAATGCTGATTTTAATGGGGAGGCGGCAGGCTGACACAGCGTAGAGTTGCTGCCCTACAGAGCCAGAGACCCGGGTACGATCCTGACTACCGGTGCTGTCTGTACGGAGTTTGTACATTTTCCTCTTGACCGCGGGGTTTGCTTCGGGATCTCCGGTTTTCTCCCACACTCCACAGACGTGCAAGTTTGTCGACTAATTGGCTTGGTAAAATTGTAAATTATCCCTAGTGTGCGTTGGCGGGGTTAGTGCGCGGGGATCGCAGGTTGGCCAGTTTCCAACCTGTATCTCTAAACTAAACTAAACTAATTATTTTGCGACTTCCATCTGCCAGGCATATGAACAACTCTTTGGGTGGCCTAAATAGATGACGTTTTTATACGTACCTGTTTACTTGCAATTTGCTTAATTGCAGTTGCTATTTATCATAACTGTTTCCTGAGTCTTGCTTTTTCCTGTACACTTCCTACTGTGAACAGATTGTTGCAGTGTCAACAGTTTCTGCCAGACTTCACAGGTGGCCAAGAAATGACACTGTTTTAAATAGGTTCATAGATCCATAGACAATAGGTGCAGAAGTAGGCCATCCGGCCCTTCGAGCCAGCATTGCCATTCAATGTGATCATGACTGATCATCCACAATCAGTCCCCCGTTCCTGCCTTCTCCACATATCCCTTGATTCCGCTAGCCCCAAAAGCTCAATCGAACTCACTTTTGAATGCATCTAGTGAATCAGCCTCCACTGCCTTGTGGCAGAGAATTCCACAAATTCACAACTCTCTGTGTGAAAAAAAAAATTCCTCATCTCTGTTCTAAATGGCCTACCCCTTATTCTTAAACTGTGGCCCCTGGTTCTGGACTCAGCCAACATCGGGAACATGTTTCCTGCATCTAGCATATCCAATCCCTTAATCATTTTATATGTTTCTATAAGATTGCCTCTCATCCTTCTAAATTCCAGTGAATACAAGCCCAGTCGCTCCATTCTTTCATCATATGACAGTCCCGCCATCCCGGGAATTAATCTGGTGAACCTGTGTTGCAGTCTCTCAAAAGCAAGAATGTCCTTCCTCAAATTAGGAGACCAAAACTGCAACAATACTCCATGTGTGGTCTCACCAGGGCCCTGTACAACTGTAGAAGGACATCTTTGCTCCTATACTCAACTCCTCTCATTATGAAGGCCAACATGCCTTAGCTTTCTTCACACGCCTGCAATACCTGTATGCTTACTTTCAGAGACTGATGTACAAGGACCCCCATATCCTGTTGTAGTTCCCCTTTTCCTAACCTGACACCATTCAGATAATAATCTGTCTTCCCGTTCTGGCCACCAAAGTGGATAACCTCACATTTATCCACATTATACTGCATCTGCCATGCATCTTACCACTCACCCAACCAGTCCAAGTCACCCTGCATCCTCATAGCATCCTCTTCACAGTTCACACTGCCACCCAGCATTGTGTCATCTGCAATTTGCTAATGTTACTTTTAATTAATCTAAATCATTAATGTACAGTACATTGTAAATAGCAGCGATCCCAGCACCGAGCCACTGTCACTGCCTGCCATTCTGAAAGGGACCCTTTAATCCCTATCTTCACATGCTGGTCGATAGTTACAACTGCCTAGCAACATTGAGATGGATTATCAGATAATTATTAATTCGCTTTTTATTAATCTATGCTGTTTGCATATCGACTATTCTGTTTCCTTAATAATAATAACTACACTTCATTGACTGTACGGTATCCTCAGGTCATGAGTGGAAGTGTGCAAATGCAGGCTTTCTCTTGCTTATATAATCCATGGCAATTGATGCCAAGCCTAACAGAATCCACTTTCAAGATTCACGTAAAAAGTGTTATCTGATTAAGAATAAAACATCTCAACTGCACCTGATATCATTCAACACCGAACCCTTAATTTTCTTTTCCTGTGCTTCCGTATTCATGGATACAGGTGGTTCTAGTTCCAATGTGCCACATAGGTACAGCTGGTAGAGTTGCTGCCTCACAGAGCCAGAGATCTGGGTTCGATCCTGACCTCAGGTGCTGTCTGTGTCGAGACAGTGTTAAAAAAAATTTGTCCACATTCAAATTTGGCCCGCCAGGGGGCAGCACTGTGGCACAGCAGCAGAGCTGATGCCTTGGAGCTCCAGAGACCCGGGATCGATCCTGATTACGGATGCTGTCTGTATGGAGTTTGTAACTTCTCCGGTGACTGCATGGGTTGTCTCAGGGTGCTCTGTTTTCACAAGTTCACAAGTTACAGGAATAGAATTAGGCCCATTGAATCTACTCCGTGTTTCGATCATGGCTGATCTCCTAATCCCATTCTTCCCATAACCCTTGACACCCGTTCTAATCAAGAATTTGTCTATCTCTGGCTTAAAAATATCTACTGACGTGGCCCCCACAGCCCTCTGTGGCAATGAGTGGGCAATTGGTGAGTTAGGACCACAGAATTAACTACTCTCTGACTAAAGAAGTTCCTCCTCACCTCCTTTCTAAAAGAGCACCCTTTAATTCTGAGGCTACGACCTCTGGTCCTAGACTTTCTCACCAATGGAAACATCCTTTCCACATCCACTCTAGCAATGTTTTTCATTATTCTGTAAGTTTCATTATTTCATTATTTTCATTATTTCTGTATTCCCCATCAACCTTCTAAACTCCAGTGAGTAAAGGCTCACACATAAATATACACACATTTTCCTCCCACACTCCATGTAATTGTCCCTAGTGTGTAGGATAGTGCTAGTGTACAGGGATTGCTGGCCAGCATGAACCCGATGGGCGAAAGATCACAGTGTATCTCTGAAACTAAACTAAACATATCCTTTAAACTCTGCTTCTCTCATCTTAATCCTATGCCCTCCAGTCTTTCACATTTCCTCCCTGGGAAAAGGGTTTTGAACATCTATCCTTCCTAGGCCTCTCCTAATCCTAATGCTTCTATGAGCTCTCCCCTCAATCTCTGGCGTTCTGAAGATGGGTACCGACCTGAAATGTCACCTGTCTTTCCGTAGATGCTGCCTGATCCATTGAGTTCCTCCAGCACTTTGTGTTTTGGTCAAGATTCCAGCATTTGCAATTACTTCTGTCTCCCTGAATAAAATAATTATTTGGTCTTTTAAACTAAAATTGTCATTGTAAAAATCTCCTTGTGCTCCACCTCCCCCACCCCTTCACCCCCCAACCACACAACCTCCGCATACCAGAGCCAACTCTGTCCTTTACCCTGGATCTCCCTGCATAACAGCACAGTGTGGAGCATGAGGCACTATGAAGAAGGGTCCCGACCCGAAACGTCAACCATCCATGCTTTCCAGAGATGCTGCCTGACTTGCTGGAGTTGCTCCAGCACTTTGTGTCTTTTTTTTCTATGCCAGCATCTGCAGTTCCTCGTATTTTCTTTCACTTTCTAGATGGTTTATAAATGTAATAGTCATAAACCCTTTTACACAACATTAAAATTTCCAACATTTTCAAAGGAGGGTGGCGATTCTTATTTTGAAGCCTTTTTAATGGGATTAACCACAATAATTTGCTCATGTTGTGTATGCAGTTTATATCACCTTTTCAAGTTTCCATGATAAACGTAAACAAGAATAGTTATGTTGTGGGAAACTGTGATTCTGTGACCTCTCAAAGGCACCCCTGCCATAATCATCATACTGCACAGAAGCTGCACAGTAAAAACCTATCAATCATTGGCGTTATGGTGGAAAATAAAGTGTGTTTTATGTGCCATTCCATCTGTGGTTGTATTTCAGGCCCTTTGACAGGCTCCAGGACAACGCTTGAGGGAACGTTCAGTTGCTGGAATGGGGTAGCTATTAAACTGAGGCAGCTCTGCGATTTCACCGAGGACTGCAGCAAGGCAGAAGATGAAGGAGCAGTGTGTAGTGAGTCTATTCATCTTTATTTTACATGCATGCTGATGTCAGTGATATCACGTCAGCCATTATCCACCACAGACTCACCATTTTGTTAGACGCTATCAGATTTTGTTAGGCAAGATCTGATTATTTACTGTTTAATGTTGGCAGATCTATTTAGTATAGTCTAGTTTAGTGAATTTTATTATTGTCGTGTGTACTCAGGTACAGTGAAAAGCTTTTGTTTGCGTGCTAACCAGTCAAAGAAAATACTATATCATCAATGTAGAAAGAAAGAACTGAAGATGCTGGTTGATACCCAAAAGGACACAAAGTGCTGGAGTAACTCAGCGGGTCAGGCAGCATCTCTGGAGAAGGGTCTCGACCCAAAACGTCACCTATTCAATCTGAAGATGGCTCTCAAACCAAAACGTCACCAATTCAGATTCATGAGAGATGTGTAGAAAGGAAATGCAGATGGTTTATACCAAAGATCGACGCAAACTGAGGAGTAACTCACCGGGTAATGCAGCATCTCTGGAGAAAAAGATAAGGTGTCATTTTGGGTCATCTATATAGGTATATAGGTGACAGGAAGAGTTCCAACCCAAAACATCACTGATCCATGTTCTCTAGAGATGCTGCCTGACCTGCTGTTACTCCAGCACTACATTTCCTTTTATGAATACAATCAAGTCGTCCACACTGCACGGATAAAGGGTACAGCATTTAGTGCAATGATTTAACAATAAAGTCCGATAAAGTCTGATTAAATATAGTTTAAAGGTCTCCCATTTCCCTGTACATAAATTTGGAGAGGGAACATCACATGTCAAATCAACATTGTAAAAATAAAAGGAAAGAAATAGGTATAGGTAATTTAGTAGGCATACCTGTAGCAAAATAAAATAAAATAACATGTTGCTATTCAGGCTGAAAAGATCTGACTATTGATCAATTGATCAATATTTCATGGTTATTCCTCACACAGACAGCAAATTATAGTTATACTTGCAGCGAGTTTGGTTTAAGTGTGGAAAAAGGTGATTCAGGTATTCAAAGTATTCAGGTTTAGAAACAAGAGTTAAGAGTGTTTTATTGTCATATGTCCCAAAACCGAACAATGAAATTCCTACTTGCAGCAGCACGGCAGACATGTAAACATACTCTATAAAACCCATAAATATATGTACGCATATACATACATATACACACACCCACACACACATGTTATAAAGTTACAAAAAGTACTCATCCCTTCGTTGTTAACTGGGTCTGCCTTCATTACACCAGGGGAAGGTGCCTTAAGACCACAAAACTGCTGAAAATTAGAACAAACCTCCTGATGGGTGATAAAACACTCGAGAACCTGTTAAGAAAAATGCTGTTCTCCTGGTTAATCTCATTTTCAAATCCACAGCAGCATTTTTTCCAGGAGTTGTGTGCGTGTATTTCCATCCCAGCTTTTCAAATCAATCTCTGTAATACTGGGGATTAAGAGCTGTGAACAGCTGATTAAAACTGCTTAAGATTTGACTTTGACTAATATCAGCAGAATTTTTTTAAATGGGTAATGACAGGGTTAGTAATTGCTGTACTATTCACAATACGTTGGGCTTAATGTTTTATGGGCAGCACCTAGTAATAGCAAATGTGTTGGCATGAAGCTGAAAATGCACAAATTCCCCTCAGAATGGAAAACACCATCACTTCAGTAAGAGGGGTCACTGATTCACCATCGTGAGTGGTTAATCTGCTGTTAACGAACACTTTTAAAGACCAAGATTAGAAAGTATATGCATGCACATCCTTCCTTTTTATAACATTTGTGATTACATGACAGTATGATAGAATGCACATTACCTTTTAAGTAATCACCTACCTTATATGAGTAACCTAATGATAAATTATTCCCGGAATGATTAAATGCAATGATTATAATGGACATTGTTTAATCAAAGTCTGCAAGACATTCAATGTTGATGACAAGTAGGAGTTATTGCACCGTTATTTTTTGGGAGGTTACAAAAATATATTTATTTAAATGGATCTGGTTGTTTAAAATGGATAATAACATTTATCATCACTACTGATTTCTTTGGACATGGTCTACTGCCAATGTAGTAATGCCTTGAATCCTGCCTTTGCGACATTAATGAGATTGATGTATTTTGTGTAACATAAGAAGAATAAGCAACTTGCGTAGATCTTTTTCCACGATCCACAATTCTCAATAAAACCTTTAAACAGTTCAAAGTTGATTTTATATTCTCATGTTAATTCTGTCTATGAAAAGCGTCACCTTGCATGAAGTCTTTGCAGAGCTTGTTTGTTGACCAATGTTGGTAGTTGGACACTGGTCTAGATACTTATATAATTTAGATTATTGTCACGTGCACTGAAGTACAGTGAAAAGCTGTTTTGCTGTGTGCCATCCAGTTAACATACATTAAAACAATCAAGCCTCCCATAGTGTACACGTACAGGAGAGAGGGAATAACGTTTAGTGCAAGGTAAACCTTCACAGGTAGATAGGGTGGTCATAAGTACATAGGGTGGCTACAAAGGCTTTTGGCACATTGGCCTTCATCAGTCAGAGTATTGAGTATCGAAGATGGGGGGTCATGTTGCAGTTGTATAAGATGTTGGTAAGCTCATATTTGAGTTCACTTTTAGGCACCATCTTCTAGGAAAGATATTGTCAAGCTGGAAAGGGTGCAGAGAAGATTCATAGGGATGTTGCCAGAGCTCAAGGGCCTGAGCTATAAGGAGAGGTTGAGCAGACTAGGACTCTATTCCTTGGTGCGCAGGAGGATGAGGGATCTTATAGAAATGTACAAAACTGTGATAAGAATAGATCAGGTAAACGCACAGAATCTTTTGCCCAGAGTAGGGGAAGCGAGAACCAGAGGATATAGGTGAAATGTGAGGGGGGAAAGATGTAATAGGAAACTGAGGGATCACTTTTTTACACAAAGGATGGTGGGTATATGGAAAGAGCCGCTGGAGGAGGTAGTTGAGGCAGGTACTATGGCAATGTTTAAGAAACATTTAGACAGCTACATGGACAGGATAGGGTTGGATGGATATGGGCTAAATGCAGGCAGGTGGGGCTACTATAGATGGGACATGTTGCTGGGTGTGGGCATGTTGGGCCGCTGGGCCTGTTTCCATGCTGCATGACTTCATGATTCCATGACTTTATAAAGTCGAATAAAAGATTGTCCGAGGGTCCCCAATGAGGTAGACAATAGGTAATGTATTTAGAGCAGGCAGCTTCATTCACTAAACAGCTAACAAAATATATCCAAGTTCAGCACAAGGAAAAAGAGTGCAGCAGCAAAACTAAAGGATGGGATATCTATATATTCATTTTTTGAGGTCTGGGTGTCACTGGTAAAACCAACATTTATTGTCCATCCTTAATTGCCCTCTAGTCGGCTCAAGTTCTTCTGGTGAAAATATTCCCATAGTTCAAATAGGAAGGGAATTCCAAGATGTTACCATTCATATGAATGACTTGGATGAAGACTGAAGATATGGTTGCTAAATGTGCTGTTTACCAAGGATTTATTTTTAAACATTTTGTTTAAGTGTGAGAGACTGTAGGACTTTCAATTTCTCAGGGATCTGGTGTCCTTAGTGCTTGACTTTAAACTTTCCAGTATGCTGATGAACCAAATAATTAGGAGAGCTAGCAGAATGTTACTGTTTGTAGCGAGGGGGATTAACTATAAAAGTAGAGAAATTACGCTTCAGTTATATGGGACATTGGTCAGATGACATCTGAAGTACAGTTCTCCTGATTTAAGGAAGATTGTCAATGCAATAAAAGCTGTTCAGCAAATGTATTCTTGACCGTTACTTGAAATGTGCAGGCACAAAGTGCTGGAGTAACTCAGAGCATGGATCTCCACATTCACCAGAGATGCTGCCTGCCCCATTATTCCAGCACGTTGGTGTCTTTTTTTGTAAACCAGCAACTGCAGTTCCTTGTACCTACCTGAAATGGGCAGTGCATCTTATGAGGAAAAGTTGGCTGGGTTAGACACGTTTTTGCTGGAATTTAGAGTGAGAAAGAACATGATTGAAATGTGATAAATTGAAATATATAAGAAATGAGAGGCTTAGAGGGATATGAGCCAAATGCAGGCAGGTGGGACTAGTGTGGATGGGGCATTTTGGGCGGCGTAGGCAAATTGGACCGAAGAGCATGTTTCCACACTATATGTGCAGGGAGGAACTCCAGATGCTGGTTTAAACCAGACAGACACAAAAAGCTATTCCTTTTCTCCAGAGATGCTGCCTGACCCAGTGAGTTACTCCAGGTTTTTGTGTCTGTCAATACTGTATGACTCTATAAGTTCCTGAGAGTGGGCATTGAGAGAACATTTCCTCTTGTAGGAAATTCTAGAACAAGAGGTCAAGGTTTTGATAGAGTCGACACAAGATTTTTTTTCTCTCTGAAGACTATGAAGGCATTCTCTTCCTGCAAGAGCAGTGGAAGCAAAGTCTTTGAATATTTTTAAGACAGATGTAGATCGATACTGGAAATGTGACATGGTAATAGTTTACGAAGTGTAGCTGTGAAAGCAGAGTTAAGGTTCTAATCAGATCACCCATAATCTTATTGAATGATAAACCAGTCTTGAGAGGTGAAGTGACCTACCTCTGTTTCAAATTAATATGGTTGTAAAATGGATTATTAAATGCTTAACTCTCATATTTGAGGGACATTGCTAATGTCAAATTGACAGCTACATTTGTTTACATTACAACATCAGAATAAAAGGTTGTGCCTTTAGAATGGAGTTAGAGAAACAGGCCCTTCGGCCCTGCACCGACCAGCGAACCCCGTACATGAGCACTATTCCACATACGAGGAACAATTCACCATCTTTACCAAAGCCATTTAACCTACAAACTTATAACCATATAACCATATAACAATTACAGCACAGAAACAGGCCCTCTCGGCCCTTCCAGTCTGTGCCGAACATTTATTTTCCCCTAGTCCCATCTACCTGCACTCAGACCATACCCCTCCATTCCCTTCCCGTCCATATACCTATCCACTTTACTTTTAAATGTTAAAATCGATCCTGCCTCCACCACTTCTGTTGGAAGCTGATTCCACACAGCCACCACTCTCTGAGGAAAGAAGTCCCCCCTCATGTTACCCCTAAACTTCTGTCCCTTAATTCTCATGTCATGCCCTCTTGTTTGAATCTTCCCTGCCCTCAATGGGAAAAGCTTATCCACGTCAACTCTGTCTATCCCTTTCATAATTTTAAAGATCTCAATCAAGTCCCCCCTTAACCTTCTGCGCTCCAAAGAATAAAGACCTAACTTGTTCAACCTTTCTCTGTAACTTAGTTGCTGGAACCCAGGCAACATTCTAGTAAATCTCCTCTGTACTCTCTCTATTTTGTTGACATCCTTCCTATAATTAGGCGACCAAAATTGTACACCATACTCCAGAATTGGTCTCACCAATGCCTTGTACATTTTAACATTACTTCCCTACTCCTATATTCAATGCTCTGATTTATAAAGGCCAGCACACCAAAAGCTTTCTTTACCACCCTATCTACATGCGATTCCACCTTCAGGGAACTATGCACAGTTATTCCTAGATCCCTCTGTTCCACAACATTCCTCAATTCCCTACCATTTACCATGTACGTCCTATTTTGATTTTTCCTGCCTAGATGTAGCATCTCACACTTATCAGCATTAAACTCCATCTGCCATCTTTCAGCCCACTCTTCCAAATGGCCCAAATCTCTCTGTAGACTTTGAAAATCTACTTCATTATCCACAACCACCTATCTTAGTATCATCTGCATACTTACTTATCCAATTTTCCACCCCATCATCCAGATCATTGATGTACATGACAAACAATAGTGGACCCAACACAGATCCCTGAGGCACCCCACTGGTCACCGGCTTCCAACCTGACAAACAGCCATCCACCATTACTCTCTGACATCTCCCATTCAGCCACTGTTGAATCCATCCTGCTACTCCGCCATTAACACCCAAAGATTGAACCTTCTTAACCAACCTTCCATGGGGAGCCTTGTCAAAGGCCTTACTGAAATTCATATAGCCAACATCCACTGCTATACCCTCATCAATTTCCCTAGTAACCGCTTCAAAAAATTCAAGAAGGTTTGTCAAACATGACCTTCCAGGCACAAATCCATGTTGACTGTTCCTGATCAGACCCTGTTTATCCAGATGCTTATATATATTATCTCTAAGTATCCTTTCCATTAATTTTCCCACCACTGACGTCAAACTAACAGGTCTATAATTGCTAGGTTTATTCTTTGAACCCTTTTTTAAACAATGGAACAACATGCGCAGTACGCCAATCCTCCGGCAATGCAACGCAAATGCCGGCCTGTTTCTTATGGTCCAACAGTAATTAAGCTTAAATAATACAATAATGACAGTATTTGACTCACGATGATCCGGCAAAGTGAAAAACCCCATAGAAATCATCAAGTTCATTGTTGCTATCAGTTCATTTGATCTTGCAGCCTATTACAATATTCATTACTGAGGAAAGGAATAGTGCTGGGATATACTGAAAGGTTAAATTGGTATTTGAAGGATCTCTTTATTTACCCTGTGGAAGGAAAAGATAGAGAAAATAAAAAACAATTCAAATTAGAGTTTTCAACCTGAAAGTATATAATGCTTCCCATATTTTAAAGTGGAGATTGTCAGATATTTGATTGGTAAAGAAGGCAGGAGAATGGGGTTGAGAGTGAAAGGTAGATCAGCCATGATTGAATGGCGGAGTAGACTCGATGGGCAGAATGGCCTACTCCTGCTCCTATGACATGAACTTACTATTATCCAACAATAGTTTCAACATCTTTACTATCATTTGCATTTGTTGCCTCTTTACAAATTGTCCAAAACAATAATTTTTCTGAAAAAATATTTTCTTGTATCTAATTTAACATCATTCCAATTCGTTTCCTTTTACTTTTTCTTAATTTCTGGTCCAATATTCCAGTTTAGTTTGCTAATATTCTAAATTTACATTATTGTGCTGTTAAATACCATGGGATCTCTCCTTATTCAGCTTATTTCTGAGTAGTAGAGTTTGAAGTTCACTGTACATTTTTGGAAATGTCAAAGACAGGAGAGTGTAGATTTATCATGAGAGGCAAAGTTTAAAGTAGATCCACTCTCTAGCCGGTGAGAGGACGGTTCAGTTGCCTGATAACAGCTGGAAGAAACCGTCCCTGAATCTGGATACTGACTCCCTTCCCCGCCTCCCTTCCCCTTACATATTTAAAGTGAGAGGGGCAAAGTTTAAAGGAGATGTGCGGGGCAAGTTTTTTACTCAAAGGGTGGTGGGCGTCTGGAACACATTGTCAGGATTGTGATGGAGCCAGATACCATAGTGGTGTTTAAGACATGATGAATATGTATGGATATACAGTGAATTGAGGGATATGGATCAAGGTTTCCAGGTTTCAAGGTCAGTTTATTGTCACATGTACCAATTAAGGTACAGTGAAATTTGAGTTACCATGCAGCCATACTAAGTAAAAAGCAACGAGACACATAACCACATAAAGGTTAACATAAACCTCCATCACAGTGGATTGTACATTCCTCACTGTGATGGAAGGCAATACAGTTAAATTTTCTTCTTCTTCTCCCATGGTCGGGGCAATCAAATCATCCCCGGTGTGGGCAATCAAAGCCCCCGCAGCCGACGATCGAAGCCCCCGTTGGGGTGATTGAAACTCCTGCGTCGAGGCGGTTAAAATTCTCTACGCGGCATGGAGCTCCTGAATCAGCTTCTTCTTACCAGAGACCGCAGGCTTCACGATGTTAAAGTCTGCAGGCCTTGCGGTTGGAGCTTCGATCCCCGGCAAAAGGGATAGCAAGCTCCGCAATGTTAAAGTCCTGCAGACTCTTACAGCTTGAAGCGCCCGTTGGTCTCCAGGATAGGCCGCCAACTCCACGATGTTAGGCCGCAGTGGGGACGGAGAGACGATACGGAAAAAAATTGTCGAGATAAGAGATTGAAAAAAGTTTCCCCCCACCCCCCACATAAAACGAACTAAGGAACACAAAAACATACTTTTTAAAGCATACTAAAAATAACAAAAAGAAGAAAGGACAGACTGTTGGCGAGGCAGCCACTGCTGGTGGCGCCACCCGATCATGTGCAGGCAGAAGAGATTAATTTATCTTGGCATCGTGTTCAGCACAGACATTGTGGGCTGAAAGGCCTGTTCCCGAGCTCTCCTGCTCTATGTTCTATTTGCACACTTTATGTTAATCTCAGTGCCATTTGCATTGGTCGCATATCCTTCGACCACCCATGATATTAAAGGGTTTTGACAGTCCTTGAGAGAATGGTTTAAAGCAACAATATGAAACATTGAAAATGATATAATTCTGAAATGTACAGAGTACTATGTTTACATGTTCTGTTGTGCTGTTGCAAGTAAGAATTTAATTGTTCTGTCTGGGACATATGACAATACGACACACTTGACTCTTGAATGTAGTGGAAATGCACAGTGTATGACTTTTTCTGAAGCAGGAGGAGAGGTGACCAGCTCTGAGCAAGACACCCAATGTTTCTTCCCAACAAGTGTTGCTGAGTTTGCCGTTCCCTTTCCAATGTCTTGTGCCTCAACTTATAGAATAGAAACAGCTCTCCATACTGTGGGATGTAAACCACCCTGAGGCAGTATCTACATCCGTCCAAGACTCATTAACTATCCGGCAAAAACCAAGCTGACCACTTAGTGATGAATCCGTCTAATTGCAAATGAAACTATACTTTATAAACGTAGCATTTTGAAGCAGAAGATAGACAAAAATTGCAGAAGTAACTCAGCTGGTCAGGCAGCATCCCCATAGAAATGGAATAGGTGATGTTTTGGGTCAAACCCCTTCTTCAGGCATTTTGACCCGATTTCACCCGTTCCTTTTCTCCAGAAATGCTGCTTGCCGCTTTGAAGCAGATTGCTGGAAATAATCCACTCTGGCTGCCACACATCCCCAGTGAATTCAAAGATACTTTATTATCACATGTACCTAGGTACAGTGAAATGCTTTGTCCAGTTCAGTTCAGGTTCAGTTTAGTTTATTGTCACATATACCGAAGTACAGTGAAAAGCTTTTGTTGCTTGCTAACCAGTCAGCAGAAAGACAATACATGATTACAATCGATCCATTTACAGTGTATACATACATGATAAGGGAATAACGTTTATATAAGGGAATAACATTTAGATAAGGGAATAATGTTAAAGTGCATACAACCTGGTAAAATCATACAGCAGACCTCACCTTGCAGTACGCAAGAGTCGCCACGTTTCTGGCGCTGGCTAACGCACCTTTGCTGACCAAGTCCATTCCCTTAGACCTGTGGTTCTTGCGGGTTACAGGGGTCTTGCCACTTGGTGATTTAGGTTTGCAAATATCATGTCAACTGCTTCTGCAATTGTTTATTTTGGATAGGAAAATCATAGATAGTCTTCTTTCACCTTCCAGGTAACCTTCCCGCCGGCTCACACTGTTCGTTTGAAGAAGACGATTGTGGGTGGTTTTCAGTGACATCCAAGACGTATGAACCAACGTGGACAGTGAAAGACGCACGATCTTCCAGTGAAGAACCAGGGAGAAAATCATGTTATTCCGAAGGTGCCTGATACAAAATTTCATCTTTGAGCCAAATGATATTAATTTAAATGGCTTAATAGTTTAGTTTAGTTTAGTATTGTCATTTGTTGATTACTGGCCTTGATTGTTTAATTTATTGTCAGTTGTTCTGAGGTACAGTGAAAAGCTTTTTGTTGTGTGCTTTCCAGTCAGTGGAAAGTATGCATGATTACAATCAATCTGTCCACAGTGTACAGATGCAGCATAAAAGGTATAACATCTATGCAAGGTAAAGTCTGATTAAAGATAGGCCAGGACCTGTACCTAGTTGGTGAGAGGACAGTTCGGTTGCTCGACAAAAACTGGGAAGAAACTGTCTCTGAATCTGGATACTGACTCACAACCCTCCCCCCTTCCCCCTTCCCCATTCCCGTCCACATCCCTCTATATCCATTCTTTTGGCTCCTCTCCTCCCCTTATTTGACACCCATTTGTTTATTTTTTACCTTTTGACTAGTTCTGGTTATGAATAAGAGTGGCACAATGGTGCAGCTGGTGGAGCTGCTGCCTCTAAGTGTCAGAAAACTGGGTTTGATCCTGACTACAGGTGCTGTCTGTACGGAGTTTGTACGTTTTGCCTGTGGTCCTGTGGGTTTTCTCCGGATGCTCCGGTTTCCTCCAAAGACGTTCAGGTTTGTAGGTTAATTGGCTTCGGTAAAATAGTAAAATTGTCCCTAATGTGAAGGATAGTGTTAGTGTACGGGGTAATCGCTGGTTGGTGTGGATCCTGTGGGCCAAAGGACCTGTTTCCATGATCTTTCGACAAAGTCTAAAGTCTAATACTTCAGAGTAAAGCTACAGGTGTTCAAGGAGTAGCCATTAACAATCATTCCTCCGCCTGCAGAGAGGGTGAGCAGTTAGAAGATCCAGAGTCAGTCATGATCCCAAAGTTGATCCTAAAGTTGTAGTCTCTTGCAAATGTTTAACTCCAGTATCAAGAGGATCAGAAGGGCTCCAAATGCCCACTCCCAGTACCCACTCAAAAACGCCTCAGAGGCTGAGGGGAGTTCTGGTAACAGTACATAAAATTATACAAGACAATCAGTAAGTGGGAAAGGCTAGAGAGCATATCTTTAAGGTGAGAGTGGGCAACATTTAAATGAGATATATGGGGCAGGTTTTTCTTTAAAGGTGGTGGGTGCCTGGAACGGGCTGCCAGGGGTGGTGGTGGTGGAGGTGGAGGTGCAGGCAGATTCTATAGTGGTGTTTAAGAGGTTTTTGCATAGCTACATGGATATGCAGGGCATGGAGGAATATGTATCACATACAGGCAGATGAGATTAGTTTATCCTGTCAACATGTTAGGCACGAACAATGTAGGTCAAAGGGCCTGTTCCTGTGCTGTACTGTTTTATGTTCAATGTTGTGTTCCCAAACCATGCTGTGATGCATGCCGATAAAACATAATCAGATAAACACTGATTAGGAAGACCACTATGTCAAGCTCCCTAACATTTGTAGCTGCAGATGTAAACTGCCACATGAGAAAGTGCAAACAGAAAACGGCAGGAATCAGCAAGCAACCTCATTTCCAATCTTAACTGTGAAGGAGTCACTAAGGCAGCAGTTAAATATAACTGAGCCTACTGCTGCAGCAACTGCCTCCAGGATGACCCTGCAGCTGAACAGTTTGCCTTTGGCAACCTAAACCATCCTTCTTTGCAACAAAGGTAAACACAAAGTGCTGGAGTGATTCAGCGGGTCAGGCAGCATCTCTGGAGAAAAAAGATGGGTGATGTTTTGGGTCGGGGCCCTTTTTCAGACCCTTCTTTGTGCTTGATGTGTCTTTGGGCACCTAGAGTGTTTTCCCCTCTGATTCCCTAGGGTGTAGTGAGGCCGGACAGGTTGAGCATCATGATCCCAAAGTCCTCCCGCGCTCTCTAAAGGACTTACCATGCTCTGTGGCAACCGTTTACTTTCCTCTTCAGCGCGCAGAAGGCGCTCCTCCGCTGCCCCTGGCCGCCACCTTCGCGATGTGTGTGTGTGTGTGTGTGTGTGTGTGTGTGTGCGGGTCGGTAGCAAATATCCTATAGGATCTTTGGTCAGTAGATGCAGCTCACGCTTCGGTCAAGGCTTTCCAGGCAAGTGACCAGAACCTCAGGTGACTCATGGAGAGTGACCGGAATCTCCAGGAACCTTTGGAAAATTCACGGAAACCTTGGGTGGGGCACACGGTCTCCAGAGGTTTCCGTTCAGGTTTCCTGCACCGGCGGAACATGCACAGGGACGACCCCATGGCGGGACGTGGGAACAGGAGCCAGGACTTCCACTTTCTCACGCAGACACGCCAGCTCAGACGGGGAGGGCTCCGGCGACCCCCGAGCCGCAGGAAGGAGATCCCCAGGCACCCGCAGAGGCGCACTGTACACCAGCTCCGCGGGAGACGTGTCCAAATCCGCCTTAGGTGCCGTGCGGATCTCCAGCAACACCCAAGGCAATTAGTCCACCCAATCCGGGTCAGTGAGCCGCGCCTTCAACGCCAACTTCAAATGTCTGTGGAAGCGTTCGTCCAACCCGTTGGCCTGAGGGTGATACGCGGTCGTATGATGCAGCTGCGCACCATACAGCTGAGCCATGGCCGACCCGACCACAAGGCAGAGGTGAAATGTTCAAGAAGAAACTGCAGATGCTGCAAAATCGAAAGCAGACAAAAATGCTGGAGAAACTCAGCGGGTGCGGCAGCATCTAACGGTGGTCAGGGCCGGGGCCACGTTTACCAGCATGGGTATCTAGGCTGGGCGAAGGTATGATACGGATCTCAGCCCCAGAGTCCATGAGGAAACGAAGCCCGGAATGGCGATCCCTGAGGCGATGTTTCTGGCCGACCGCGATAGCCCCTATTGGTCAAGGCATTTCCCGAAAACGAGCAGGGGGCGCGGCATTGGCGGACTCTGCGCCCCAGCGTTGGTGGTAATAACACCACTGGCGCCTACTGCGAACCGCGGCAGTGGACTGCGAGCCAACAAAGTCATCCGATGGAGGAACAGCCTGGCGTGCCTGCTGTGACAACGGCGCGGACACCTGGCTAATGGAACCACCATCCTGCTGTTTGGAAAGCCACAGCTCATCCGCCTGTTCAGCGAGCTGCAGGGGGTCGTGAAATCAGACCCAGCAAGAAGCAAGTGGATGTCATCAGGCATCTGTTCCAGAAACGCCTGTTCGAACAATAGACAAGGATGATGTCCATCCATGAGCGCTAACATCTCACTCATGAGAACCGACAGCTGACGATCACCCAGACCGTCCATATGCAGCAGCCGAGCCGCGCGAGCGCGGTGGCTGAGCCCGAAGGTGCGCAGCAGCAACGCCTTCAGGGCCTTGCACCTGCCAACGGCAGGCGGATTCTGCGGGAACGGCAGCAACTGCGATGCCGTCTCCTGGGTGAGAGCGCCCACCACGTAGAAGTAGCGGGTCGCATCCGCGACGATCTGGCGGAGCTCAAACTGGGCCTCGATGTGGGATAACCACACATGAGGCTGCGCCGCCCAGAACACGGACAGTTTAAGTGCGACTGCGTTCTGCTGGGCAGGCGAGTGGTCGAAGTTCTCGTCGGCGTACATGGCGATAAGAAATCCAAAAAACGTTCAGATCGTCGGGGTCACCAAACGTAGTGAGACCAGCCAGGTTGAGCAAAATGATTTTTATTTTTAATAAAAACAAACAAAAACCCGTGAAGTCTGCGTGTCTGACTGCACTACCAATAATAGCTCCTGTTGCTGGGAGGAGCGCTGACCAACTAATTGACACACCCCAACAGCTCGCGAAAACCAACACCCCATGGTCACATGACCGCACCGACCAATGAAGAAGGTTCTGCCCTCCCCACTCCACCACTAGGTGCCGCTACAAGCGCTCTGCTCCGCCCCTTCTGAATGAGTCTAAAATAAAATGAAATAAATGCAAAATTAAAACAGAGAGTACTGGAACAAATGCAGCAGATCAGATAACGTTCATGAAGAAGACATCTCAGGTCAATGATATTTCATCAGCAGATGAATAATGGACTCAACGACATGATATATTGACTGAGAGGAGAATCTCCTTCAGTGAGTGGAACTCACTTCCCAATTGAGATAGATTGGATGGCCTAATTCAGGCAAGTTTTGATACCAGTATTTTGGACTAAGGGTATGAGGGATTTGTGGATAAGGTGTACAGTGTGGAATAGATCAGTTGAGCAAATTGCTCCTTTCCATGTTGCAAATGCAATGGAGATAATTGTAACTTTGTGCAGTATTGTAAATAGGTCATAGTAAATTGATAATATGTTTTTCATCTCCCCTCAATTTTTATTGCCATTGTCAATGGACACCCAAGTCACAACCACTCCTTAGTCGCACGTCCAATTTTACTTCGGAGTCACATGAGTGACTATGTGAAGACCCCGCCAGCACGCATGCGCGACATATCGTCTACCGCATTGCGCATCGACAGGCTGTGGAAGCGCTGCTCCACCAGCGGTAAGTTTAAATCCTCAAGGTAAGTTTTTCAACTTAACACCAGGTCTGCTTTTTCTCCTTGCAGGAAGCTCTGACACAGTTCCTGCTGGAGATATCGCGGATTCCCCATACACCGCGGAGAAATCCCGGCTGCGAGAATCGCGGGGATGCCCGGTTGGGGGGGGGGGAAACCCCACCACAGATTTCTCGGGCAATCCCGTCTCCAGGGACTGCGGGGGAATCCCGGCAGTGGCAAACCGGGACTGGAATCCGTGGGGAACTGGGAATGAGAAGAATCTGGCCGCGGGGTGAACCCGGCTGGGGGGGAAAACCAGGCCGCGGGGACCGCGGGAAGATTCTGGCCGCGGGGTGAACCCGGCTGGGGGGGGGGGGGAAACACGGCCGCGGCGACAGCGGGAGGATTCTCCACGGGAATCCGGCTCGGGGAAACCCGGCTGTGGGGACCGTGTGGAAAAACACAAGCTGTAGGATGAACCCGGCTTGGGAAACCCAGCTGCGGGGACTGCAGGAAGGCAGAAATCGGCTCGGGGAAACCCGGCCGCAGGAACCGTGTGAGGGGACCGTATGAAGACACGGCTGCGGACCGCAGAAGTGCGGATAGCCGGCGGCATTTTTTCAGACTCCAGCGGCAATAGAGTCTGAAAGGTCTGGGCAGGCCAGGAGGGTCCTCTCCAACATGGGAACGTCCTCGGCCGTTTACCCATGAGGAACATGGATAGCGTCAGAGAGTGCTCATCCCACTAATGCTCCCTCCTGATATGATCCATGTTTGGCATATCAATAGAGATATACCGCCGATGGTAAGCAGATAGACCTGGCAGGGTCAGCAGGCTGCGAATATACCAGGCACGTGCCGTCAGGGTAGTCAAGGTAGGCAGTGCCTGCCCTACTTAAATTATAAAATAGTAGTTATTTTATATATAAATATAATATATATAAAATATATATAAAACATATATAAAATGGTCATAAATAGTCAAGTCACGGGAGAATTATGCCTCCCTAAGAGATCAATCACTTAGGGAGGCATAATTCTCCGGTGCCTTTCATCAGCAGTACGTTTTAAACGCGGAAGTATGAGGTACTCGCGTGCCGTCGACGCTGCTTCAAGCCATCAGTGGGAACAGTCCGTAAAGGCAGCTGAAACTCTGCCTCTCCACTGTGAACCAACTGCGTGCATGTGCTGCGTTGCGCACTGCGCATGCGCACCAGCCTACTGCACATGCGCATGCGCAAGTTTCATAGCGGGCTTTTCAACGGTGGATAGTGATTACCTGAAGAGTTTCACGAAGCAACCTTATGGATATTTTTGCTGCAGAATGGATTTTGTGCACAAATAATATGGTAAGTAATTTTTTTTTGAGCTACATGTTTTTAAATACTTTATTAAGAGATAGGACCTATTGAAAAAAAATTACATGATAAAAGTCGAGAGAACAATCTGCGCATGCGCGGTTTCCACGATTTAAAAATAGCCGGATGACAGTTCACCGGTGAGGGAACAGTGTGCGCATACGCGGTTTTCAAGATTAAAAAAATGCCGACCGGCAGTTCACCGGGGAGGGAACAATGTGCGCATGCGCAGTTTCAAGATTTTAAAAAAGCCGACTGACAGCTCACCGGGGAGCGAATAATCTGCGCATGCGCGGTTTTCAAGATTTTTAAAAGCCACTGCCTACCCTGGCTGATTACTCACGGCACGTGCCTGGAATATACCACCGGCGGATGAGCCCATAGACTCGGAGGGTCCGGGCTCCAAGATTCACCGCCTGCGGAGGAATTTCCTGCCGACGGATAACCGTGGAGACTCAGCAGGGTCCGGGCTGGAAGGCCACCGCCTACGTATCCCGCATTAAGCGAAAGACTCTGACGTATGTCCAGGGAACATACTGGAGTACAAGCGTGAGGTTCCAGAAAATTCTGGCATGGCATCAAGAACTTCGCTAACGAAGAAACCTGAAGGCCAGAGTTCCCTCGTGAAGGAGCAGCCACTTCATTACCTCACGCCACATCATTACTAGAACAGGTGCCGGCGGTGGGATACTATGCACCTGCAAAATTGTTCCTGAAAGGACCAGCAGTGAACAACGCTATGTGGGGGTACAATGCACACTTCAAAATGAACTGCTTACAGAAGAATTCCATCGGACCGGCCTTAAATTCCAAATCTGCAGGTTCAACTGAGGCAGCAATGTCCGGCCACCGAATCCTCTCTTCAGGAACCTGCCCAAACAGGTACGATCCGGATGAAGAATTAAAGCTGTCCGGCTTCTCAAGGTACCACGGCAACACACCCCATGCCGCTATCGACAGCAAGCGTTTCACTGAAGCTGGTGGCAGCTTCAAAACTGGGCGCAGGCCTTTCAGGCTGAGGCCAAACCAGTCCTCAGGGAATTGGGTCCACGCACCCCTGCAATCCTAAGCTGGGACGTGAGGAATTAGAACCCGCACCAGGGGCCTTTGGGCTTACCGCAAGACCACCAACAACCATGAAGGTAGGTGGGTCTGGTTCTTTCCGAAATATGAGGTATGTGGACCATTTACAAGTTGGTAAATTTACACTTGTTTTATGCAAGACAGAGTTACCTTTCAAGACAGGCCGCAGTTGCGGGCCGCTCATTGTCACAACGAAAGATACCGGTTCACCTCGCATATGCAGTATAGACTTTTTTGAATAGAAATCTTCATTACTGTCTCACAACAGGGGAACAGTTTCCACTCACTGGGCTCACCAAAGATATTTGAAATTTAGCTGGATGGAACAATTTTACAGTCAAAAGCATTGCAAAATGGGCAAACTTCAGCCCAGGCTATCTACCAAATTACTAAAACCAGTGCTCGGCTGCTCAGAACCAAAGCTATTATTATGGGCTATCTGGATGATGTTCTAAAACGCTGCATTTTGCCAAATCAGCGGTATCAGCCAGAAACTATCGTGCAGAAATTAGATTCTCATACATCCAGTTAAATTTAAGTTGCTGCCAACTGAAATTATTGAGTATTAGGATTACCTTTAACTCTATTAAATTATCTGGGATTGGCAATATATTGGGTTCAGCTGTGCTGCTTGCGCCTTTTGCACCATCAGAGCTATACGGCGAGCAAAGGAGCAAGCTCACAGGTACCATGTAGGTCATTACTACCAGACCTATGCTATTCCAGCTGAAATTATCAAAGTCACCATGGTGGGCAAACAGTATTCAGCATTACCCCACTAACCTTCATCAGTACGCGTCAATTAATTACCAACTGATGCTATTGCTTAAAGATAATTACTAAATACATCTTTAGTTACGGAGGCGGATGGGGTTTGCATGTTACCAATTATTCAGTTATATGGTATCAACTACCTATTCACATTAGGTGCATTCTGTGGATTAAAGGTTTGTGCAAATATGCATAATCTGCGTGCTCAACTCTAACTTGCTACACTCTGGTGCTATTATATGTTAATCACATGGGTGCAATTAAGTCAAAGTGTCCGGTAATAGTTTACCTAATTTCGTTGGCATTGGCGTATCATCAGGTAAACGCAATGACAACACAGAGTGGATGTGGAATCGCAAGTATTCAAGGACATTGTGGGCTCGATGGAACACCTCAAGATCAAAATGTTCCATCCAGGCTCAATCGCCAGTTGCAAAATACGTGGCATATTAATGCCGATTAATGCATTCTCGTTACACTGGGGAAGAATGCTCATTGTGTCCCTCCATTTTACCTTACCAGACGGGTCTTGCAAATTCAGCAATTCCAGCTTCAGGCATTTTTGTAGTGCCTGACTGGCATGTACAGCCATGATTCCCGCTGATATTGGGAATGATGATAGAACCTTATATGGTATTTCCAGGCACAAAATTGCTGGTTAGCCGTGACCGGGAAACCATCCTCTGCATACATAAATCAATTCATTGACTTGCAGACTGGGAAGACCGTTTCCTGCGGCTAAGAATTGTCAAACCAAACTATGGATGTGCTCACTGCAATTGCAGGGATAGCACCAAACAAACAGTACGTCCCTCATAGGGATGGGAAGTATTTTGTTAACACATAAGTTGACATGGATGACGTCTTGAAGTTCAGTTCCATATGGGGCTTGACAATCATTAAAAGAGTGCCATTTACTGTGCCGCACGTGCTTTTTCAGCATATTGGCTGCGAGGAGCAGAATCCACTCTGTCGGATCACCGTCTGATATCTAGATTATGAAGGGTATCTTCAACTCGACACCCCCCAGGCCAGGTATGCAGAGATTGGGATGTTAATATTGGAATATCCCTGTCCTTGGCTCACTAAACCAAGTGGTTATGCTCATGGCGCTGAGTCAGCACAACGGGTCCAGTTTTTGCATAGCGGTGACTGGACAAGATGATTATTCTGCAGGGAAATTACATTTAATGTTATGACTTAATCAGCAGAATACACCAGGGACATTAGGTCTCAAACTAGAATTGCTGGCATATCCCATGGACCTTCGGTTGTATGTGGCCACACATCTTCACCAGTATGTTAAGGTCACTAGAGCCTTAGGGACTCATAAGAGAATATCACTACAGACCATCACCCGGTGGTTAATATGGGTTCTGGGATACAGGAGTGAACACTGACATACAAGTCTCACTCCACCCAGGCTGCAACTATATCAGCAGCAGGGGATGGACGTTTCGCGGGACCACATCCTGGCGGCTGCAGGATGGTCTAACGATCGATTTCCAAACATTTTAGAAAAAGCCTTTGCCAGACCAGGGGTATTTGCCAACTCTTTTAGGTCTGTGTTATAGTTCCACCCGGGTGAAGGAGGTTACTATTATCACTATGTGTCCATTAATAGTAAGATTAAATGAGCTTACCAGTTTGAAATTTGATCTTTATTTTATGAGGAGTTACGATGAGGGATTACGTGAAGACCCCGCCAGCACGCATGTGCGACATTCTTCAAAATAGTGGTGTGAAATCACAGATACCAAAGTTGACTAACATAGTAAGATAAGAGAGAACTTTATATACCAGTTGACCTTTATAATAGAGGGTTTGGGAGCGGAGGGCACGTAATCCCTCATCGTAACTCCTCATAAAATAAAGATCAAGCTTCAAACTGGTAAGTTCTCATTTAATCTTACTATTTTACTTCGGAGTCACGTGAGTGACTAGGTGAGGATTTCAAAGCTCTGTGATTTCATGCCCTGGAACGAGTCCATGCTCACACACTGCCATGCTAGGAAATGGAGGATATACGTATTTCAGACATGAAAACTGTGCTGAAAAACATAAAGGTATTTATTTCATACCTAAAAATAATAATGCCCCTACATTGGGGTAAATCATGAAACAGAACTTAAAGTTTTTCCCGCAAATGTCTCAGGGTTTATTATAGAAGCGCTGAAAAGTCCGCTCATTACTCCAACCCGCTGTTGCAAGGATGTGGTCCATTGGAACTTCCATCATCCTTGCCGCCGATGTGGATGCAGCCCTGGTGGAGTGAGATTTAAAAATATTAGTGTCCACCCCGGCTGCACCCAATACCACCCTTAACCATCTGGAAACGGTTTGTACCATGACCTTATGGTGAGGGCGTTTGTGGCTAATAAGTAAAGCCAACTCCGTGCCCCTGAGACTCTTGGTGACCGCTATATATCTTAATATATACGTCATGATGCAGAGCCGACAATCTGCAGGATAGGCCAGAAATTCTCATTTTTGGCCAGTGGATCCGGGTCTATCCTGTTTAAGTAACCACTGTATGAGGAAGGTTATCTTGCCATTAGTGGTATACATGGCGTCCATCCTTAGTTTATGTAAGGACTGGACCCTTTGTGTTGTTACCAGTGCCATTAACATAACCATTTTATAGGTTAATTTAGCCAACTCTAAATTTTCCCCTACAATGAGAATATCATCAAGGTAGGCCATAACAATATGGTTTAGGTTCCTCAAATATGCTAAAGCTGGTTTTAACAATTTGGTAAACAGCCTGGGTGCCGATAATATTGGGTAAGGCCTTATACTGCCGAAACTGTCCCATCCAGACAAATTTCAGATATTTACGATGATCCTTGTGTATTGGTACTGAATAGTATGCATCCTGTAGGTCAATGCAAACCATGTAGTACCTGTCAGAGATTAGCTCTCTGGCTGTGACAAGTGTCCATTTTGAAATGGGCATACTGAACGAAAGTATTCAGTTCGGTCAAATCTATAATAATGTGGAATCCGCTGTCTTTTTTGTTTTTGGTGAAAATGTTTGATGCGGACTCTTGAGATTCTCTGTTTGTCTTCTCAATTACCCCTTTTGTGTTTAATCTTAAAAGTTCAGCATGGCCTTCTGTCCTCTCTTTTTGTGAAAGTATAAACTTTCAGTTAGGTGTATGCTGAACTGGGATGGGGAGTTCGTAAACAAATTCAATTTTGTATCCCTGAATACTTCCGATGTAAGGATCAGAGGTAAAAGTGCTCCACACATGACGAAACAAGTGCAACCGTCCCCCAACTAGTGATGAGTCTAGACATGCAATGTCTTCGAGGCAACCAGACCCACCTACCTCCATGGTTACCGGCGGTGCTGTGTTGGTTGTCTCTGTCCTTGCTTCGTGTTCTGTTTTGTTGCTACGGTGTGGGGATGGCGCATTTTCCAAGAAGGCCGGGCTGGGCCATGGTCTAAAAAAGACCGTTGTGCAGGTGGGCCGGCCTTCGAGCTTTCACCACCAGATGGTCTCTCGTTGTAACGGTGCCTGGTGGATGTGTAGGGGTGCTGCCGCCGCTGATATGGGGTTTTGGAGGTGTTCGGCACCTTAATCATGCCAATTGCCTTGGCCTCCTCATCCAGGTCTTTCACCTGCTTTGGGAGGTTCCAAAACAGCAATATTGGCGGCTGTGCACAGCTGGGCCTGCATAATCCCGCAAATTTGGGATTGAGTGCAGGCTTTATGATGCTCTTCCTGTAGCTGTTAATTTCAAATTGTGTATTGCACAGGAGTGCTAGAGCATCTTGTAGCTCTTCAGGCATCTCAACCCCATCAACTGTCCTGGCTACTGCTGTAATCCCAGCAGCCAGCAGCTTGAGGATTCTTTGGAGTTTCACCTCCTGGCTCCTTATGGTCGGGCTCATGTTTCCCCAAATGGGGTTGTTGACAGCAGGTACATTAAGAGAAATACAATTCTCTGGCGCAAGGTATTTTTCTGCCGTATCGTTTATTGCTTGTTCCTGCAGCTGGTTTGTTGCCATGTAATTTATACTGGCTGCCAGCTTAGGATGCAATGACAGCCCTTTTTGGGTAGGCATAGCGAATTTGTTGACCATACCCAGTAATTCTTCTTGCGGCACGCCTGACACAGGTGAGTCTTCAGCCATGTCCCCTTCTTCAGGGTCAGCCTAGTTCTGACCCCCAATGCTCCCCTGCGAAGAGGGTGAGACATTTGGCCGTCCTTGATAGGATGCTGCTTTGGGTCTGTGAAGAGACCCACTGTGACTCTGCCCCTGCAAAAGCAGGTCACGCTGGAGCAATTGCTCCACCATCCGCTCCATGCGGGTAAGACGACCGCCGTTGCTATCCGCGAACGGGGTGTCCTCAGGTCCGGACCCAGCCGAGTCAACAGACCTGCAGACAGGTGACAGACCGAGTCACCTGTCCGACTTCCGGGTGGTCTTGCCACCGGACCGCGGCGCACCTGCGGTCGGTTGCGGTGAGAAGTCGGGGGCTGCTGGATGTACCTGCAGCTCTGGAGAGTTGGCATGCTGCTGGCTGCTTTCCACAGCAGCGATTTTTGCCGCTGCTCTCCGCGATTTCCTGGACTCCATGGTGCTGTTCTTTTCTTCCACTGTAAAACACACCATACAGAGTCGCCACGAAACTCTACCAGAATGGTAAGTACTTACCTCCGGCTTGTTTTTAACTTACGCTGGAGGAGCGACGCTCCTCCCAACTGTCGCTTCCGCAATGCGTTCGACGATATGTCACGCATGCGTGCTGGCGGGGTCTTCACGTAGTCACTCACGTGACTCCGAAGTAAAATAGCATCAACATGTCTATACCTATGTCATGTCTGAATGCATTATTAATATTAGCTCTTTACTGATGCAGTGTGTGATGCATGGACTCGTCTCCACGGCATGAAATCACAGAGCTTTGAAATCTTCACGTAGTCACTCACGTGACTCCGAAGTAAAATAGTAAGATTAAACAAGAACTTAACAGTTTGAAGTTTGATCCTTATCTTATGAGGATTTACGATGAGGGATTACGTGCCCTCCGTTCCCAACCCTCTATATAAAGATCAACTGGTATTTTAGTTCTCTTATCACTATATATTCAGTCAACTTCTGTTATCTGTGATTTCACACTGTTGCTTTGAAGAATGTCATGCTGGCAGGGTCTTCACGTAATCCCTCATCGTAACTCCTCATAAAATAAGGATCAAACTTCAAACTGGTAAGTTCTCATTTAATCGTACTATTTATTTCCACCATTTTTCTATGCATTGAATTTACAATTCTGCAGCCGTCTTTTAGATTTTAGATTTTAGATATACAGCGTGGAAACAGGACCTTTGGCCCACCGAGTCCACACCGAGCTGCGAGCACTGACACTATCAGACACACTAGGGACAATTTATATCTGATTTTGGATGATCAGCCATGATCATATTGAATGGCGGTGCTGGCTCGAAGGGCCGAATGGCGTACTTCTGCACCCATTTTCTATGTTTCAATTTACAATTTTTCCAAAGCCAATTAACTTACAAATTTGTATGAATTTGGAGTGTGGGATGAAACCGGAGCATCTGGAGTAAAGCCACGTGGTCACATGGAGAATGTACATGATTGAACCAGGGTCTCTGGCTCTGGAAGACAGCAATCTACTGATGCACCACCAAGCTGCCCCTGTGGCATGTAGCATACCCCTGTCTACGTAGAAAAAAGAAACTGCAGATGCTAGTTTACAAAAACAGACAGGCAACATCTCAGCAGGGATTATGTAGCATATGATGCCTGCATTAGGTGTTATTAGATACAAGGATGGATTGGACAAACCAGGATTGTAATTTTCTGGACGGCCGGAGGCTGAGTGGAAACCTGATAGAAATATGTAAAATTATGCAAGGTAAAATAAGTCAGAACCTTTTTTTCCAAGGGTGGAAATGTCAAAGATTAGAGAGTGTAGCTTTAAGGTGAGAGGGCAAAGAGATGTGCTCGGAATTTTTTTTTACACAGACGGTGGTGGGTGCCTGGAATGTGCTGCCAGGGATGGTGGTGGAGGCAGATATGATAGTGGAGTTTAAGAAGCTTTTGGATAGGCACATGGTCATGTAGCAAATGGAGGAATACAAAGCAGATGCAATTAGTTTTAGTTTTAGGTTTTGTAGTTTATTGTCATGCGTACCGAGGTAAAGTGAAAAGCTTTTGTTGCATGCTAAACAGTCAGTGGAAAGACTGCACATGATTGCAATCGAGCCGCCCACAATGTACAGATACAGGATAAAGGGAATAGTTTATCTTGCCGTCAAGTCCAGCATGGGCATTGTGGACCGAAGGGCCTGTTCCTAGGCTTTAATGTTCTTTGTTCAAAAACCTCTGCAAAATTCTCACCTCTATTCCAAGTCTTACTATTAACATTTGTGCTGAGTTGAAAGGGCAAATGTATGGTGCCCAATAATTTAATTTACAATTCTGCAGCCGTCTGTGTTTAGTTAATAGTCTACATGAGGCCAGTAATCTGTTGATGTGCTTGGGATTTTTTTTTTGTTACGATGGGATGAAAGACGATGTCAACATCCATCAGGGCTTCGAATCGACCAGTCCAGGACTACTGAATCACCATGACCTTGTACACATCATATTCTTTTGACAGTGTTACAGGCAGCATTGCCTTATTTCAAGGAACAGAAAATCAATCCTATTGATATTGGTTTGGTGCATTACCTTCTGGTGATTAGAGTGAATTGAAGCAGTCTATTGATGTACAATTTTGTTAGTAAAATTTGATTTTTTTTTAATCTTACATTTAGGCACACCCTTTCACATGAGTCTGCACAAGTCCATAATGATATAGTTCACAGTTTCTTGGTCTAAGTGGTCATTAGCTTTTCTTGATGATAGATCTTTTGCATTAGATGAAATTGAACTACTGCCACTACACCTAGACTATTATCTGGTCCAATTGGATAGATTATGAAACGAAGTTTACTTTAGTTTAGTCTAGTTTATGGTCATGTGTACCGAGGTACAGTGAAAAGCTATTTTGTTGCATGCTGTCTGGTCAGCAGAAAGACTGCACATGATTGCAATCAAGCCGTCCACAGTGTGCAGATACAGGATAACGGGAATATCATTTAGTGTAAGGTAAAGTCCGATTAAAAATAGTCTGAGGATCTCCCATGAGGTAGATGGTGGCTCAGGCCCACTCCCTAGTTGGTGACAGGATGGTCCATTTGTCCGCTAACAGCTGGGAAGAAACTGTGTTGGAAGGATACTGAAGATCAACACAAAGTGCTGGTGTAACTTAGCGGGTCAGGCAGCATCTCTGGAGAAAAAGGATGGGTGATGTTTTTTGGTCGGAACCCTTCGTCAGACCTATTAAACCCATTGGAAGAAACTGTTGCTGAATCAGGAGGTGCGCGTTTTCACACCTGTACCTTTTGCCCTATGGGAGGGGAGAAGAGGGAGTGTCAGGGGTGAGATCCTTCTTTGATTATGCTGATATGAGTGAGAGGAGTGTGCGTGTGAGTGAGACTCGCCCTTGATTATGCTGGTGTGAGTGAGTGTGTGTGTGAATGAGACTCATCCATGATTATGCTTTTCACTGCACCTTGGTACACAATAAATTTAAACCTGAATTTAAATATATAACCCTGAAGCCCTAAACCATACAAAATTCCTCTGCCAACCAGTAGGGCCATGTTGTTTAATCATCTCTCCCCTCCTCTCCAAAGTCATAATCATCTGCAGGAATGAATCCTTTCTTTTTGATAATTTACTAATTCTTGCTTACTTTCTGCCATTGGTTTTTCTTCTTCCGTGTCACGCTGTTAGGAATTCTAAATATTATTGGAATATGTATAATTTGTAGTGAACTGTGCAGCAATCTTTCTCATTGCCCATTTTGAAAGACGTTGCCAACAAATATATCTGTGGTGCAATTCCAATGCTGGTTGCTTTCAGTCAACAATTTAAGGAAATCCCTGAGTCAGCAACTAATACATTATCATGAGGGAAATAGACCGGTTTAATGCACAGAGTCTTTTACCCAGAGTAGGGGAAACAAGAACCAGAGGACATACGTTTGTGAGATGGCCGAGATTCAATACGATCCTGAGGGGCAACCTTTTCACTCATAGGCTGGTGGATATATGAAACAATCTGCCAGAGGAGGTAATCGAGGCAGGTACTATAACCCCATTTGAAAGACACTTGGAAAAATACATGGATAGGAAAGATTTAGAGGGATCGAGCTAAATGCAGGCAGGTGGAATCAGCGTAGATGGGGAATCATGTTCCTCGTGGACAAGTTTGCCCAAAGAGTCTGTTCCCATGAGATCTGATTCTGTGACTCTATGCTCTACGGCATGTAAAGCTTAACATGAACTAAATGAATGTCTAGGTAAATGAATGTGTTTGTGTTTAGTTTAAATGTCACCTGGACTGAGGTACAGTGAACAGCTTTTGGTGCATGCTAACCAGTCAGCGGAAAGACAATACATGATTACAATCGAGCCATCCACAGTTTCCACAGTATACGGATACATGACAAAGGGAATAACGTGAATAAGTGCAAGATAAAGTCCAATCAAAGATAGTCTGAGGGTCTCCAATGAGGTAGATTGGAGGACTGCTCTGTAGTAGTTGGTAGGATGGTTCAGTTGCCTGATAACAGTTGGGAAGAAACTGTCCCTGAATTGAGAAGTGTGCGTTTTCACACTTCTGGATCTTTTGCCCAATGGGAGAGGGGAGAAGATGAAGTGGCCGGGGTATAACTTGTCCTTGATTATGCTGGTGGCCTTGCCAAGGCAGCATGAGGTGTAAATGGAGTCAATGGAAAGGAGGTTGGTTTGTGTGATGGTCTGGCCTGCGTCCACAATTCTCTGCAATTTCTTGCTGTCTTGGGTGGAGCTGTTCCCCAACCATGCTGTGATGCATTCCGATAAAATGCTTTTTACGGCGCATCTGTAGAAGTTGGTGAGAGTTGCTGGGGGCATGCCGAACTTCCTAAGCTTTCTAAAGAATGATATACGTTCCTGGGAAGGAAAAGTAGATTAGTATGACTATTAATTTAAAAAGATTATAACCGCATGAAGAATTCTGTTCAATAATTCTCAGAGATGGCAAACCAAGATCATAGTACACAATACTTCACAAACAATTTATACATATATTATAAATATTGAAATAAAATAATTTTAAAAACAGGAATGCAGTGGGTTGAAATAATTCTGAGTGGGAATGACAGGTCGCATACAAATGTACTTTTCTTTCAGTTCCGAAGTCACCTAATTGTTGTCATGGCTTAGACTTCCATTTAAAACGTAATTAAACATCGCGTGACAAAGCCTGACATTTTCAAGGTATTTTGGAAAAAAAACAAATTTGTAAATTCATTTAAGTTCCAAACAATTCAAATGATTTCCCTCCGTTCTGGTCTGCAAAGGAGTGCAGCAGTTAACTACATATGCTGATATCCAGAAGTTGTTTTCCTTTGAAAGGTTGTAAAGACTGTGACAGCCAACGTTTCACAATCAATACAATGAAAAAAATCAGGGCAAATATTGTCAATTGTGACTCATTCATTGTTTAATTCATGCACCCAATTATTGCTGGTTTGAGTTGAACGCTTTGGAGTGGACAAGCTTTTATCTCTCTCACGGCAGTTTTTAACACATTGATGGGTCTCATAACACAACCACAAGGCCACTAATAATCTACAGAATATTCAATGAGATAAATTTACCAACCATTTGCATGGCACAATGATAATCCTTTAAAATGTATTATGTCACAGAAGGAGGCTCCGTACTTTTTCTTACCTGTCCCTCCAGACCACATATGATGTTACTCTACAAACAACGATAAAAGTGAAAAACAAAGAACTGCAGTTGCTAGTTGCTGCGCAAAAGGAGACAAAGTGCTGGAGTAACTCAATGGGTCAGGCAGCATGTCTGGACAACATGGACAGTATTGTTTCAGATCGAGACCCTTTAGACTTGAGAGGTACAGTGTGAAAATAGGCCCTTCAGCCCACCGGGTCCGCGATCACCTCGGATGCTGACACTATCTTACACAATAGGGACAGTTTACACTTTTGCCAAAGCCAATTAACCTACAAACCTGTTCATCTTTGGAGTGTAGGAGGAAACCAGAGCAAAAAAAGCTATGTGGTCACAGGGAGAAAGTAGAAACTCCGTACAGACAGGCACTTGTAGTCAGGACCAGAACCTGGTCTCTGGCGGAGTAGGGCAGCAACACTGCCGCTGTGCCACTGTGCCCCCCTCTAAGTGGTTCAATTATGCTTTTATTGCTGCATGTGTGAAGTGCTAACACAGTGAAATTATTTTTCTTACAAACAGTACAATTGAGTATTGCCAAATCCCCGATACTCGATTAGCAAGAGAACAGAAATAATCTACTGTGACCACATGAAAGAGACACCATGTTTTGGCAAAATGTAAATAAGCTGTATGTTTGATTGTTTACAAAGCTTATCATAATTGGAAAAAATATTACATTTTCTGTAACTATTATCCTTTATGTTAATAAGGATAATACTAACAGAATGAACATTATCCCTGTTCGGATAAGCCTAGAATTCATTCTTCTTCTTGCGTATGGCGTGCACAACCTAAAGTTGTAGGACAACTTGTTCTATTTGATCTTATTTGATTGTGCACACCAGGTTGATTGCATTCGTCGAAACAGGGTGGACCACGTGAAGTTTGCAATCTCCCACCCCAGAATTCATTCAGTGCATTGTGAATGGTACTAACATAGGATTCCTGAATACATGTACATGCTACTCTCTCAGTTTGCTGCGAATGATAGTGGCAGTGTAAGTACCACTCTGCGCTGATATTCAACTACACTACTGAAAGATATTTGTCGTCCAAATGTCTGTTATGGTTTGGGCAGATGTCATAATTAAGACAAGCAAAGCAAAATCTCTGGTTATGGAATCTGTAGCATTAACTTTTCCTCGGTGCTGCTTGGCCTGTGAATATGTTTGTACTTGAGATCTCTGCTTTATGCTGACCAACAATACTCCTTTAGTAGAAGCAAGGAATTGCAGATGCCAGTTTATACCAAAGATAGACACAAATTGCTGGAGTAACACAGCGGGTTCAGGCAGTATGTCTGGGGAAAAAGGATGGGTGACATTTCGGGTTGGGGCCCTACAGACTGAAACTAGGATGTGGGGGTGGGGGTTGGGGAGAGATAAAGAGTTGGAGGCAAGAAAAGACCAGGACCAATCAAGGTTGGCCACAAATGACCTCAGGGAGGGTGGTGCCTGGTAAACCCATTGTTGGCTTGGGAAGGTGTGATCACAAGAGGGAAACAATGTGGGGAACTATGGAACTGGGAAAATGACTAGGGTGGAGGAAGGGGGAGGGGGAGTGTAAGTAGAAGTTAATCCTTAAATGATTGCCACTTTGGTTTTTAAAACTGATTGCTGCTAATTCTGAAATCTTGCTATTCCTGAAATGCCTGCTATCTTTGTCTTGCAAGCCATAATTGCTACACTTCAAAATATTTCAGTTTAGTTTAGTTTAGAGTTACAGAGCGGAAACAGGCCCTTCGGCCCACCGGGTCCGCTCCGACCAGTGATCCCCGCACATTAACACCATCCTGCACAAACTAGGGAAAATTTTTACATTTACCAAGCCAATTAACCTACAAACCTGTACGTCTTCGGAGTGTGGGGAGGAAACCGGAGATCTCGGAGAAAACCCACGCAGGTCACGGGGAGAACGTACAAACTCCATAAAGAGAGCACCCATAGTTGGGATCAAATCCGGGTCTCCGGCGCTGCATTCGCTGTAAGGAAGCAACTCTACCGCTGCGCCACTGTGACTGATTTGTATATAAAACATTTTAAGGCGTGTTGTTTTAATGACAGATATAATAATTTACATAATTTATACGCATATAATTTTTTTATTTTATAAAATAAATATCGGAATACATTTTTGTTTCTGTTCCAGTATTTTATGTACAAAGACTGAAAGGTAGAGCCACAACATTTTTAGTGTCTTCTCTTAAGCCGTTTCCAAGTACTCACTCTTTACAAGACTCAACCAAGCTGAATCGTACATTGAGGAAGATTAGTTATTGTTAGATTCTGCACAGCACTATTTGTTTAACAGCAAAGCAGGAGTTGCGTGCAAACACTCAAGACAAAGATAAGCCAAAATTGCCAATTTATCTCCAGAATCATTCTCAGGGGTATTTCCTCAACTGTGTTCATATTCACCTCCACACCGTTCAGTAACAAGCTTTGTACTACGGTGCACAGGCCATTTGTTTCCTCCTGAACAGTTTTATTACTTTGAATAGTTGAAGCTATTGGAGTTGAAAGCTCTATGAGGATAATGAGAAATAGAAGCAGCCTTGGATGGATACTACCTTGAAGTAATAAAATGGACAATAGTAAAAAATGAATTTGATGTACCTGCCAAAAGTACTATTTAATTTTTGTAAACTTCTCTCTTTTTTTTCATCAGGTCATTTTCTGTTCCTCGACACCAGAGAGATTCAGACAACTGATTTCAATGAGTTGAGAAGTATGATTTTTCCATCTCCTATTAGGAATTCTCCCTGTGAGGCAAGTGTATTGTTTCTGTTTTACTCAGAGGTTCATTACTATTAACATCGCTGTTAGGTTAAGCCTAGAATTTGTTCAGCGCATTGTGATTGGTGCTAATTTCAGAAATATGAATTCAGAATTGACTTCATATTCACTTTAAAGAATCATAAAGTTTGGTACCGGGATTCCTTCAATACCATTGTGTACAATGGAATTGAAGGAATGTGTAAATAAAGCTCCCTTTCCCAATATTTTTCCATTTCTTTTTGCACACCTGATCAATTCCGCAGGGAGTGTGCTTGTGGGATATACCTCAAGAACTTAGGCCATTCCTTAGGAAGTACTGCAAAACCAGAAAGATTTGAGGTCATCAAATAATAAGCATATATTTGACGTAAAAAATATTGCCTATTGTGCATTAAGATCATTCCCTTACAAGAATTACCATCAAGATAGTTCCAGTTACAGATAGAACGCCTATTAAGAAATAGTCACATGGCGTGGAAACAGGCCCTTTGGCCCAACGTGCACACGCTGACCAACATGCCCCATCTAAACTAGTCGCATGTGTCTGCTTTTGGCCCATCAACTACCTCCTCCAGAGTGTTCCGTACACCCACCACCCTTTGTGTAAAAAAGTGACCCCTCAGGTTCCCATCAAATCATTGCCCCCTCACCTTGAACCTACTAAATCTGGAAGTTTGATCTTGCCTGTAGGCACTAAATGTCATAGACATAAAATCATTCAGCACGGAAACGGGCTCAACTTATTCATGTTGACCAGGATACCCCATTTAAGCTAATGCCATTGGCCCCACATCTTTTTTGGTCCACATCTCTCTAAACCTTTCCTATCCATGTACTAGTCCAAGTGTCTTTCTATCTGCCTCAACTACCTCCTCTGGCAACTCGTTTCATATACCCAACATGTGAGTAAAATATTGCCCCTAAGGTATGTGTTAAATCCCGCCTGTCTCACTTTAAACCTATCTACTCTGGTTCTTGATACAGTAATGCCTACCCATTGAGACCTTCTAAAATTCAGTTATTGTGATGTGAAATGTCAGAATGGAGTTCATCTCATCACATTAATTGGACATGAGTGAGGATTTTATTGAAATTATTCTTTTTTTTAAATGAACTCTGGTGAATCAAATCTATCTGCTTCTCACTTTGCGGGAAAAAGCGCCACTTGGGGTATGTCAGTGATGCTGCTGACCTCCTGCCTGAGTACCGTAGGTTGTCCCTGTGGTGGTGCAAGGATACAACATGGTATTTATGTGAAACCAACCGCTTATAGACTCATTGAGTCATACAACATGGAATCAAGCCCATTGGCTTTGCCCATGCCAATCAAGATGCCCCATCTCGCTAATCCCATTTGCCCACGTTTGGCCCATATTCCTCAAATCTTTCCTAACCATGTACCAGCCCGTGTCATTTAAATATTGTCACAGTATGTACCTCAACTACGTCCTCTGGCAAAGATTGGCACAGAGTGCTGGAGTAACTCGGTGGGTCAGGCAGCATCAATGGAAAAAAAGGATGGGTGTCGTTTCGGGTTGGGACCCTTCTTCACCCTGAAAATAGGGGGGAGGCGGAAATAGGGGGGAGGGAGAGGGAGGGAGCTGGAGGCGAGAAAAGACTTTCATTCAGAGGAAGGGCCCCGAAACGAAACATCACCCATCCTTTTTCCTCCAGAGATGCTCCTTGACTCAAGTTACTCCAGCACTCTGTGTTTACCCTTGTTTCTACTTCCTGTGGCAGCTTGTTCCATATACCCACCATCCCCACCACCCACTGCAATGCTCAATCAAATCCCTCCAAAAAAAAATCCATGTATTTAATCCTCCACCTTGCTCACAGAAACAAAATCTGCTTTGTTCAATAAGATTTAAAACAGAATAAATATTGAACAAGTGCATGTTTTCACAATAACGTACTATAAATTTACCGGCATGGCAGTGTTTTTGAGTCTTTGACTCGATTTAAGGCTTTGAGTTATCTCAAAAGGCAAAGCTATGACACTATATTTTGTCTAGAATGTGTTACCAACAACATCTGTGCATAAAACATCTGAACATGTTTCTCAATATGCCACATCAGATTCTATAAGTAGACAGAGACTCATACTGCATGGAAACGGAACCTTCGGCCCAACTTGCCCACAGCGATCAATATGCCCCATCTACACTGGTCCCACCTGCCTGCATTTGACCTATATCCTTCTAAACTTATCCTATCCATGTACCTGTCTAAATGTTTCTTAAATGTTATGATCGTACCTGCCTCAACTACCTCCTCCTGCAGCCCGTTCTATGTACCCTCCAACCTTTGCATAAAAAAGTTACCCCACAGGTTCCTATTAAATCTTTCTACTCTCATCTTACACCTATGTCCTCTGGTTCTCCATTCCACTCTGCATTTTCTTGATCTATTCCTCTCATTATTTTTTGAACACCTCTATAAGATCACCCCTCATCGTCCTGGGCTTCAAAGAATAGAGTCCTAGCCTGCTCAACATCTCACCATAGCTCAGGCCATCAAGACCTGGCAACATCCTAGTAAAGGCAAAACATCTGAGTCACGGTGGCACAGCGGTCGAGTTGCTGCCTTACAGCGAATGCAGCGCCAGCGGCTCGGGGTTCGATCCCAACTACGGGTGCTGTCTGTACAGAGTTTGTACGTTCTTCCCGTGACCTGCGTGGGTTTTCTCCGAGATCTTCGTTTTCCTCCCACACTCCAAAGACGTACAGGTTTGTAGATTAATTGGCTTGGTATATGTAAAAATTGTCCGTAGTGGGTGTAGGATAGTGTTAATGTGCAGGGATCGCTGGTCGGCACAGACCCAGTGGGCTGAAGGGAATGTTTCTGCACTATATCTCTAAACTAAACTAAATCTTCTCTGCACCATTTCCAGCTTGACAACATCTTTCCTATAACATGGTACCCAAAACTGAACACAATACCCAAAATGTGGCCTCACCAACGTCTTATATAACTGCAACATGACCTCCCAACTTCTATACTCAATACAGTATCTTACTTTAATTGACCAAACCTATGTATTTCTGTGCCAAAAAAAGCCAACAGCAGCCTTTTCCCACACTGAGATCGGTTAGGTTTCAAAAACTATTACTGAAAGCTTATATTTCCATGAGCGGGCACAAGTCAGGGAAAAAGAATGGGCAGCTGTAATTGCTTTCAACAGGCAAAACATCAGTTTAATCATGTAACAGAAAAATGTATTTTTCCATAGTATTTATCATACTACAGGTATATCGCTTATTACTGTGGCATTTTGCAAAGACAAACCAAGCTGAAATCTGAAAATCCAGTAAAGGGGAATTGACTAATTAATTCATCTCTGTTTCAAGCCTTGCACTTAAGAAGCTAATTACTTTTCAGCTGTAAAGACCAAGTTTGACAAGTGCACACGTTGTACATCATCAGCTCCACACAATCCTTGTGCTGAAATTTAACCAAGGCTAGCTATTTAACACTACCAACACCGACTGAACTTTGAACTACATACTGTCTTGGTTCTAGAAGTTATAGAAGCAGAAGCCCATCAACTTTATTCCACCGTTCAGTCATGGCTGCTATATCTTTCCCTCTCAACCCCATTCTCCTGCATTCTCCCCATAACCCCTGACACCCATACTAATCAAGGATCTGTCAATCTCCACCTTATAAACATCTAATAACAACCTCCACCACCTTATTTGGCAATGAATTCCACAGAATCACCACCCCCTGACTAAATAAATTCCCCCTCATCTCTTTTCTAAAGTTACGTCCTGTTATTGTGAGGCTATGGCCTCTGGTCCTAGACTCCCCCGCTAGTGGAAACATGCATATCTTTCAGACATGAGAGGAAACATGGAGCACCCAGAGGAAACCCACGCAGTCACAGGGAGAATGTGCAAACTCCACACAGACAGCATCTTGGTTCAGGATCAACACCGAGTCTCTGGCCCTGTGAGGCAACAGCTCAACCTGATGCTAAACTAAACTAAACTAATCTTCCCTCAGAACCAGCACAAAATTCAGTAAACTCCTAGCCCACCTTCCCGATTGATTAGCATTCCACTCACCAATCATCATTGAAACCACTATTAAGTATCTCTGCCCACCAGACCCCTTGACCTTAAAACTGTGCAGCTCAAGAAGGGAGCTCCCCATGTTTCAAGGGAATTAAAATATTCAGGACAAGAATAATGAAAAGATGCAGACTTTCTATTATTCTTCGGGTATCTGAAATTCCTCTGAGCTGCCAAGTAGTTGTTTTGGAGCCAGGAATATAAATCAGATAAGCTTTTAAATATGCACGAGGTAGACAACTGTGACAGAACAAAGGAATGTAATGTCTAAGCATATGAATCCTTAATGCACAGGTACAGAAAGAATACCCAGAATGGCTAATGGACTGTTTACCTTTATTTCAGAGTTGTTGAAAGCCTTGGTCAGTCAGTCAGTGCTATGCAATGAAACATTGCACAGCTGTAAAGTTATATTAAATAATGCACATATCATACCAAAAAATATATTTTGCCTTCTGGCATTTCAATAAACCATTTGCACATATGTACACATGGGAAATAAACAGAAGCTGCACAATTGTGCCATCTTTTCATTTAATTATTTTTGTGTAAAATGTGGGGGCTTAATGAAGTCGAGACATGAAATAGCTGCAAGCTCTTCTCCTCGATAAGTGTAGCAGTTCACTGAATTGGCAACGTGCAGAGACCAGAGAGACGGAGCCTGGTTTACTTGCCTTCCAGTCTCCCTGCACCAATGCTGTACCTGTTCCCTCAGTTCAGGTGATTGGAAGTCATCCCTGCGGTGAACTATTAGTTTAACAAGGAGGCATGTCAGCAGCTTGTTAATGAGGTAAAAACTAAAAAACCTCAGAGCTTCAATGCTTAAGGTCAGCTCTATCAGCTCACGACTCGCAACTCACAACAAATTAATGATGTTCAGGAAATGGGCAGTAAGTAAGTAAATAGATAACTCACTGTTCAATACTTCTTCATGTCCCCAGGCATCCAGCTTGGTGGCAATTGCAATTGACTGACTCATCTGTTTGCCAGCTAATATTAAAAGTGATAAGAGAAACTTTAAGATCATTGATATGACCGATATGTAGCGAAAGGAATACTAATATTTAATTGTAGGAAATTTCATGGAGGTATACATGCTTTCTTTTGTTCAGACTACTGATACTAATCTTAAATTCATGCACTACATTGTGACCCAGTCCTTCTATTAGCCAGGGTACTGTCTGATTCACCTCTACCCTATTGCGCACATTGGACTTTGTCTGTGAAAATGATGCACTTCAATGCCGAGAACTACACTCCTTTGTACTTGAGTTGGAGGATTGTATTTATGCATGGTATTATCTGATCTGATTGGATAGGATGCAAAAACAAATTTCACTGTACCTCAGTACACATGACAATAATGAACCTAAATCTAAACCTAAAACCCAATGGCTTTTCAAACCTGTAGACAATTGGGACAGAAGAAAGGAATTGAGTGTCTAATCATATGATTGCTTACTGCACAGGTATAAAAAGGATATCCAGAATGGCTAATGGAGTGTTCACTTTATTTCAGAGAGTTGTTTAAAGCCCTTTAGATTCCTAAAGAGATTAAAAAAAACGTTCACTTATGTTGGGTAATTCCTGTTCTATTGGAGTCAAAGTTATATCAGTTTTTCTACAAGGCTCCACCTATAAGATTCCTCATCAACGAAGCCTTCATATCAGGTCAGAAGATAGACACAAAATGGTAGAGAAACTCAGCAGATCAGGCAGCATCTCTGGAGAAAAAGACTGGGTGACATTTTGAGTTGAGACCCTTCTTCAGACTGAGAGTCAAGGGAGAGAGAGACTGGAGTTACGAAAAGGTTCAGAACAAATCCGCACCGATGAACAAGGAAAGGTGGAGCCCACAATGGTCCATTGTTGGTTGTGGGAGAGGTGATAACAAAGGGATATATGGATGATATCACCTCTTCCAGGGACCTGTATCTCAGGTCCTAATGCCACTAAGTCATTGCCATTTGAAGCACAAAAGATATTCTGAATGGCTGAAGAGAGCTGTATTTCTTCAAGAGGTGTCTTAAAGTAAAGGGATGAAAATTACATATGGGAAGGTTGAGTATTAAATCAATATTGACTTCATTGCACCCCTTTCCGTTTTCTCTATACCTTCATCACTATCACCTGGGTATATTTTCTCAACGAGGCCTTGACAAAGGCCTGATCCATAATGGTGTTGGTGCCATTACTGTCCTTGCACAGAACACACATATTCACTGGAGTTGTCACACATGGACACAAAGTGCTGGAGTAACTCAGCGGGTCAGGTAGCATCTCTGGAGAACTTGGTGGGGTTTCGGGTTGAGTCCCTTCTTCAGACTAAATGAAATTTCATAAATCAGAAATGCAAATAGAGATCTAAATTTCCTTTGCCGAACCCCTTAGTAAAACATCACATTCTATTGCTATAAGTCATGAATCCATATGTATGGTTCTCATTGTACTGTCTGTAAGCAGTTTGTACGTTCTCCCTGTGACTGCGTGCGGTTTCCTCCTACGTTCCAAAGATGTGCAGGTTTGTAGGTTAATTGGCTTCTGTAAATTGTTACAATTGTGTAAGGTAGAACTAATTAATGTGTGATCACTGTTAGACGTGGACTCGGAGGGCAAAGGACCTGTTTCCATGCTCTATCTCTAAACTAAACTAAACCAAACTAAACAGCACTGCTGTGAATTTTCTCTAATTTACTGCAATGTCTTGTCAAGATAACAGAAATAAAATTGACACTATGCAAAGTTAAGTGTGGGCCCTGATCTTTGTGTATGTGTCTCTTTACATGCAGGTCCATATGTCATTGTGTTTGTTTGGCACGTTAATGGGAAGTCTCTCGTTCATGCTTGTGGAGAACAGGACGGATGAGGAATACGGCAGGAGTCTGTGGGAATTCGGAAATGCCACTGGTTCAGGGAGCTGGCAAAAGATTGCGCTGTCATTGTCCAACGTGTCTGACAGGTATGGCGTTCTGTTCTTGTTCTGTTCCCCTACTGAGAAAACAAGTCTGTTCAATTTACTGTGCGGGAGTGCTCGCCATGGTGCTGCTCGCTTTCATTTACAGCTGTTCTGGCTGTTCATTATATATGTAAAGGGTAGGTTTTAATCAGCCCTGAGTAAAAATGTATGAGAATATAAGCACTTAAAGCAACTTGGACTTTGAGAATGGTGCCAAAACCGGCGACTCTTGTATATTGACTCGGCGGGCTATTTCTATATACTTTGAACTTAATCTAGGATTGGGCATTAATATGTCAATACTTTGCTGAACTGTATGCAAAAAAAAAGTGATTTCACCGTACTTCAGTGCATGTCACAATAAAGAACCATTGTACCTTTGAGATGTAGGAGCAGATATTTTAGTCATAGAGTCTCACAGCATGGAAACAGCCCCTTTAGAAACATAGAAACATAGAAAATAGGTGCAGGAGTAGGCCATTCGGCCCTTCGGGCCTGCATCGCCATTCAATATGATCATGGCTGATCATCCAACTCAGTATCCTGTACCTGCCTTCTCTCCATACCCCCTGATCCCTTTAGCCACAAGGGCCACGTCTAAATCCCTCTTAAATATAGCCAATGAACTGGCCTCAACTACCTTCTGTGGCAGAGAATTCCAGAGATTCACCACTCTCTGTGTGAAAAATGTTTTTCTCATCTTACAAAAAGATTTCCCCCTTATCCTTAAAACCCTTAAAACCCCTTATCCTTAAAACCCTTATCCTTTGATCGAACTCGCCCACACCGGCCAACATGCCTCATCAACACGCATTCCACCTGCCTGGGTTTGACCATACTCCTCTAAACCTATCCTATATTTTACTGATTTGCAGAGGAACCTCTAGGGACAATATGGTTCGTGCCTTATTCAATTCCTAATATTTTTATTCAATTTTTCTTCCCTGCCATTTTCCCTTAATCCTTGATTCAAATAATAAGCAATCCATCACAAACTTAAAGTACTTCTTTATTCAGAGTCCACAAATTTATGGTGAGGAGAAATCTCACTTGATTTTGAGAAATCTCAAGACTTGACACTGAGAGAAAAAGACAGTATCCCCTTTATATGACCCTTAAATGAGCCGCAGCTTATTCTGCAACTATGCACCAGGGAAAGCATCTGGTCAACCACACTCTCTTAATCCCCCCTTAGCATTGTGTATGTATCAACATGTTCACTTATACGGAGCAGAGAGTGTAGACACAATCTGCTTCATCTCACCTTGTAAAGTAAATCCTTCACACTTGGATTCAATTTAGTGCACCATCTCTGTAGTCCCTCCGAGCAAGTATATCCTTCCTTATATAATGAAGTCTTAACAAGGAGACGCAAGAGACTGCCGATGCTGTACTCTGGAGCAAATAGTAAACTGCTGAAGGTACTCAACGGGCCAAGCGGCATCTGTGAGGGGTGGGGACAGGGGGAATTGAAGGAATTGTCGACGTTTCAGCTCGAGACATTGCAACAGGACCGAGAACGGAGAGGGAAGATAGCCTGTGTAAAGGGGAGAGGGTGGGGGTGTAAAGGAGAGAGGGCAGTTGGTGATAGGGGGACCAAGGATGGGTGAAAGGTGAAGACTGAGGGACAGTTAGAGACAACTGTGGGAGTGAGAGGGTGTAGTTGGGAGACAGGCAAGTAGATTTTAGTTGTAAGGTAAAAGCAGATGGAACCAGATGGGGGGACAAGGTAAAGGTGGAAACAGCTGCTGAAGCCTCATAAGTGGAAACATGGAGGCTACCAATGCTGGAATCTGATAAGTAAGGAAGATTGATGAGGTAGGCCAGAGCGGTTGGTATATGATGTGAACTACCAGAGGAGGTAGTTGAGGCAGCTACAATGACAGCATTTAAAAGACACATGGAGAGATACATGGATAGGGAAGGTTTAGAGGGATACGGGCCAAGCACGGGCAGATGGGCCGAGGGTAGATGAGGCATTTTGGTTAGCATGGGCAAGTTGGGCAAAGGGCCTGTTTCAGTGCCTTATGACTCTAAATAAGGAAGCTGATAATGGAAATCATTAGGGAAGAGTTGAAGAACAGATGGATTCAGATGGGGAAGATCATCCAGTGGGTGAAGTGTGTGCATGAACGGTGGATGAAACCACCGGAGGGAGAGAGGAATGAAAGTCAGTAATAAACAGGGAAGACAGAATATTTTTCCTCAGGTTAGAAAAAAAATCAAATACTAGATGTCATAACTTTAAGAGAATAGTAGCAAAGTTTACTGGAGATGTGCAGGGTAAGTTTTTTATACGGAGGGCAGTGAGTGCCTTGAACGCACTGGCAGGGGTGGTTATTGAAGCAGATACGATAGTGGCATTTAAAATACTTTTAGATAGGCATGTGGATATGCAGAGAATGGAGGGATATGCGTTATGTGCAGGTAGATAAGAGATGGTTGTGGCATTATGTTCGGCACAAACATTGTGGGCTAAATTCATGTGCTGTACTGCTCTATGTTCAATGGTAGTAATGGTGCTGAAGGTATAATATGGAAAAAGGGATAAAAACTGGAAGGACGGAGAGAGAGGGAGGGCGGGGGGATGTGCAGAAGGTCAGGGTTTCCTAAGTTTGCTGGTTAATTTTAAAAAGTATGAGTCAGAAGATAGGGTACACAAAAAGCTGGAGATACTCAGCGGGTGCAGCAGCATCTAAGGAGCGAAGGAGATAGGCGACGTTTCGGGTCGAGACCCTTCTTCAGAAGTCAGAAGATAGTTAGCCCTGTTGAGAAGATTGAGAAGCTGTACAGCGGACAAGAGGAATTGCCAATGGCATTAGGGCACAGTTGGAGATCACAGGATGAAAGGATAAAGCGATCATGAATGTATTATTCATTGAACTCAGAGTAAATGGGCTTTTTACTTATTAATCAAATCAAAGGAAGTAAAAATGCAATTGAATGTGCAAAAAACATTAACTTAATAAAAGTAATAACCAATTCAATGACAAATACTGGAATGAAGAGAAATATGTATTATAATATTAACCTGCATATAAGTGAATTGGATTGTGACACCTGTGGTTCAGATTTGTTAACGTTCAACTATTTAATTGGAATTAGGTCCCAGATTACTGTGCATACACTGTGAAAAGTAGGTGGGAGCCTTAATTCCATTTAAATAGCTCAATGGCAACACATTCAGAAGGCCAAAGCTGTCAGCACAGAGTCTGATCTTGCTTGCATCTAACAGCATCAGGTATCAGTAAAAGGGCAAGTGTCTTCATAGACTTTATTTAGAAAGCTTCCTTAGTAACCAGTGCAACCTGCATCACATCATGGCAAAAAAGAAGGATCAGGTACAACAAATGATGATGAATTAATGTCAGACCCACACTCCAAAGATGTACAGGTTTGTAAGTTAATTGGCTTTAGTAAATAAAGATTGTACATTCTCTCTGGTGTGTAAGATTGTGCTAGTGTGTGGGGTGATCACCGGTTGGCACGGACCTGATGGGCATAAGGGCCTGTTTCCACGCTGTATCTTTAAACTAAACTAAACTGAAAAAAGTATTCAAGTCCAACAGTGGAAGCCTAGCTTCTTGTGGTTTTACTGGGAACTGATGCTGGGTTGCAACTGGTGCCTGTTCATATCTTCCATTTACTTTAATAGAGATGAATGGCTCTGAACCAAAAGGTAAATTGCAGATAATTAGCATTTTATGATCTAACTTTCTGGTGCAGTTGTGTTTTTTTATCTGTGAAAACAATCTGTTCTTTCAACGCTCCAGTCTTTAGAGATATCCCGTGGAAACAGGCCCTTTGGCCTACCAAGTCCGCACTGACCAGCAATCACCATGTACACTAGCACTACCCTACACACTAGGGACAATTTACAATTTTACCAAAGCCAATTAACCTACAAGCCTGCATATCTCTGGAGTGTGGGTGAAACCAGAGCACGCAGAGAAAACCTACGCGGTTACAGGAAGAACGTAAAAAACTCCGTACAGACCGCACCGTTGTCAGGATCAAACCAAGGTCTGTAGTGCTGTAAGGCAGCAGCTCTACCACTGTGCCACCCTAGTATTTTTAATTGTTTTGCAAATGTTTTTAATATTTGTCAGAGACATTCATAAACATTGAATCTTTTCGACAGCTTGGACAGATTTGGGTAGCACAGTCCTGCAGACACAAGGAACACCAGATGATGGTTCACAAAAAATTGCACAAAGTGCTGGAGTAACTCAACGGGTCAAGCAGCTTCCCTTGGGAACATGGATAGGTGATTGTTTGGATTGAGACCCTTGTTCAGATTGATTGTACTGGTTAGGGGGGAGGGAGGTAAAGCTGGAACAAAGCAGGGGACGGGACAAAATCTGGTAGGTGGATACAGGTGAGGGGTGCAATGGGTAGGGATTAAGGATTCAAAGCCCCTTTACAGGCCAAAGTTTGCGTATGGGACAAAGTTGCCACTGGGAGATCTGTTCTAGGTGAGCAGCTTGCGTTTCCTGGAAAGGTAGGGAAATGTATACGTCTCTAATCATTGGAATATTCATTAAGGTTGGGGACAAAGTCAAGGGATGCTGCCTGACTCGCTGAGTTACTTCAGTGCTTTGTGTCCTTGAGAGAGAAATCTTCCTCGACAAAGTTCCATCAATTCTGGATAATTAATAGATTATTTAGCCCATCATCAATAATTTCATTTCACAAGTTTAAGATCAAAGACCAATTATGAGAACAATTAAGGAAACAATTAATGCTGGAGTTTTTTTCCAGTAAGTGAGTTTTAGGTGCTTTATAAAGAGAATAATGATTTACACAGTTGCTTGATAAATCTGGCGAGTGGCTATAAAGACATATGATAATTTATATACAAATGAGACTGATCGTTTTTGGGGCAATCGCTTGCTCCAATCATATTCTGCAAAACATTCACTTTAATTTATTTAAACTCACTATGTTAGCTCCTTTTTTATGTGATTTAATTGGACAAATATATTTTGAACTTGACAGGACAATGACATGCCAAGTATATATTTTGTTATATTGAGAATATAATTACTGCACAACATGGTCACTTGGTGTGAGATTTACTGATGGCGTGAAATTGCTGCCAATTAAAATGTTTTTGTCAAGGCTGTGATTGAATTATCTCAATCTGAGGTCAGTAACATTGGAAATAATCTTGTAACAACAAACTGGAGATAATGCCAGATCCGCCTAAATCTTTAGACATACCTGGATCACTGACAAATATTACTCAAACAGCTGTTTATCGCAAAGTAGTTGAGAAGGCCTGATAGTAATTCCATGCTGAGTTTAACCTCTATGGCGAGAAAAGTTCTTGTAGCATAGTCAGAGACAGAGTTAGCCGATTAGACTGAGTGGATTGATTGAAGGAAGAGCAAGCATGGATTTGCAAATTGTGTTCAACTAACTAGAATGTATTCAGAAAAGGGCCTGTCCCACTTTCACAACCTAATTCATGACGTGTTTTACTCGTGGACATTTTTCATCAGGCTAGAAAAACGACCCGGCCACGAGTACATACAACTAGCATCACGACCTACCTACGACCTCCTACGACCTTTTAAATTGGGAAGGAAAGATTTAATTGTAACCTGAGGGGTGACTTTGGCACGCAAAGGGTGGTGGGTGAATGTAATGAGCTGCCAGAGGAAGTAGTTGAGGTAGGGACTATTGCAACATTTAAGAAACATTTAGACAGGTACATGTATAGGACATAATTAGAGGGATATGAACCAAATGCAGGCAGATGGTACAAGTGTAGATGGGACCTATTGGCCGTTCGGGAAAGTTGGGCTGAGGGGCCTGTTTCCACGCTGTAAGACTCTCCGACTGCCTCGAGGAGGAATTTCTTTAGTCAGAGGGCGATGATTCATTGTCACAGACGACTGTGGCGGCCAAACCATTGGGTATTTTAAAAGTGGAGATTGACAGATTCTTGATGAGTAAGTGTGTCAAAGGTGTCAAGGGCAAAAGGCAGGAGAATGGGGATGAGAGGGAAAGATAGGTCAGCAAGGATTGAATGGCGGAGTAAACTCGAAGGGCCGAATTACCAAATTCTGCTCCAAAACCATCTCACTGCGATGTGCTGATTAGTGTAAGTGGTAAGTTTCATTAAGCTAATATGATATTAAATCAGCATGCCTTGTTAGTGTTAGCAAGGTCATAATACCAAATCATTCCAAAAGTTAAACATTTTAATCATGCTGTGATTTTGGAAATTTAGATGAGAGGAGGTGAAAATGAAAGAGTTTATCTTATGTTAAGGAAGCTGAAATCAGACTGAATCTATCAGGGATATAAAGAAAGCAAAACATAAGTCTAACAGGAATCAGGAGTGCTAAAAGGGGCCATGAAATGCTATTGGCGTGTGGTTTAAGTTGGGTTTACTTTAGAGACGCAGCACTGGAACAGGCCCTTTGGCCAACCGAGTCTGCACTGACCTGCGATCCCCGCATACTAAAGGGATTGTCCCACTTTCACGACCGAATTCACAACCTTTTTTACTCGTGGACATTTTTCATCATGCTAGAAAAATGCCCTGACCTATTTGATGCCACGAGTACCCACGACTAGCATCCTACAACCTACCTACGACCTACCTACAACCTCCTACGACCTCATGACGACCATACTGCGAGTATGGGTCAAGGGCAAACTCGGCAGAGGTCGTGAATTAGGTTGTGAAAGTGGGGCATGCCCTTAAGTTCATAAGTTATAGGAGTAGAATTAGACTATTCAGCCCATCGTCTACTCTGCTATTCAATACGAAACAATACAATATGATGGAACTTTATTGGGGGGGAAGGGAGGTAAAGCTGGAACAATAAAGTGGGGGTGGGGGTGGGAGGGGAGTCAGTCTACCTCACAATAGAAGGGAGAGGAGTTGTACAGTTTGATAGCCACTGGGAAAAAGGATCTCCTGTGATGCTCTATACTGCATCTTGGTGGAAGCAGCCTGTTGCTGAAGTTACTCCTCAAGTTGACCAGTGTCATGGAGCGAGCTCTATTGTTCAAGATGTTCCGCAGTTTGAGGAGCATCCTCCTACTTCATGACCATGGCTAATCTACCTTTCCTTCTCAACCCCATTCTCCTGCCTTCTCCCCCAAACCCCTGATACCCTTACTAATAAATAATCTATCAATCTCCACCTTAAAAATATCAATTGATGGACTCCACAGCCTTCTGTAGCAATTAATTCCACAGATTCACCAACCCCTGACTAAAGAAATTCCTCTTCATCTCTTTTCTAAAGGTATGTCCCTTTTATTCTGAAACTATGGCCTAGATTCTCCCATTAGTAGAAACATCATCTCCACATCCACTCTATCCAGGCTATTGGTGAAGTAGAGTCTGGTCAATGGGATGTAAATGTAGTTAATACAGTTTTTTTGAGAGTGCAGTTTATGCAGGGTTTTGCAATATGCAGCTGTTTAAATAACATTTCACGGCGATCCAGGTATGTATAAATATTTCAGGCAAATCTAGCATTACCTCCACATATGGGCATCACAAGGGTGCAATGATTAATGCTGCTGCTTCACTGCTCTGGAGACCAAGATTCAATCCTGACTTCCAGTGCTATCTACATGGACTTTGCACATTATCCCCATGACTGTGTGAGTTTCCTCTGGGTCCTCCTGCTTACTCGTATATCTCACATGAGATATATTGGGTCCCATGGTTAATTCGCCTCTATAAGTTGTCCCCAGTGTGTGGGTGAGTAGTAGAATCTGGAGGATGATGAAAAAGTTACAGGGAAAATTAGTGGCAAATGAGATTGTTCTGTGAACTAGCATAGACTCAGACTGAAATGTCCTCAAGAAAATATGGTGACTATGACCATTGATGCAGTCTTGTGAACTTTGCATTTACTCCTTTTATTCACAGTGTTTTCTCAAGGGTGTTCTGGCTTCAACGCACTTGCCAGGAATGCGCTGGTTAGCAGGTTATTTGGCTACCAAACACAGAAGGCAAACGATGGGGAATTCAGACATTGGGGCATTGGGAGCATACAGCATGAGTTTGCAAGAGGGAGGTAGATGGATGCATAATGGTTGGCACGGATGCAGTGTTCCCATGCCGTTTAATGCTATGCCTCTCTGATAATATGCTTGCCATCAAAAACAAAAGGGTCTGTATCTTCATGAAAAGAAATTTGGACGAGCAACAGAAATCAGAATAGTGAGTATTGATTTTGCAACAGGAGAGAGGAGAACAGTGCAATTCCACAGAGTTTGGATCCAGAATGAGTGGTTTTCCTAATATATTTGTACTGTGACCACCTACACACTATTGGGAGGGGGGGGAGAGAGGCATTGTCTACTGCCAGGAGGATAGTATTTGAAATCAAGAAGTTATAAACAAGGAACTGCAGATGCTGGTTTACAAAGAAACTCCGTGGGTCAGTCAGCAATGGAGAACATGGATAGGTGACGTATTGGGTCAGGACCCTTCTTCAGACTCAAATCCGAGAATGGGGAGATACAGTACATGGGAGATGAAATTTAGTGGAAAAAAAAAATGCTGGAGGAGCTCAGTGACTCAGGTGTTGAGGGAGGACATCTTAAGCAAGTCTCCTCAAACAAGGGCATTTGGATGGAGATTAGGAGCAAACATAGTTCTGTCACTTTGCTGGGGGTGTATTAGAGATTTTCAAAAATCAACAGACATACAAGTAGCACAGAGATCCATTACAGGAATCCCTCAAGTTGCTGAATATTCACTATGACTGTCTTTTGTAAAAGGTTCATAGAGGGCAGTATATTTGAGTTGGGTCCAGGAGAGATGTTTGGCACAGTATGGCTGAGGGAAGAGGGATCAGTGGACCTTATCTTGGAGAATGTAGCCAGCTTCGTGCAGGTATGCCAGTGAGGAGCATTTTGGATATAGCAACCATCACATCATATATTTCAAAATGGTTGTGGAAGAAGATGGCGATGGACCAGAACAGCAGATGGACGGTGGGGCAGCTGGTGGAGATGCGGCCTTATAGAACTAGATAGCTGGGTTTGTTCCTGATCTAGGGTGCTGTCTCTGTGGAATTTACACTTTCTCCCTCATGGGGTTCCTCGACTTGCTCCAGTTTCTTTCCACATCCCAAAGATATACGGGTTTGTAAGTTAACTGCCCCTTTGTAAAATTGCCCCTACTGTGTAAGGAATGGAGTGGCCCGCTGAGTTCCTCCAGCACTATGTGTTTTACTCAAGATTCCAGCATCGAGAGTCACAGGTGGATAGGGTGGTCAAGATGGGTTTTGGCACATTGGTCTTCATCAGAGTATCAGAGTATTGAGGATAACAATTGGGAGGTCATGTTACAGTTGTATAGGGTGATGGTGAGGCCACATTTGCAGTATTGTGTTGTTAAGCATGTAGTGGCCATTTTGCCTGTTTTGTATGTCACTGATGATGGCATGTGCCTTTAAATTTTAGACTGCCCGGTGGGATTTATGACGTGTTTTTGGGCGTGTTTTGAGCTTGGATGCTTGCACAGGAGTTTAGTTTTTGGATTTGTTTGGAGAGACGATGGGGAAGGTTAGCCCTTCTACCATGCGGGATCATGCGGGCCATGCGGGGTCCATGGGAGATCTAAAGGAGATCTTTCCAGTGTTATGGAGACCCGAGGAGTTTACTAGTGTCTAAACGTAATAAGCTGGAGTTCAAAGAAGATTGTAGTAACGAGTCGGAAGAAACTTGGATGTATCTCACTGTTTTCTATCACCAATAAAGCATTTATTCATCAAAGGACTGTGTTTTGTAGCCATATCTGAGAAGAAGCTCTGAAAGGTCTCTGTGAGTGAGCTTGCATGCATTTAGAAGACACCCCCTTCAACCATTCTCACCCAAATAGCTGGAGCTAATTACCTGAAAGATATGAAAATCTGCCGCTACATTAAGTAGAAGGATACCTCCGGCAGGGGGGTTAAATATCAGTCCCAGAGAGTGGGACAGAAGATTAAATCGAAGCAGGATGACCAGGCTAAGACCTCGGAGAGGTTTAGCCAGAAGAAGACTGGTTCCAGTCGTGGAACTGAAGATAATGATCTCGGCCAGAGAAGGCCCTTGAGGTCTATCTACAGCATCACTGGATTTGTGAGTACAAATCGATTATTACTCTTTGAATTGAAATCACAGCTATATTTTAAAAGTCTTCTATAACAGAGCCACCATAAGGTGTTTTCTCCAGCTTGTCTGGGAAAAGCAGACCGACCTTGGATTGTTTTGAATCGCTTGTGATAAGCGCATTCCATTTGAATTAGCATCATTCTTTTAGCACCTGGAGTTAGAGAGATGTTCTCTATATTATCAGTATGTTATGATTTTGAAAGAAAATGTTGACAAAACAAAGCCACAGCTACTAACAAAGACTTTCAATCGATTAATTTAAAGACTTGGCAATCTGCCAAGACCTCTTTAAAATCATGGAATTAGAAGAGGAAGAAAGAGCTACGCCAGATGAACCACATGGTGGTGAAGAAGGACCCAGCAACTTAATGAAACCCAAAGAAAGGAGAACTCGATATGGGAAGAAGTTAACAAATCCATTGATAGCTACAGAGAACTTGTGTATCGAGAAGAAACAGATAATACACTAGCTGCCTATTTGAGGGAAACTGAGAAAGAGAGAAATGAATTATGGTTACCAGATTAATTGATACATAGAAGAAACTAATGGAATCAGAACAGAACATGATCAAGGTGAAACCTAATATGAGCCAACTATGGAACCTCTACCAGAAGGTTGGCAAGTAACAGAATATACTGCTGTGTTCAGTGCTGTCTTAGGAAGAACGCAGAAAACATACCCAGTGGGATGAAGACAAGAAGAAGATATTCAATGGTTTCATGAAAAAGGCAGAGAAGTGGTTCACACTTCACATTGATGAAGAGCTATCAGAGCATTGGGAAGGACAAGAAGAACTGGAACAAACAGATGATGAGTTACTAGAGCAAATAGAAGAAGATGAACCGGAACAAACAGAACAGGGCGAGAAGCCAACTACTAGAAATGCCGGTGATGAAGCCATACAATCATGACTTTAATGAAAGTACCAGCAAGGAATCCGAAGAGATGTTGAAAGAAGAGTTGAAGTTCATGGATGATATGAACTACTCAGTGAAAACTGATGGACACTATTGTGTGGACTTACCTTTCAAACAAAAAAGTGCTAATCTGCCAAACAATCGTAGTATGGCAGAGCAACGTACTCAGAATTTGAATCGCAAGTGTGGCAAGAATAGTAAATTTCATGAAAGAAGAATCTCTTTGAAGAATAATTTCCATAAGGATGATTGCTTAAAAAAATCTATGTCTACTGAGTAGGAAGCAATTCTACCAGTAGAACATCTGACTTCTCTTTGCAATAAGTGAGGATTTGTACTTTTTAAGTGGAACAGCGATAATTGTGAAAGCATTCCACTAGATGACAGAGCCAAAGAAACCAGAGAGTTGGATTTGGACAGAAACGATCTGCCAATGGAAAGAGCATTGGGAGTTACTAGTGTGGTACAACTGAAATATGTTGATGCAGAAGAAAATTCTGTGAATGAAGTTTCCAGAGAACTGACAGTGAACCATTTCTTAAGCAAGAGAGTGTTTGGAGCTTAGATGCTTGTGCAGAAGTTTAGTTTTTAGATTAGTTTGGAGAGACGATGGGTAAGGTTAACCCTTCTACCATGCGGGATCATGCAGGGTCCATGGGAGATCTAAAGGAGATCATGCCAGATCGTGCCTGTGTTACAGATACACAAGGACACTCCAAAAACGTGCAAGTTTGTAGGTTAATTGGCTTCGGTAAGTTGTAAAATTGTCCCTAGTCTGTGGAGGTTAGTGTACGGGGTGGTCAGTGTGGACTCAGTCGGGGCGAAGTGCCTGTTTCCACTCTGTAACTAAAGCCTAAGCCTAGTCTAAAAAACATCAATCTTCGCTTTAAAAATGCTCAATGGTTCGAAGGTTTCTTTATTGTCACGTGTACCAGGTACAATGAAATACATTTATTCGTATACATCTCAAAACTATCCGCATACAGAAGCACAATCACTACGGTCAGTACAGTATGCACAGATCAGGCCACTGAGTCCACATGCATGAGGCGTCATTTTGGCAGCATTTTATTCTCGGCCTTTATGTTGACCCTGTATGCAACTTGAAAAACATTTTTTTCACCCCTACTTTGTCCAGCTTTGCAAATGCATAATTTTTACATATTACGTGTGACATGTGTTGATAGAAATAATACTTGACTGACCTCCAGCATCTACCTTCAACACTGTAGCAGCTCCTCTTAATTTGAAAGGAGATTATCACATTAAAGAAAAATTAATTGAGTACAGCGATCAACCTCCACAGCTGGCTGGTGTGTAAATTTAGATGTAAATAAGGCAGCATTCAGAATGACTTGGTGAATGACTTATGGTTTCCAGCTTGAGGTTGTTCTGGCTCAGTGATATTGACCTTCTCATGAGCTGCTGTTTAGCCTACTGATCAGCAATTATTTTTCCTTTACTCTGTTAAGGCAAGACCCTTAGTTGATCAAAGCCATATCTCTCCTTAACACATCAGGAAATGTATCAGTCTATTTCCATATGCACCTCATGCTGTCCAGAATCAGCTACTACTGCTGCCTATGAATGCAGAACAAGGATATTTCAACATGAAATATTTTTGTTATTATATATTATCTTCAGACTTTACTTTAGACTTTAGGGATACAGAGAGCGGAAACGGGCCCTTTGGCACACTGCGTCCGTGTTGACCAGTGATCCCCATAAACTAGCACTATCCTACACACCAGGGAAATTTTCAATTTTACCAAAACCAATTGACCTACACACCTGCACGTCTTTGGAGTGTAGGAGAAAACCGAATCACCCGGAGAAAACCCCACACGGTCACAGGGAGTACGTACATCGTCCGTACAGACAGGATTGAACCCGGGCCTCTAGCACTGTAAGGCAGCACATCTACCGCTGCGCCTCTGAACCTCCTCCTCTGACACTGTGCCGCCCCCATCTACTAAGTATTGTGTTTACAGACATGTTTTGCTGCTGCAAATGTGAATGTCATTGTTTTGTCTGTTCACATATCAAGTAAACACTCTTGACTCTTGAAATGCGTGCCATTGTTCCATTATTGCTTGTTCTTTGTTTCCCCACTGTATCTCTGAAGTCTAAAGTCTAAAACCTTAGATTGGGTTGAGATGACCCCCTGGGAACCCATTTCAACAAGCATCACAAATTAATTGATGAGTCAATGAGCATCAACTCATCTCTGATGATTCTTGAGATGAGTTCCCATGGTAATGCATAATATTGCATGAAGACAAAGTAGGGATTCTACTCATGATTAACCCAAGCAAACAAAAGTTTGAGACATTTGTAGTGTATTTTTGAACACGGATTTTATGTGAATAGTTGGATGATTGCTATTTTATTTTAACATATGCCACATTATTTTTGTTCGCTTCTTGCGATTTTGTTTTGCAGCACTGCTGCCTTTATTTGCTCCACTTGATCGATGCAGGCTGCATGTTCTGGCCTGAAGCCATTTGGAATTGCCATTGTGCTAATCCTCAAGTGGTTCTCTTTCTTTAAACAAAAATGTAGTGACAGCAATCTTTGAAGACCTTATTGTGACCTGCTGGAGAAAACATCACTTTCATCCAGATAATTGTTGCTTTCACAGGTTCTGGTTACAGCTGAACACTGCATGGACCGACGAGTCAAGTGCAGTAATTGCACTGGATAACGTGACTGTTAGCCTCGACTGTTATCTAACAAGTGAGTATAATGATCACATTTTTCCGTTTAAAATTACTGGTTCCTGAACAGGTCACGTGTCGGAGTGTAACCATATAGAGGGAGCTTCAGCCTCTGGCCAGATATGGTGATCGATCCTAACCAGGGGTGCTGTCTGTATGGAGTTTTCACATTCTCCCCATAACCTGCGTTGGTTTTCTCCGGGCGCACCGGTTTCCTCCCACACTCCAAAGACGAAAAGGTCTGTAGATTAATTGGCTTCTGTAAATTATAAATTGTCCCCAGAGTGTAGGATAGGACGAGTATGTGGGGTATCCGGGTTGGCACTGACTCGATGGGCCAAAGGGCCTGTTTCCATGCTATATCTCTAATGTCTAGTTTAGTTTAGAACATAGAGCAGTGCAACACAGGAATGGGGCCTTCGGCCCACAATATTTGTGCCAAACATGTTGCTTAGTTGCACTGATCCCATCTGCCTGCAAGTGATCCCTACAAACCCATGTGCCCATCTAAAAGCTTCTTAAATGCTATGTCATATCTCCACCACCACCCTTGGCAATATGTGCCGGGCTCCACCAGCCTCTGTGTAAAAACGTGCCCCACACATCTCCATTAGAATTTCCCCCTCACACTTTACAGTGTTGGACATTTCCACCGTGGGTAAAGCGTTCTGACTGTCACATGTACCAAGGTACAATTAAAAACAGTGGCAGAGTCACTGCCTTACGGCGCCAGAGACCCAGGTTTGATCCTGACCTCAGGTGCTGTCAATGTGGAGTTTGCACATTCTCCCTGTGACTGTTCTGGGTCCTCTGTTTCTTCTCACATTCCAAAACAGTGCAGCTTGGTAGGTTAATTGGCCCTCTGTAAATTGCCCAAAGTGTGCAGGGAGTGGATTAGAAAGTGGGATAGTGTGAACGGGTGATTGATGGTCGGTGTGGACCAGGTGACCCAAAGGACCTGATTCCATGCTATATCTTTCAATCAGTCAGAAACTTTCTTTGCCAACAAAATTAGTGTACTGTGGAAAAATTACATTTCCAGCGATGGCTCCATAGCAGAAAACTCTCCGTCAGTCAGCACAATGAGATGGTCAATTTTAGAGAGCCAAATGGGATCACTAAAATTTGAAGTGAAATGTGACCCTTTGGAGTTGAGACCCAAGATGCTTCCCTGGGGAACTGTAAATTTTATTTTGCGCTCTAGGTCTGGTTTAACTCCCCAATAGCTGACAGTTCTCGAGTTGAAGGACATAAAAATCATAGAAGCAAATTAAAATAAATATTATTATCACGTCCAAAGTGTATTCAAACCTTGAGGATATTGGTCGTTATCTCCCAGCTGTGTGTCGTGGAACTGTTAAATATGGATTTTATCCAATGGGAAGTGGAAGTGTGACTGGGTGAATAATGCAAAGCTGTATGAAATTTGTAACAAGTGATCTATGGCCAACCATTGGAGACCTAATTTCAAAACATGACTGAACCATGGTTAAAAACCTGCTCTGGTCTGCCTTAACATGTAATAGCTTTTTCAAAATTATATTCCTAGTTTTGTAATTATAGCCCTATAAATTCAGTGACTATAATATGAAGGATATTGATATACATTATGCCATAAACAATTTCGACTTAATCTGCTTAATAAAAATAAAAGATTCAAATTGGCATGAACATGAATTATGTAAAACAAATTTATGCGAATGCATTGATGGTATCATATTACAGTGGATTAATGTTAATGTGCTGAAGCTGCTTATTTTGATCTTCAACACAAAATGTCTGTCAATGAGCCAAACAACCCTTTATATTGAGAAACAAAGAACTGCAGATGCTGGTTTATACCAAAAATAGACACAAAGTGCTGGAGTTACTCAGTGGGTCAGGCAGCATCTATAACTACTTTCAGTTTCCAGGCCCCTGTTCACTCATTTTTACCTTCCTTCTATACTTCCATCCCACTCCAGGAGGGCTTTAAGGCCCTTTGTTTCTTCCTCGATCATAGACCCAACCAATCTCCCTCCACTAACACTCTCCTCCGCCAAATCTGAACTTGTCCTCAGCCTCAACAACTTCTCCTTTGACTCCTCTCACTTTCTCAAAATCAAAGGCGTAGCCATGGGCATTCTCATGGGCTCCAACTCTGCCTGCCTTTTTGTCAGTTACGTCGAACAGTCCTTATTCGACGTGTACACTGGCCCTATCCTCCAACTCTTTCTCTGCTACATCAACAACTGCGTCAGGCCTACCTCCAGCATCCGTATAGAACTCATGGACTTAATTAACTTCACCATTAGCTTTCACCCTGCCCTCAAATTGACCTGGAGTATCTCGGACAACTCTCTCCCCTTTCTCGATCTCCCTGTCTCCATCACAGGAGGCAGACTATCGATGGACATCAATGCAGTCTGAAGAAGGGTCCCAACCTGAAACGTCACACATCGTTTTTCTCCAGAGATGCTGCCAGACCCGCTACACCCCTCCTTCTCAAGGCCGATCATCGGTTCATGAGTTGGATGAGGTGCTGGACTTTGCTTGCAGCAGAACACAAAGTTTTGGCCGGGCGGCGGACTTTGCTCACGAGATCGCGCGCAAAGTCCGGCGCCCAGGCTAAATCTCCTCAGCTGGCCCACCGGCTGGGCTTTGTGTGCAGTCCAGCATCCAGGCCAACTCATCTTTCACCCAGCCACAACCGAGTCGGTCAACAAATTGCCCCGGACTTGGTGACTTGGTTAACATCCTGTCACTTTCCGTGCATCAGTTGCATGGCTGGTTCGTCGAAAACCTGCAAAAATAAAGATTGTGCAGCTATAACAAGCAATGGGAAGCAAAAAAGATGTGGGTTAAGCCCGTCAGTGGTGATTCGACGAAGGCCTTCTGTACCTTATGCCGTCGTGAATTTGTCCATTATTTTGACCTTTTGTCCCTTATTTGGGAATGAGAAAGTTGGCAACCCTAATCACAATTCTAACCATTAACATGGATTCTTGTTGAGGTGAATTCCCCATTGCTCTGCACAGTGGCTTGCCGGGTGGGTCCACTCTTTTCACTCTTCCACCCTCGTGTATTTAATATTTTGCTTGTCCATAATCAAATTCTGGAAGAGCAGGAAGTTGTCCCAACCAAGTCATGGAGGGCTAACCATTGAACGTGGATGCTTGAAGCTTGGGACATCATGAATGACCATCAATGATGCATCTCCAATGGTTAACATACAAGACCGTGCGGGCCGCGGGCTGTAGGGGGGAAGCTGCCAAGATGTCCGAAGACCAGAGACTGAGATAAGGGAGGTGGCAACAAGGAGCAAGACTGGTAGGAGAATGAACGGGGTTTGGCCTTTTCAGTCCTCAAAGTTTGGCTGCAGGAGGCACCCCCGGGCACAAAAGTTGATGGTGAGGCCAGGGACGTTGGTTCACTGGATGATTCATAGGTCCCAGGAAGGCAATGGCTGGAGGCCCTGCAGAAGCCTGGGGCAAGCCTGGATGGGGAACTGCTCATTAGAGCTAGAGTGCGGACTGGACTTTAAAAATGTGGCCAAAACATGATGCCTCTTGCATGCGCTCAGTGCGCTATTTCTGTGCACTTTGCGAATGGGATTTTGTGCTTAAAGCATGGCAATACTTTACTGAACTGCATGCAAAAAAAATAATTTCACTGTGTATTTGCACATGTGTCATTAAAGCATCATTGAACCATTGCTGCTGCACAGCTTCAGAGACCAGTGTTTGTTGCATTCTCTGCCAAAGAAGGCAGTGGAGGCCAATTCACTGGATATATTTAAGAGAGAGTTAGATATAGCTCTTAGGGCTAACGGAATCAAGGGATATGGGCAGAAGGTAGACAAAAGTGCTGGAGAAACTCAGCGGGTGCGGCAGCATCTATGGAGCGAAGGAAATAGGCAACGTTTCGGGCCAAAAACCCTTCTTCAGACTGATGCAGGGTGGAGGGGGCGGGAAGAAGAAAGGAAGAGGAGGAGCCCGAGGGCTGAGGGAGAGCTGAGAAGGGGAGAAGGCAGGAGCGGGGTACTGATTTTGGATGATCAGCCATGATCATATTGAATGGCGATGCTGACTCGGCCAAATGGCCTACTCCTGCACCTATTTTCTATGTTTCCATGGATCCTGTCCATGAGTGCTGTCTTTGTGGAGTTTGCACTTTCTCCCTGCGACTGTGAATTTCCGCTGTGTGCTCCGATTTCCTCCCGCATCCCAAAGACGTACTGTTCGGTAGGTTAATTGGTTACTGTAAGTTGTCTTCACTGGAGACGGTTGATGGGTGAATCTGGGAAGAGATGATGGATGTGTGACGGAATAGTTTACGTAGAAATAAATGGGGGAATGGGAATGACATTGCTCTGAAAACCACATGGATCATATAGTTGAAAAAAGCACTAAGTGCTGGAGTGACTCAGCAGGTCAGACAGCATCCCTGGAGAACATTGTTGTTGTTGTTCGTCCTTCGTAATCGAAGAAGACCATGACTTCAGTGTTTTTTTTTGTGGGTCCGGCGGTGACTGGTGAGACCGACCCGGGCACGGAAGGGTCGCCTGCATATGGGACACAGTTGGGCGGGCGGTGCAGTATAAGTTGAAGTGGCCCGAGCATTGCGCGCGGCGAGTTTCCTCTGAGCTTCTGCGGTGCGCTTCTTCTCAGCTGCAAGCACTCCTGTGGTGATCTTGCTTCGCCCAGTTGGGCGGTCCAGAGCAAGTGACTTCCAAGTATTGAGATTGATGTTAAGGTCTTTGAGGGACACTTTGAGGCAGTGTTTGAAGAGTTTCTTCTGCCCCCCCCCCCCCCCCCCCCCCCAACTGAGCGCTTGCCCTGACACAGTTCTCCGTACAACAGCTGTTTTGGCAGCCGTCGGTCTAGCATTCAGATGACATGGCCAGCCCATCTGGCTCGGGCTTTCTGAAGGAGGAGTGTAGACGCTGGGTTTGCCGGCCCGTTGCAGGACTTCCGCGTCCGGAATTTTGTCCTGCCATGTAATGTGGAGGAGTCTGCGGAGACAGCTTAAGTGAAAGTGGTTCAGCTGTTTGGTGTGTCTGCTGTAGACAGTCCAGGTATCAATCGGAGAGGGGTATGAACTACTGCACGGTAGACCTTGATCTTGGTGGGAACACTGAGTCCTCTCCTCTCCCAAACATTTTCACAAAGTTTACCGAAGGCAACGCTGGCCTTGGAGATCCTGTTGTTGAGCTCGGCATCTATGTTCACTGCTCGTGAGAGTGTGCTGCCGAGATAGGTGAAATTGTCGACTGCCAGTAGATTCTGCCTCTTTACTGTGACGTGTGTGGCTCTTGGTTGGACATTGCAGGCACAGGCTGGTACATAACTTCAGTCTCTTTAGTGCTGATAATGAGACCGAAGTTGTCGCAGAGTCGTGAGAGGCAGTCCATTTCGTGCTGCATCTTCTGCTCTGTGCTGGCATTGAGGGCGCAATGATTAGCGAATAAGAAGTCTCTGATGACGGTCTCCTTCACCTTTGTAACAGCCTGTAGGTGCCTGAGGTTGAATAACCCACCGTCAGTCCTGTACTTGACGTGTATACCATCCCGACAGTCACAGAAAGCATCAGTCAGCATGGCGGAGAAGACCATGCTAAAGAGTGTAGGGGCAAGAATGCAGCCTTGCTTCACGCCGTATGTCACTAGGAAGGCTTTCGACTTGTCTCCATCATCCAATACTTTCCGCATCATGCCATAGTGCAACTGGCGGACTGGCGGAATGAATCGTGATGAACCTGCTGGGACAGCCAAACTTCTCCATTATCTTCCACAAGCCATCTCTGCTGACTGTATTGAAGGCCTTGATAAGATCAACAAAGGTCACCAAGAGGTCACTGTGCTGCTCTTGGCATTTTTCCTGGATCTGACGTGCAGCAAATATCATGTCAAGAGCATAGATGGGTGACGTATCAGGCCGGGACATTTCTTCAGACTCTTGAGGACAGTGCGGTGGCACAGCAGTAAAGTTGCTGCCTTACAGCGGCAGAGATCCGGGTTTGATCCTGACTACGGGTGCTGTCTGTGTGGAGTTTGAACGTTCTCCCCATGACCACATGGGTTTTCCCTTGGTGCTCTGGTTTTCTCCCATACTCCAAAGACGTAGATTTGGCTTCAGTAAAATTGTGACATAGCCCCTCGTGTGTGTGATAGTGAGATCACATAGAAACATAGAAAATAGGTGCAGGAGTAGGCCATTCGGCCCTTCAAGCCTGCACCTTCATTCAATATGATCATGGCTGTTCATCCAACTCAGTATCCTGTACCTGCCTTCTCTCCATACCCCCTGATCCCTTTAGCCACAAGGGCCACATCTAACTCCCTCTTAAATATAGCCAATGAACTGGCTTCAACTACCTTCTGTGGCAGAGATTTCCAGAGACTCATCACTCTCTGTGTGAAAAATGTTTTCCTCATCTCGATCCTAAAGGAATTCCCCCTTATTCTTAGACTGGGACCCCTTGATATGGACCTCCCCAACATCGGGAACAATCTTCCTGCATCTAGCCTATCCAACCCCTTAAGAATTTTGTAAGTTTCTATAAGATGCCCCCTCAGTCTTCTAAATTCTAGCGAGTACAAGCCAAGTCTATCCAGTCTTTCCTCATATGAAAGTCCTGTCATCCCAGGAATCAGTCTGGTGAACCTTCTCTGTACTCCCTCTATGACAAGAATGTCTTTCCTCATATTTGGAGAACAAAACTGTACGCAATACTCCAAGTGTGGTCTCACCAAAACCCTGTACAACTGCAGTAGAACCTCCCTGCTCCTATACTCAAATCCTTTCGCTATGAATGTTAACATACCATTTGCTTTTTTCCTGCCTGCTGCACCTGCATGCCTACTTTCAATGATTGGTGTACCGTGACACCCAGGTCTCGTTGCATCTCCCCTTTTCCTAATTTGCCACCATTCAGATAATAGTCTACCCTCCTGTTGTTGCCACCAAAGTGGATAACCTCACATTTATCCACATTATACTGCATCTGCCATGCATTTTCCCACTCACCCAGCCTATCCAAGTCACCAGCCTCCTAGCATCCTCCTCACACCTAACACTACCCCCCAGCTTAGTGTCATCCGCAAACTTGGAGATGTTGCATTCAATTCCCTCGTCCAAATCATTAATATATATTGTAAATAGCTGGGGTCCCAGCACTGAGCCTTGCGGTACCACACTAGTCACTGCCTGCCATTCTGATAAGGACCCGTTTACTCCTACCCTTTGCTTCCTGTCTTCCAGCCAGTTCTCTATCCACATCAATACTGAACCCCCAATACCGTGTGCTTTAAGTTTGTATACTAATCTCTTATATGGGACCTTGTCGAAAGCCTTCTGAAAGTCCAGATATAACACATCCACTGGTTCTCCCTTATCCACTCTACTAGTTACATCCTCGAAAAATTCTATAAGATTCGTCAGACATGATTTTCCTTTCGTAAATCCATGCTGACTTTGTCCAATGATGTTCGTTTCCCCACTACCGATGTTAGACTAACTGGTCTGTAATTCCCCGTTTTCTCTCTCCCTCCTTTTTTTAAAAAGTGGGGTTACATTAGCTACCCTCCAATCCTCAGGAACTACTCCAGAATCTAAGGAGGTTTGAAAAATTATCAATGCATCCACTATTTCTGTGGCTACTTCCTTGAGTACTCTGGGATGCAGACTATCTGGCCCTGGGGATTTATCGGCCTTTAATCCATTCAATTTACCCAACACCACTTCCCGGCTAACCTGGATTTCACTCAGTTCCTCCACCCCCGGTCCCCTGCTATTTCTGGCAGATTATTTATGTCTTCCTTAGTGAAGACAGAACCAAAGTAGTTATTCAATTGGTCTGCCATGTCCTTGTTCCCCATGATCAATTCACCTGTTTCTGACTGCAAGGGACCTACATTTATTTTAACAAATCTCTTTCTCTTCACATATCTATAAAAACGTTTGCAGTCAGTTTTTATGTCCCCTGCCAGTTTTCTTTTGTAATCTATTTTCCCTTTCCTAATTAAGCCCTTTTTCCTCCTCTGCTGGACTCTGAATTTCTCCCAGTCCTCTGGTAGGCTGCTTTTTCTGGTTAATTTGTATGCTTCATCTTTTGTTTTTATACTATCCCTGATTCCCCCTTGTTATTCATGGATGCACTACCTTCCCTGATTGATTCTTTTGCCAAACTGGGATGAACAATTGTTGTAGTTCATCCATGCAGTCTTTAAATACCTTCCATTGCACATCCACTATCAACCCTTTCAGAATCACTTGCCAGTCTATCTTGGCCAATTCACGTCTCATACCATCAAAGTTACCTTTGATTAAGTTCAGAACCCTTGTTTCTGACTTAATTATGTCACTCTCCATCCTAATGAAGAACTCAACCATATTATGGTCACTCTTGCCCAAGGGGCCATGCACAAAAAGACTGCTAACTAACCCATCCTCATTACTCAATACCCAGTCTAGAATAGCCTGCTCTCTCGTTCCCCTACATGTTGGTTTAGAAAACTATCCCGCATACATTCCAATAAATCCTCTTCCTCAGCACTCCTGCCCATTTGATTAACCCAATCTTTATGTAGATTGAAGTCACCCATTATAACTGTTTTTCCCTTGTTGCACGCATTTCTAATTTCCTGTTTGATGCCATCCCCAGCTCCACTACTACTGTTAGGTGGCCTGTACACAACTCCCACTAGCGTTTTCTGCCCCTTAGAGTTTTCGCAGCTCTACCCATATCGATTCCACATCCTCCAAGCTAATGTCCTTCCTTTCTATTGCATTAATCTCCTCTCTCACCAGCAACGCTACACCGCCTCCTTTTCCTTTCTGTCTATCCCTCCAAAATATTGAATATCCCTGGATGTTCAGCTCCCAGCCTTGGTCCCCTTGGAGCCATGTCTCCAAGATCCCAACTATAGTCATTAATAGCTATCTGCACATTCAACTTGTCCACCTTATTACAAATGCTCCTTGCATTGAAACACAAAGCCTTCAGGCTTGTTTTTACAACACTCTTACTCCTTATACAATTATGTTGACAAGTGGCCCCTTTTGATTTTTGCCCTGTAAACCCACCACCTCTTATTCTCTGTTTATTATTTTTTTCTTCTCCCCCCCCCCCCCCCCCCCCTACATGATGGGTCTGAGTGCTTCCCTTCTCTGCCTCCTGCCTCAGACCCTGTCTACTGGCTTTCTCTATTTGAGTCCCTCCCCCCAACCATTCTAGTTTAAAGTCCCCCAGTAGCCTTTGCAAATTTCCCTGCCAGGATACTGATCCCCCTCGGGTTCAAGTGCAACCCGTCCTTTTAATACAGGTCACTCCTTCCCCAAAAGAGGATTTACTGATCCAGAAACTTGAATCCCTGCCCTCTGCACCAGTCCTTCAGCCAGGCATTTATCCTCCACCTTGCTCCATTCCTACTCTCACTGTCGCGTGACACAGGAAGTAATCCTGAGATTGCTATCTTTGTGGTTCTTTTCCTTAACTCTCTTCCTAACTCCCTAAATTCTCTTTTCAGGATCTCTTCTCTTTTTTTACCTATGTCATTGGTACCAATATGTACCACGACCTCAGGCACCTCTCCCTCCCTTTTCAGGATATCTTGGACACGTTCAGACACATCCTGGACCCTGGCACCAGGGAGGCAAACTACCATCCGGGTCTCCGGACTGCGTCCACAGAATCGTAAATCTGACCCCCTAACTATAGAGTCCCCTATTACTAATGCCCTCTCTTCTTTTCCTTACCCTTCTGAGCAACAGGGCCGGTGTCTGTACCGCAGGCCAGGTCGCTGTTGCTACCCTCAGGTAGGCTGTCCCCCCCCAACAGCACTCAAACAGGAGTACTTATTTTCAAGGTGTTCAGCCACTGGTGTATTCTCTAGCGCCCGCCTGTGCCCCTTGCCTCTCCTAACCATGACCCACATGTCTGCCTCCTGTGGTTTTGGAGAGACTACCTCCCTGTAACTCCTCTCTATGACCTCCTCACTCTCCCTGACCAGACGGAGGTCATCGAGCTGCTGCTCCAGGTTCCTAACACACTCCTTTAGGAGCCCCATCTCGACACACCTGGCGCAGATGTGGACGTCTGGAGGGCTACCCGACTCCATGACCTCCCACATCTGACATCCAGAACAGTAAGCTGCGCTGGCACTCATACTTCCCTTACCCTAGATACAACACAAAATACAATATACAATACAAAAATACAATACAAAATACAAAGTACAGTACACTACAAAACTGCTGGAATCCGACTGCCAATTAGCTACGTACTCAAGTCCACCAATCAGCGGCTTCCTCAAGCCCAGTTAATTGAATGGAACGTTACGGATTTAGAACGTTACGGATTTCAGTTCCTCCCTCACCAACGGCTCCTGGGCCTCTGAAAAAACAAAGCCCCGCACTCGGGTTTTAAGCTTACCGCTCGGACGTCGCTCCTCCCTCACCAACGGCTCCTGGGCCACTGGTCGATGCAGACTCAGTGGGCCGAAGGGCCTGTTTCCGCGTTGTATATTTAATACAGCCTAATGTCGTGAGAAATATTAAATGTTGTCGGGGACAAGGAAACAAGAAGTGTACCACCGCAGTAAATGAGTTCAGAGCATGGCCAGGGTATTTTTAAGGAAGATTCGGTTATGTCCCACAAATTACTGGTCTGTTGTAAAGTGAGAGATTCTAAACAGACTAGTTATCTGTCAGAATGTGTGTAGGCCACTTCAGCCTGCAGACTAGGTTTGGAGATGTTTGGTTTATAAGCTAAGTATTCCTTGGCTTATTCCATCTCATTGTGTTTTTTTTTTTTAATCCAGATGGTTGCAATAGAGCGATTTATGGCACAGAATCCATCTGTTGCAAGTAATGGTGTTACAGACATATAAAAATGAATATTTCCCACTGGGATGCACAACACCAATAAAACAAAACATAGGGAACCATAAAATGAATATTTTTATTTCTGTTTGAAACATTTCATTTGTCAGTCGCCTTTAAATCACCCAAACGCCACAACTGATGCCTTGGCAATACTGGGTTTCCATTTCAAAAGCATCCTTTAACAATTACATTCTGCACATCAAAACACCAGGAAATGGCTTTAAAGAGTCTTCCCCAAATTAGGTGTTAAATGAACTAACCAGCCCGAAGAAAGATCACAAAACCATTCACCCATCCAGGTTCAGACTGTCCACCATATCAGTGTCTATCATAATTTCTATCTACACATCTACATTTTATAGGAACAGGAAGATATTAATGTCTTGGTATAAAATTAAAGTGTAATTCAGGACAGTTGATCGTTCACGGATCACTAGAGTTGTGGAAACAATGACTTACTGCACAGTGTGTGAGTGCTCAGTACGATTGATTGAAAGATACAGCATGGAAACAGGCCTTTTAGCCAGTGGGCATGAGTCCATGCCGACCATTGATCCCCTGTTCACACTAGTTCTATGTTATCCCACTTTTCTATCCACTCCCTACACACTAGAGCCGATTTACAGAGGCCAACTAACTTACAAACCTGCATGTCTTTGGGATGTGGGAAGAAATTGGAATTACTGGAATTATCAGGAGAAACCCCAAGCATTAACAGGGAGAAAGTCCAAACTTTATACAGACAGCACCCGTAGTCAGGATCGCACCTGGGTCTCTGGCGCAATAAAGGCAGCAACTCCATCACTGCCCCACTGTCTGTGCTTCTAGTACATGTTTTTACACAGGATGCATGTCTAAAAAGCCAGAGAAAGTCAATGGCACACACTGGCACATCTTCCCATCTGCTATTATGTGCAATTTGAATGCGTAACTCAGAGAGCTTTGTGAAACAAGAGAAGGCCACAGCAGTAGCCTTAAATTAAGTTAATTGACAGTGAAATTTAATTGAAGCTGATCCTCTTAGCAATTGACAATTGAAAAAATGTACAAATGACAAGGATTGAGAATAAAACGTACTGTAAACCTTTGTTGTAATGTACCATGGGGAAGGGGGGAATGGTGTCCGTTATTGCCGATTGTCCGCTATAACTGAGTAAGGGAATTACTCCAACCACTCCATGAAATGATGAGTTGTTTTCAAATACCATTCTTTTTAACAGCTAAAAGTATATTTTTGTTACTGCAAGCTAAAAATGCTAAAGGCTGTTTGTTACATTGATTAATAGAGTTCACTGTCAATGGAAGTGATTGCTTATCAATGACTTTCAAACTCTTGCCAATTTCAATACCGTCTGTCAATTTCTATGCTTTGCCGATTTCAATAGCCTCCACAGTGTAACTAACAGCCTGTGTCCTTAAAGAGGCAGGCCGCTATAACAATATCCGTTAAACAGACGAGTTTACTGAATACTGCACATGATTGAAGGACCAGTAAATTTGATCTGGAGGCCTGTGACTAGAGGTGAACCTCAGGATTGGTGCTGACCCTATTATTGTTGGTCATCTATATCAACAATCTGCATGAGTATTCCATGGTACATAAGTTTCCCGATTACTAAAATAGGTGATAGCGTGGACAGTGAAGAAGGTTATCAAGAATCACAACTTGGTCTTACATAAAAACATAGAAAATAGGTGCAGGAGGAGGCCATTCGGCCCTTCGAGCCAGCACCACCATTCATTGTGATCATGGTTGATCATCCGCTATCAATAACCCATGCCTGCCTTCTCCCCATATCCCTTGTTTCCACTCGCCCCCAGAGCTCTATCCAACTCTCTCTTAAATCCATCCAGTGATTTGGCCTCCACTGCCCTCTGTGGCAGGGAATTCCATAAATTCACAACTCTCTGGGTAAAAAAGTTTTTTTCTTACCTCAGTCTTAAATTACCTCTGTGAGATATGCGATGTGCTCACAATCACTACTCAGAGACTAAATCGTGGAAGCAAGAGATTCTTTATTTGCGAGTCTGCAGAGTCGGGTGCCTCTCCAAGTTGAGACACACTGAAGTCAGAAAGGTAAACCCCTTTATACACACAATTCTACATTCAACCTCCCCTTTGGACCCTTCTCCAATCAGGCACTGAGGTGCACAATCTGTAGGTACGTCCCCCCAGTACCTCCCACATCATACATCGCATGTCCAGACATGTGCTTGGTAATGAGCAGTTTCTTAAGGGTGTGTTGTAATATTCATTTATTTTATTAAGCATGCTCAGTTGTCTATGACCTGCCCTAGTTTTACTCACCTCCAACTGAACTCTCTCAGTTCTCCTATATCAGCACTAAAGCTAAGCTATAGTGACAAGGGTCCCATCTATTACTCCCTTCTACTGATAAGGGTCTATCTACATCACTCCCTTCTACCGCTATACAATGCTATCACTTCTTACTCAAGGATGGGTCTGGTAACTTTTGTCAGAATCCTCTTTAAAGCCCCTTACAATAGTGGGGTTTAATCACTTTATCCCTCACACCTCCCCTTTATTCTAAGACTGTGGCCCCGGTTCTGGACTCACCCAACATTGGGAACATTTTTTCTGCATCTAGCTTGACTAGTCCTTTTATAATTTTATATGTTTCTATAAGAAACCCCCTCATCCTTCTAAACTCCAGTGAATACAAGCCTAGTCTTTTCAATCTTTCCTCATATGACAGTCCCGCCATCCCATGGATCAATCTCGTGAACCTACTGCCTCAATCACAATGATGTCCTTCCTCAAATTAGTAGACCAAAACTGTACACAATACTCCAGATGTGGTCTCACCAGCGCCCTATACAACTGCAGAAGAACCTCTTTACTCCTATACTGAAATCCTCTTGTTATGAAGGCCAACATTCCATTAGCTTTGTGCTAAAGAAGGAACTGCAGATGCTGGAGAATCGAGGGTACACAAAAGGCTGGAGAAACTCAGCAGGTGCAGCAGCATCTAAGGAGCGAAAGAGATAGGTGACGTTTCGGGTCGAGACCCTTCTTCAGACATTAGCTTTCTTCACTGCCTGCACGCCAACTTTCAGTGACCGGTGTACAAGGACACCCAGGTCTCGCTGTACCTCCCCCTTACCTAACCTAACCCCATTGAGATAATAATCTGCACCCTTGTTTTTGCCACCAAAGTGGATAACCTCACATTTATCTATATTATACTGCATCTGCCATGCATCTGCCCACTCACTCAACATGTCCAGGTCCCCCTGCAACCTCCTAACATCCTCTTCACAGTTCACACTGCCACCCAGCTTTGTGTCATCTGCAAACTTGCTAGTGTTGCTCCTAATTCCCTCTTCCAAATCATTAATATATATGGTAAACAGTTGCGGCCCCAACACCGAGCCTTGCGGCACTCCACTCGCAGCAGCCTGCCATTCTGAAAAGGACCCGTTCACTCCTACTCTTTACTTTCCGGTCTGCCAACCAATTTTCTATCCATGTCAACACCCTACCACCAATACCATGTGCTCTAATTTTAGTCACCAGTCTCCCGTGCGGGACCTTATCAAAGGCTTTCTGAAAGTCTAGATACACTACATCCACTGGCACCCCTTCATCCATTTTACTTGTCATATCCTCAAAATATTCCAGAAGATTAGTCAAGCATGATTTCCCTTTCATAAATCCATGTTGACTTGGACTAATCCTTTTACTGATATCCAAATGCCCCAATATTACCTCTTTAATAATTGACTCCAGCATCTTTCCCACCACCGAAGTCAGGCTAACTGGTCTGTAATTCCCCGTTTTCTCTCTCGCTCCATTCTTGAAAAGTGGGATAACATTAGCTATCCTCCAATCCACAGGAACTGATCTTGAATCTATTGAACATTGGAAAATGATCACCAATGCGTCCACTATTTCTTGAGCCACCTCCCTGAGGAGCCTGGGATGCAGACCATCAGGCCCAGGGGATTTATCATCCTTCAGTCCCATTAGCCTACCTAATACTATTTCTCACCTAATGAAAATGTCTTTCAGTTCCTCTACGCCCTTAGTTCCTCAGTCCTCCAGTACATCTGGGAGATTGTTTGTGTCCTCCTTAGTGAAGACAGATTCAAAGTACCTATTCAACTCTTCTGCCATTTCCTTGTTGCCCATAATAATTTCACCCGTGTCTGCCTTAAAGGGACCCACATTTGACTTTGCCACTCTTTTTCCCTTAACATATCTAAAGAATCTTTTACTGTCCTTCTTTATATTCCTGGCCAGCTTCCCCTCGTACTTCATCTTTTCAGCCCATATTGCCCGTTTTGTTTCCTTCTGTTGTCCTATGAAAGTTTCCCAATCCTCTGGCATCCGGCTACTCTTTGCTGTGTTATCCATCTTTTCTTTTGTTTGATTCTATCTGTAACTTTTCTTGTCTGCCACGGTTGCCTCCTACTCCCCTTAGAATCTTTCTTCCTTTTTGGAATGAAATGATCCTGCGACTTCTGGATTATGCCCAGAAATTCCTGTCATTGCTGTTCCACCGTCATTCCTGCTAGGATCCCTTTCCAGTCTGACCAGCTCCCCGCTCATGCCTTCATAGTCCCCTTTGTTCAACTGCATCACTGCCATTTAACGTTCTCCTTCTTAAATTGCAGATTAAAACTCATCGTATTATGATCACTACCTCCAAGCGGTTCCTTTACCTCGAGTTCTCTTATCATATCTGGTTCATTGGACAACCCTAAATCCAGAATTGCCTTTTCTCTGGTCGGCTCCTTTACAAGCTGCTCTAAGAATCCATCAGAGGCATTCTACAAACTCTCTTTCTTGGGGTCCTGAACCAACCTGATTTTCCCAGTCCAATTTCCCAATTTCCCAATATGCAGTTCAATACCTGCATATTGAAATCCCCCATCACCACAGTAGCATTACCTTTGTTACATGCCAGTTTTAACTACTGCTGCAACTTACACCCTACATCCGGGCTACTATTTGGGGGTCTGTAAATAACACCAATTAGTGTCTTCTTTCCTTTACAATTCCTCAACTCAATCCACAGTGACTCTACCTCATCAGTCCCTATGTCTTCCCTCACAAGGGACTGAATTCCATCCCTCACCAGCAGATCAGCTTGGGCAAGTGGGCTGAAGAAGGGCAAACAGAGTTTAGTTCAGATAAGGGCAAAGGTGTTACATTATGGGAAGTCAAACGAGGTTAGGATTTTCACAGTGCATGGTAGTCTCCTGGGGAGTGTTATACAACAGAGACATGTACAAATGCATAGTTTCTGGATGTGGTGCCACAAGTAGAAAGGTGGTGAAGAAGGCTTTTGTCATACTGGCCTTCATCAGTCAGGGTATTGAGTATAGAAGCTAGCATGTTATGTTGCAGTTGTAAAATACACTACTGAGGCTGCACTTGGAAAATTATTCCGTTTTAGTTCTCCTGCTTTAGGAAAGATGCCATTAAGCCGGACAGTGCAGAATAGATTTACAAGAATACTGCCAGGATTCAAGGTACTGCATTTGAGAAAGACGTTAGGCAGGCTAGGACTTCATTCCATGGAGCATAGGAGAGAAGAGTGAGGTGTGAACTTACAGAGATGTATAGAAATCATGAGGGACAAATAGCGTGAATGCCTCGGGGAATGAAGAACTAGAGGCCACAGGCTTAAGTACAAGAGGAAAGGTAACTTTTCCACATAGAGGGTGTTGGGTATATTGAACAAGTTGCCAGAGGAAGTAATTGAGGCAAGTACAATAGCAATAATTGAAATACTGTACATTGGTGCAGGTACATAGATAGGAAGGGTTTAGAGGGAAATGGGCCAAACGTCGGCAGGTGGGACTACTGTAGATGGGACACCTTGGTCAGCATGGGCAAGTTGGGCCAAAAGGGCCTGATTACATGCTTTATATCTTTGTGTTATATTTATTGAGAAGGGAAAACAAGATAGCAATTCAACAGAGGGCAGTGGAGGCCAAATCACTGGATGGAGTTAAGAGAGAGTTGGATAGAGCTCTAGGGGCTAGTGGAATCAAGGGATATGGGGAGAAGGCAGGCACGGGTTATTGATAGCGGATGATCAGCCATGATCAGAATGAATGGCGGTGCTGGCTCGAAGGGCCGAATGGCCCCCTCCTGCACCTTTTTTCTATGTTTCCATGTTTCACACAGAAATAGAATATAAATAGTAAGATTAAATGAGCTTACCAGTTTGAAGTTTGATCTTTATTATATGAGGAGTTACGATGAGGGATTACGTGAAGACCCCGCCAGCACGCACGCGCGACATTCTTCAAAGCAGCGGTGTGAAATCACAGATACCAGAGTTGACTAACATAGTAAGATAAGAGAACTAGCATACCAGTTGACCTTTATAATAGAGGGTTTGGGAGCAGAGGGCATGTAATTCCTCATTGTAACTCCTCACAAAATAAAGATCAAACTTCAAACTGGTAAGTTCTCATTTAATCTTACTATTTTGCTTCGGAATTACGTGAATGACTACGTGAAGATTTCAAAGCTCTGTGATTTCATGCCCTGGAACGAGTCCATGCTCACACACTGCCATTATGAGAAATGGAGGAAGTATGTTAACGTATTTCAGACATGAAACTGTGCTGAAAAACAAAAGGGTATTTATTTAACAATACCAAATAATAATACCCCTACATCGGGGAAAATTATAAAACAGAACTTAATATTTTGTCGGCAAACGTCTCAGGCGCGGCCACGGGTTTATTGTAAAACCGGTGAAAGGTTTTTTCATTTGTCCAACCCGCCGTTGCAAGGATGTGGTCCATTGGAACTTCCATCATCCTTGCCGCCGATGTGGATGTAGCCCTGGTGAAGTGAGATTTAAACACATTAGTGTCCACCCCCACTGCACCCAATACCACCCTTAACCATCTTGAAATGGTTTGCACGGTGACTCTATGATGAGGGCATTTGTGGCTTATAAGCAAAGCCCTCTCCGTGCCCCTGAGACTCTTGGTGACCTCTATGTAGCGTAAAATGTGGGTCACGATACATAGACGGGATAGGCCAGCAAATCCAGGCCAGATGATCCAGGCCTGTCTTGCTTGAGTAACCCCTGTATAAAAAAAGTTACCTTGCTGTTGGTTATGACCATGGCGTCCATACTTAACTTGTGCAGGGACTGGACCCGTTGCGCCGTCACGAGTGCCATCAGCATGACCATTTTGTAGGTCAGTTTGTCCAATGAAAGGGACATTATTGGTGCCCACCCTCGGAGCATGGTTAGTACAATGCCGATATCCCAGGTCTGGAAATATCTAGGCCTGGGGGATTTGAATTAAATATTCCCCTCATTAGTTTTGACACCAAAGGGTGAGACCCCACTGTAAGGTGATCGCAACCGCGCCCGAGATAATTGGATAGGGCACTTCTGGCACTACAGCTCAAACCTTCATTGAAATGAAAGTTTGTCAGGAACTCCAGCATTTCCGTGATGGAGGCTGTGTCATATGTGGTGTTTGTTTTGGTGCAGAACACCTCCCATTTCTTCACGTAAGTGAGGTACTGTCTTCTCGTGGACTCCCTGCACGATGCTGTGATGACATTGATTGTTCGGTTGGAGTCCATAATCCAGAAGTGGCCGTTTCAAACCCTGCAAACCAATAGGTTTATCCGGTCATGGCACGAGTGACTCTCCCCTGTCACAGGGTGTACCAATAGACTCGGACGTTTATTTATTGGGATGCAAGGTTCTGTGGCCATGTGTAGTACCACAGGGAACCATGGTTGAGTCGGCTAGTCGGGCACAACCAGAATACCCGATGCGGAGTCTTGTTTAATTTTTTGCAAGACCCGAATGATGAGGCAGAAGGGGGGAAATGCATAGAAAAACATATCCCCCCCCCAGTGTAACGAGAAAGCATCCATCGCTACTGCCCCAGGGTCTGGTTCCCATGCAACATATGTTGATATTTGGTGATTGAGTCAGGATGCAAAAAGGTCGATATCTGGTGTTCCATACCGATCTACAATGTCGGCAAACATTTTGCGATCCAACATCCATTTGGTGTTGTCATTAAATTTGCGTGACCTGGTGTCCGCCACTGTATTTAGCCTAAAAAATAGTTAAGACCAAAGTTGGACTCTTGAAGACTGAAAAAGGTGAATTTATTAAAAGGTGAATGTTCTGCATCCCAGGGTACTTAAGAAGTGGCTCTAGAAATTGTGGATGCATTGGTGATAATTTTCCAATGACCAAAGATTCAGGATCAGTTCCTGTGGATTGGAGGGTAGCTAATGTTATCCCACATTTTACGAAAAGGCGGGAGAGAGCAAACAGGGAATTATAGACGTTAGCCTGACATCGGTGGTGGGGAAGATGCTGGAGTAAATTATAAAAGATGAAATAACGGCATATTTGGATAGCAGTAACAGGATCAGTCTGAGTCAGCATGGATTTACTAAGGGGAAATCATGCTTGACTAATCTTCTGGAATTTTCTGAGGATGTAACTAGGAAAATGGACAAGGGTGAGCCTGTGGATGTAGTGTACCTGGACTTTCAGAAAGCATTTGATAAGGTCCCACATAGGAGATTAGTGGCAAAATTAGGGCACATGGTATTGGGGGTAGAGTGCTGACATGGATAGAAAATTGGTTGACAGACAGGAAACAAAGAGTAGGGATTAACGGGCCCTTTCAGAATGCAGGCAGTGACTAGTGGGGTAACGCAAGGGACCACAGCTATTTACAATATACATCAATAATTTAGATAAAGGGATTCAAAGTAACATTAGCAAATTTGCAGACGACACTAAGCTGGGTGGCAGTGTGAACTGTGAGGAGGATGCTATGAGAATGCAGCGTGACTTGGACAGGTTGAGTGAGTGGGCAGATGCATGTTTAATGTGGATAAATGTGAGGTTATCTACTTTGGTAGCAAACACATGAAGTCAGATTATTATCCAAATGGTGTCAAGTTGGGAAAAGGGGAACTACAAAGGGATCTGGGGATCCTTGTTCATCAGTCATTCAGGTACAGCAGGCAGTGAGGAAAGTGAATGGCATGTTGGCCTTCATAACAAGAGGAGTTGAGTATAGGAGCAAAGAGGTCCTTCTTCAGTTGTATAGGGCCCTGGTGAGACCACACCTGGAGTATTGTGTGCAGTTATGGTCCCATAATTTGAGGAAGGGCATTATTGCTCTTGAGGGAGTGCAGAATAGGTTTACAAGGTTAATTCCTGGGATGGCGGGACTGTCATGTGCTGAGAGAATGGAGCGGCTGGGCTTGTATACTCTGGAATTTAGAAGGATGAAGGGGATCGTATTTAAACATACAAGATTATTAAGGGTACACAAAAAGCTGGAGAAACTCAGCGGGTGCAGCAGCATCTAAGGAGCGAAGGAGATAGGCAACGTTTCGGGTCGAGACCCTTCTTCAGACTGGTCAGGGATCAGAGAAACGAGAGATATAGACGGTGATGTGGAGAGATAAGGAACAATGAATGAACGATATGCAAAAAAGTATCGATGATAAAGGGAACAAGCCATTATAAGCTGTTTGTGGTGTGAAAATGAGAAGCTGGTGCGACTGGGGTGGGGGAGGGAGATAGAGATAGAGGGAATGCCAGGGCCCGAGGGCTGAGGGAGAGGTGGGAAGGGGAGGAGACAGCAAGGGTTAACAGAATTGAGAAAATTCAATATTCAAGCACAAAGGATGCAGACTCCCCAAGCGGAATATGAGGTGCTGTTCCTCCAGCTTGCGGTGTTGCTCACTCTGGCCGTGGAGGAGGCCCAGGACTGAGAGGTCGGATGTGGAATGGGAGGGGGAGTTGAAGTGCTGAGCCACCGGGAGGTCGGGTTGGTTATTGCGGACCGAGCAGAGGTGTTCGGCGAAGCGATCGCCAAGCCTCCGCTTGGTCTCACCGATATAGATCATCTGGCATCTGGAGCAGCGGATGCAGTAGATGAGGTTGGAGGAGGTGCAGGTGAACCTCTGTCGGACCTGGAAGGACTGCTTGGGTCCCTGAAAGGAGTGGAGGGGGGAGGTGAAGGGACAAGTGTTGCATTTCTTGCGGTTGCAAGGGAAAGTGCCCGGGGAAGGGGTAGAGTGGGAGGGGAGGGAAGAATTGACAAGGGAGCTGCGGAGGGAGCGGTCTTTGCAGAAGGCAGACCGGGGGAAATGGGAAGATGTGGCGGGTGGAGGGGTCACGTTGGAGGTGGCGAAACTGGCGGAGGACTATATGTTGTATTTGCCGGCTGGTGGGGTGAAAGGTGAGGACCAGGGGGACTCTGCCCTGTTTGCGAGTGGGGGAATGGGGAGCGAGGGCAGTGTTGCGGGGTATGGAGGAGACCCTGGTGCGAGCCTCATCAATAGTGGGGGAGGGGAATCCCCGTTCTCTGAAGAATGAGGCCATTTGTGATGACCTGGTGTGGGATTATTAAGGGTTTGGAACACTAGAGGCAGGAAATATGTTCGCATTGTTGGGGGAGTCCAGAACCAGGGGCCACTGTTTAAGAATAAGTGGTAAGCCATTTAGAACAGAGATGAGGAAACACTTTTTCACACGGAGAGTTGTGAGTGTGGAATTCTCTGCCTCAGAGGGTGGTGGAGGCCGGTTCTCTGGATACTTTCAACAGAGAGCTAGATAGGGCTCTTAAAAATAGCGAAGTCAGGGGATATGGGGAGAAGGCAGGAACGGGATACTGATTGGGGATGATCAACCATGATACATTGAATGGCGGTGCTGGCTCGAAGGGCCGAATGGCCTACTCCTGCACCTATTGTCTATTGTCTATTGAAACAGAAAACCTATCAGTTACAGTCCTCATATTGCTGCTCTTAAGGAGATATCTATTCTTATGATAGGGCAGTACAGTGGCGCAGCTGGTAGTGCTGCTGCCACACAGCACCAGAGACCCAGCATGGTTGCTGTCTGTTTGGTAATTGCATGTTCTCCCTGTGACCTCATGGGTTTCCTCCCACATCTTGGCACAGTGGCACAGCGGTAGAGTTGCTGCCTTACAGCTCTTGCAGCGCCAGGACACATGGGTTCGATCCCGACTACGGGTGCTGTCTGAAAGTAGTTTATACGTTCTCCCCGTGACCTGCGTGGGTTTTCTCCAAGATCTTCGGTTTCCTCCCACATTCCAAAGACGTACAGGCACTGTATGTGGGTAAATTGGCTTGGTTCATGTGTAAATTGCCCCTAGTGGGATTGTGTTAATGTGCGGGGATCGCTGGTCAGTGCGTACTCGGTTGGCCGAAGAGCCTGTTTCCCCGCTGTATCTCTAAAATAAACGAATCTCAAAGACATCTGGTGTTTGTAGGTTAATTGACCTCTAAAAATGTCATAGACGTGTAGGGAGTGGATGAAAAAGTGGGATAACATAGAACTGCTATCAATGGGTATCAATGGACAACAAGGAATTGGTGTGCTGAAAGGCCCGTTTCCATGCTGTATTTTTAAAACAGATGTACCAATTCAATTCAATGCTCCTTTTGCCTGGTATCACTAGAACACTTGAAACACCACAGTGCATTGCTTACGGTGAGAAGGGCAGAGTTTAAAGGAGATGTGCGGAGCAGGTTTTTACACAGAGAGTGGTGAGTGCCTGGAATGCACTACTGGTGGAGGTGGTGGCGGACTTTAAAATTGTGGCACTTAAAAGTCTTTTGGAGAGGCACATGGATATGCAGGGAATGGAGGGATATGGATTGTGTGCAAACAGATAAGAGGCAGATAAACAGAGTCCAAAGAAGGGTCCCGAGCCAAAACCTCACCTATCAATGTCCTCCAGAGACGATGCCTGACCTGTTGAGTTACTCAAGTCTCTTTTTAGTCTTGGCATCATGTTCGGCACAGACAATGTGGGCCACAGGGCCTGTTCCTATGCTGTACTGTTCCATATCTGCATTTATACATTGAAGCCAAATAGACTAACAACCCGTCCAGTGATATATTTTGTTGAGGGTGATTGTGATCTATGAAGTGCATTGGAGAAGAAACCCAAACCAAATGATTTGCAGATATATGTTCTTTGAGTGACCATCCAGAACCGATAACAGATGCAGAGGCTCTATAAGGTGCTGGTCAGGCCGCATTTGGAGTACTGTGAGAAAGTTTGGGCCAAATATCTGACGAAGAATGTGCTGGCTCTGGAGAGAGTCCAGAGGAGGATTACAAAAATGATTCCAGGAATATGTGGGTTTGCATATGATGAGCATTTGACAACACTGGAGTTTCTACTCTCGCTGGAGTTGAGAAGGTTAGAAGAAACTACTCTCGCTGGAGTTTAGAAGGTTGAGGGGGGACTTCATTGAAACTTACAGAATAATGAAAGGCATAGATAGCGTGGATGTGGAAAGGATGTTTCCACTGGTGGGAGACTCCAGGACCAGAGGTCATAGCCTCTGAATTAAAGGGCGCTCTTTAAAAAAGGAGGTGAAGAGGAACACCTTTAGTCAGAGGGTAGAATAATCTGTGGAACTCATTGCCACAGAGGGCTGTGGAGGCCAAGTCAGTGGATATTTTTATGGCAGTGATAGACAAGTTCTTGATTAGAATGAGTGTCATGGGTTATGGGGAGAAGGCAGGAAAATGGGATTAGGTGGCAGAGATCAGCCATGATTGAATGGCGGAGTAGACGATGGGCCGAATGGCCTAATTCTACTCCTATGAGTTGTGAATTTGTGATAAAAGATAAATGATATTTGGAGTATTTCGAGCAAAACAAACTTGCTAGAAAAACTCTGCAGGTCAGGCAGCATCTGTGGAGGAAATGGACAGCCAATGTTTCATGTCGGAACCCTTCTTCAGACTCCTTATGTCTCCTTGGTAGTATTTTGGTAACTTATCGCTTGTCTTTCCTGTAATTGATTTTATCCTTGTTCATCCTTATTATTTATATTCTTGGTTTTCATTCAATAGGTAGTGTAGACAACTCATCCAAAGATGATGCTCCTAATTCCAGCCAGCGCTTGCTGGGAGAAGCCTTTGTGAACAAGACTGTTGTAGCAGCTAGCAAGAAGATGCAAGAAGAGATTGAAGTCAGTGGGATGTCAGGTATGAACGGTACAAAATAATAATGGCATTTCAGAATACTATTTTGCAATATTAAAATGTTCCTTCTGTCACTTTTAACAATTTATGGAGATTCTGCGGCACCTTTTGAGGAAATTTGTGTCATTAAACCACACCTGGATTTAATAATTTTGTATTAAAATGAGGTTCAAGAAATATTTTTAGATGGTCTTGTGCCATCCGTAATGTAAGCATATATTTAATTGAAGATAGTTGCTTGAGAATATGCGGGAATATGGCAAGCTTAATATTCAGGTTGTGTAATTGGAACCTGGATTGATATTTAACATAGAACATCGAACAATACAGCACAGAAACAGGCCCTTCGCCCCATGATGTTTGTGCTGAACATGGTCAGTTAAACTGATCTCATCTGCCTGTATCTATATCCATATCCCTCATTATCCACATCTTTCAATTCCTTGCACTTCCATATGCCTATCTAAAAGCCTCTTTAACATCACTATCGTATCTGCCTCCACCACCACCACAGGCAATGTGTTCCAGGTCCCCTCCACTCGCTGTGTAAATAAAATGGCCACACATCTCCATTAAGCTTTCCCCATCTCACTTTATAGCTTTGCCCCCTATTGTTGTACATCTCCACCCTGGAAAAAAGGTTCTGACTATCGACCCTATCCATGCCTCTCATGATTTTATATGCTTCTATCAAGTTTCCTCTCAACCGTCATTGTTTCAGGGAAAACAATCCAAGTCTATCCAACCTCTCCCTGTAGCTGACACTCCCTAATCCAAGCAGCGTTCTGGCAAACCTCCTCTGCATCTTCTCTAAAACCTCCACATCCTTCCTGTAGCGGGTCGGCAAGAACTGCACGCAATATTCAAAATGCAGCCAAACCCAAGTCTTATCTATGTACCTCCCACTCCCCTGACATCAGTCTGAAGAAGGGTCTCAACCCGAAACGTCACTCATTCCTTCTCTCCAGAGATGCTGCCTGTCCCGCTGAGTTACTCCAGCATTTTGTGTCTATCTTCAATTTAAACCAAATATCTGCAGTTCCTTCTGCCACACCTTTATCTTCCATTCATAACTCTCCCTCTTCCAGCAGCTGCTCAAATAAATCCTGCTCAATTGTCCCAGCAGAGATTTCTGGCTCTGGATTAAACATATGGAATCCTTCCCTGAAACCTGATTAGAGCATTTTTGAGGCAGCGACTCCTATAGATCCTGTTGATGGTGGCTAGGTCATTGCCTATGATGAACCAGGCAGTGCCCTCCACTCTTTATAATCTCCCTCGTTCCTGGTCATTCGAGTTGATGAACCAGGCCATCAATATGCCGTGGCTGGATTTTGTGGTGGAAGTGGCTTATTAGGCCATTTTAGAGAACAGATACGAACCAGCCATATACTGTAGCTGCAAGTCTGGAGTCATATACAAAGGAAGAGGTCATATTTATTCATTTATAACTGTGTTAGCCATGGACCTTGGACTGCATTGCTTTAAAATTCCTATCTGTTGTGTTATACCATCTTTTGCTGTGTTAAATATATTTCAAATGTATCGAAGGCTTTTATTTTCAAAGATTACACTTTCAAACACTGCTTACATGTTCAGAACATGTTTCATGCTCATTGGCATCCAAATACGTTTGAATAAAACTCAAAGTAAGAAAACCTCCGCTGATTCAATCGAATGTGGATACTCCACTCCCAGAAGTTTGACTAAAAAATAAGGGCTGGCAAAAGAAAGTATTCTGAGATGTAAAAAGCTGAGCTGCTTTGAATAAAAGTACAATGCAATACTATACGATGGAACTATTCATCCCAGGAGAGAAATTGATCCGCCAACAGTCATAAAACACAACAAGTTACATGAAATTAAAGAGACGAGTGGAAAGTCCAGGATTGGGGATGTGCAAAGATATTTTTGGGGGGGAGGGGGGGGGGGGGGGGGGGAGAGGGGGGGGGGAGAGGGGAAGGGGAGAGGGTAAGGGGAGTCAGTCTACCCCACGACAGAAGGGGGGGGGGGGGGGGGGAGTTGTACAGTTTGATAGCTACAGGGAAAATTCATCTCCAGTGGCGTTCCATGCAGTAGAGTGGAACAGCGTAGAATCATGCCCAGTGGCCCAAATTGGCCACACCGATACATGGTGGATACATTGAATTACAAATCATTTATGAGCTGCACACAGTCAGTAACTACTTCCAATTAGGTGCAAATCAGGAGAGGTTTTACTGATGAGGTTGTCAAACTCCCCAACAATCGGAGGTTGTTGCTGACTATGGCTTGTATTAAATGCCTGTGGACTGAGAAATGTATTTTTTTTTAGATGAAGACAGCAAAGGATATGAAGCAAAAAAGTTTTGGTGATCGGCCATAATACAAATGAATGGAAGGTTAGATTGCAAGCGCCCAATAAACGAATCTTGTTCTTATGCTTGAGGCCAATTGATATAGCAGTCTGTCCTCTGTGGCTTCCAATTTTTTCTCTTAAAGAGAAAGACCCTGGAGTTGTAACTTTGTAGAATGAATGTTTCTCAAGGGCAGTCAAAAGGAATTAAATCCCCATAATTGGATGAATTATTAGGGCGGTATAGTTAAGAGAGCTGCTGCCTCACGGTGCACGATCCTCACCTCGGGTGCTGTCTATATGGAGTTTGCATGTTCTCCCTGTGGTCGCATGGATTTCCTCCGGGTGCTATGGTTTCCTCCCTCATGCCAAAGACATGCAGGGGTTTGTAGGTATATTGGCCTCTGTAAAATTGCCCCTAGTGTGCAAGGAGTGGGTGTGAAAGTGGGATCACGTAGATCTAGTGTAAAGGGTGATTGATGGTCGACGTGGACTCGGTGGGCCAAATCTGTGCTGCATCTCTAAACTGAACTAAACTAACATATACAGTGGATAAATTAGAACCAGTAAGAAAAATATATTACGAGCTGTAAAAATATGAGGAAAAATGACTTGTCCTTGCTAGTCTGATCTGACTGGTTGGTATGGTCCTGTTGACAGATGCCACCAACACTACTCACCTGACCTACTTTTGGCAGGAATGTTACAAGCACGATGTACATTGTCCATTCATGTGAACTCCGGCAATCTTCTGTTTATTGGGTTGAATTGAAATTAATTCCCAAGTGGAATAACTTCCCTTTCATTTTGAAGCTTCTTACGTAGTTTGACACACGAGTACATTTTCATTTCTTCTCCAAGCCTTTCCATTTCTACAGGTCCCACTGGCACAGCAGTAGAGTTGCTGCTTTGCAGCGCCAGAGAACCAGGTTAGATCCTGACCATGGTGCTGTCTGTACGGAGTCTGTACGTTCTCTCTGTGACCGCTTGGGTTTGCCCCGGGTGCTCTGGATTCCTACCACACTCCAAAGACGTGCAGGTTTGTAGGTTAATTGGCTTTGGTAATAGTTGTAAATTGTCCCTAGTGTGTAGGATAGTCCTAGTACACAGAGTGTTCGCTGGTCAGTGTAAACTCGGATGGCCGAAGGGCCTATTTCTGTTCTGTATCTCTAAACTAAACTAAAACTAAATTTGCTACAGGTCCCACTGCTTATTAAAAGCTTCTTCAATACCTCACTCTTCCACCATGTTTTGGGGCTTTTCATTAACATTTAGTATTGCTTCCAATGATTCAGGTCTTGCATGGGTGGGTCAAAATCTTACCCTTATCATCCCTTTAACAACACAATGACCACTAGAAATTGCAGGGAATTGTGGACACAGCCCAGACCATCACACAAACCAACCTCTCTCCCATTGACTCCATCTACACTTCATGTTGGCTTTGCAAGGCCACCAGCATCATCAAGGACGTATCTCATCCCGGACACTCTTCCTTCTCCCCTCCCCCATCAGGCAAGAGGTACAGAAGTGTGAAAATGCACACTTCCAGATTCAGGGACAGTTTCTTCCCAGTTGTTATCACAAGCCATCCTATTAACAACTAGGGAGTGGTCCTAAGCTACCATCTACCTCATTGGAGACCCTCAGACTATCTTTAATCGGACTTTACTGGACTTTGTCTTGCACTAAGTGTTATTCCCTTTATCATGTATCTGTACACTACGGATGGTTTGATTACAATCATGTATAGACTTTCCGCTCTGGTTAGCATCCAACAAAAGCTTTTCACTGAACCTCGTTACACGTGACAATAAACTAAACTAAACTAAACTCTGGCTCGGCCTCCTTTAGCTAGGATATTTTTCTTTAAATCTTTTCACTGTTTTGCATGTTTTGATTTAAACATAAGCTGATTGTCTAATGAGTTTTTCATTCAGTTCAGTGAGTTTTTACTGATATAAAGATGCATGCAGTTCCTTCTAGCTTTATCTAGCTATCAAAAATGTTCAATTCATTGATGTAATTTACCAGCTGGTCTCTAACCTCAAGTAAAACAATATAAAACGCTCGTCTCACTTAGCTGACTACCGCTGATCAAATACCTGTATTACATCTGTTCTTATAAGCACTAATAAGCTGCATGATATTTTATTTATTTCAAAAATGAATATCTTCAAACACAAAAAAACTGTCTTTCATTTTCCATCTCTTGTCAAATTTGCATTTTCAATCCTCGTCCCATGTTTTTTTTTACAGAACTCTAATACTTAATAATGAGGCTAGCTTAGATGGGGTGTCTTGGTTGTCATGAACGAGTGGGGCCGAAGGTACTGTTTCCATGTTACATGGCTCTATGAACATCACAACTCATTATTTTCATTCTACCAATATTCTGTAGTAAGGTTGTAGTTCCAAGCATACTAAGGACAGAGATGTGTTTTCCACTGCATTTTCAAGTACATTCGATATAACTGAATTTAGTTGCAAGGTGGAAAGGCATAATTTTGCATCCTACAGTCGATATGAATGCTTTTCTAAAATAGGATAATGGTGAATCCATATTTGAAGTACTAGCTATATTGGTTTCAATATTTAATGAAGAATATTAATGTCCAAAGCAATTCAAAGAGGGTCTAGTGGACCCACTAGACCCTCTTTGAATTGCTTTGGACATTAATAGCTGGGTTGACATGTGAAGAAAGATTGGACAAGTAGGACTTGTATCTGGTAGAGTTCAGAACAGTGAGAGGTGACTAGAATGAATGTGGAGAGGATGTTGGGAGAAGCTAGCACTGGAGGACACCATTTAAAAAAGGAGCACCCTTTTTAGACAGTGATGAACCATTTTTTACTCTTGAAGGATTGTAAGCCTTTGCAAATCTTTTCGTCAAAGGGCAGTGGAAGCAGAGTCTAAGAATATTGTGAAAACAAAGGTAGAAGGATTCTTGATACAGCCATTAATGTAAGGTTACCGTGAATTGGTAACAATGTAAACAGAGAATAGTACCAACATATTTACCGACAATGGAACAATTAAATTCTTACTTGCAGTAGCAAGTAAACACAATACTGATAGATCAGCCGTGATCGAATTGTAGAGCAGACTCAATGGACCGATTGGCCTAAATCTGCTCATATGTCTTAGGTTTTTACAGCACAAGAACAGGCTATTCAGCCCACAATGTCAGTGCTGAGGAGGTTATAATCAGACCAACTATATTCTTATTAAATAGCAAATTGGCTTGAGTGGCCAAGTTGCCTACTCCTGTCATTCATCGGTATAATGCATCTTTAGTTGCCATGTTTTATGTCCAGGCTTTATTAACTCATTGGCAAATGTTCTCGGCTTCGTTCAAGACAAGGGCTCTTGCAACGTCATGGTTTATTAACACATCTTCCCAATTATCTGACTTGTCGCTTGTAGCTCACCTGAATTTGTACATAATTGATCTGTCTGGAAATCAGTAACTAACTGTATTATTAAATGTAGGCACAGGAACTGCAGATGATGGTTTACAAAAAAAAGACACAAAGTGCTGGAGTAACTCAACAGGTCAGACAGCATCTCTGGAGAACATGGATAGAGCAAGAGAGACAGAAAGGAAAGTAAGAAAACAATATTAAAAATATTCAGACTGAAGAAAGTTCATGACCCAAAAAATCACTTAATTGGTAGTTGTCTCAGCATAGCAATTCATTCATTGAGGCACGCCATGTGTTATTTAAAACTGAGGTAGAAACAAAGAGCTGCAAATGCTGGTTTATACCAAAGGTGGAGAAAGGATGAGTGACGGTCTGAAGAAGGGTCCCAACCTAAAATGTCATCCATCCTTTATCTCCAGAGATGCTGCCTGACCCGCTGGGTTACTCCATCACTTTGTGTCTATCATTATTGTGTCCACTCATTCAGTTATTGCATCCTTAACATGTCCACATAGTAAGCGACTAGCAAACAAAATGATCTTCAAAAATAGTGCATGATTAGAGAGTCACAATATGATCTGTTATAAGGAAGGGAGAAACCCATTTTACAAGTTGCCACAAATTGATGCAACATTTCATCTCTCTTCTGCTGGCTTCATAGAAAAGGCAGCTTGTTCTCAACTTTGAGGTAAATTTCAAGAAACTTACTTGGCAGTTATCTGAAGCACTGCAAATGCAAACTGAAATCAGCAGGTACCATGAATTCCAGTGGCTCTGACTTTCTTCCCACTTAGAAAGTGAAGGATTGAAACTATGGAATCACGTAGTTACAAATAATAAGGTTTTCTTAGAGATTTAAATGTAAGTTAACACTTTTATCGATATTGTCTTATTGTTTTCATCTTGTCTCTTTTATTAACCAATTTGCTTAGTTTAGAGATACAGGATGGAAATCGGCCATTCAGCCCACCGAGACGATCATTGATCATCCGTTTACAAAAGTTCTATCTTATCGCACTTTCTCATCCACTCCCTATACTGTGTGAGCAATTTACATAGTCCAATCAACCTACAAACCTGCACATCTTTGGGGTGTGGGAGGAAACCGGCTCACCCAAAGGAAACATGGTCCCAGGGAGAAATATACAAACTCCATACGGACAACACCTGTCAGCAGGATTGAACCCAGGTGCCTGACATTGTTAACACTGCGCTACTGTGCTGCCTATGGCTAATCTGGCTTGTGTGCATGGTACACACAGAATTACCTGATCGTATGTTCAATTGATCTATTGTGCGAGACACATTAAGACATAGTGATCACGTTTCTTAGGCTTTAATTCAAAGTCTTGCGCCACGTGCTTGAATTTTTAATCATCAACACCTGAGCTATAGGGAGAGATTGGACAGGCTAGGACTTTATTCCTTGGAGTACAGGAGGCTATGAGTCTGCTCCACACAGACAACACCCGCGGTCAGGGTCGAACCTGGGTCTCCGGCACTGTGAGGCTGCAGCTCTACCAGTTGTACCACTGTGTCAAATAATTATTTTATCCTCGTCCTCTTTCAGAGTTTAATTCTAATTTCGAGAATTTATTTCTCTATTGTATCTCTGCTCTTTTAATTTTCTACCAACGCTCATTTAATAAACCTGATATATTGTTGGTCCCATCACTCACCAATGCCTCTGAGTTTAACTGGTTAGTAAATCATCTTTCAGCATTCCTGAGGGATCGGGGCACTTCTTCTTATCGAGTCCACACACAAGATTAGAAGTTGTTCAGCCAGAACTGAACACACTTCTCAGCATCTGCATACTATGGTGTATGTCTTGCGCATCTTGTGCTTCTTGTGTGTTGGTGGTGGAAACAGGGCCGCTTGACCCCCATCAGGGCACTATTTATCTCTTCCTCAGAGAGTGAATCATCTCCAAAAAACCTTCCCATGCCATTGCTGGCTGCTCTTTTACATCCTCTCTTACCAGCATCTAAGGTCCCCAAAACACTGTTTGCAAGTCAGCCAGCTATTCACTTGTACTTTTTTCCAGTTTAATAAACTGCATTCAGTGCTCATGATGTGGCCTCCAAAGCACTGAAGAAAACAAACACAGATTACTTGATTGTTTTGCCAAACACCTCAGGTCAGTCTGCAGTTTTCAGTCGCCTGACACTGTAATTCTCCATCTCATTCCTATTTTACCTCCCAGTCATTCGTCTTTAATTATATTCCAGTAAAGTTCAATATAATTTGCAGATCTGAACATCATCTTTCCACTGGACGTTGTACTGTATTCCAGATTCAACAGTGAATGCAACAAATTCAGGTAATCAAGAGTCAAGAGTGTTCAAGACCACTGCTACACCACCATCAAGAATGCCTATCGTTCTATCCCTCGCCCTCACTTCGGTAAATCCGACCATACTGCGGTGCTGATTCTTCCTGCCTACAGGCAGCAATTGAAGTGTGCACCCCCAGAAGTGAGAACAGTACAGAGCTGGTAGGGCGGGGGCAGAGGAACAACTCCAGGACTGTTTGGAGTCTGTGGACTGGGCAATGTTCAAGGACTCGGCAACGGACTTGAATAAATACGCCACAGTCGTTACAGACTTCTTAAAGATATGTGTGGAGGAATGCATCCCTACAAAAACCTTCAGAGTGTTTCCCAATCAGAAACCTTGGATGAACTTTGAGATCCGCACTCTTCTGAAGTCCAGACACCGGGCATTCACGTTCGATGATACAGTGGCCTACAAGAAGTCCAGATACGACCTTGGTAAGGCCATCAAAAAGGCCAAAGGGGACTTCTGCTCCAAACTGGAGGATGAGATAGATGTTCGGCAGCTGTGGCGGGGCCTGAATGCAGTCACCTCCGACAAGGCAAAACCAGGAGGCAGCTCGAATGTCAGCGAAACATCACTCCCTGACGAGCTCAATGCATTTTACGCACGCTTTGATAGGAAGAATACTGATGTGCCTTTCCGAGTCCCCATTTGCTGTGATGGTATTTCAGTCTCAGTCATAGAGGTCGACGTCAGGAAATCCGTCAGAGGGGTGAACCCTCGAAAAGCGCCTGGACCTGATGGTATACCCAGTCGTGTTCTAAAAACCTGTGCGGACCAACTGGCTGGAGTTTTTACGGACATTTTCAACCTCTCACTTCTGAGGTCTGAGATCCCCACCTGCTTTAAAAGGGCATCAATTATACCAGTGCCCAAGAAGAGGAAGGTGACGTGCCTCAGTGACTATCAACCAGTGGCACTAACGCCTGTGGTGATGAAGTGCTTTGAGAGGTTGATCATGGAGCAAATCAACTCCTACCTCGACAAAAACCTGGACCCACTACAGTTCGCTGGCCCTCCACTCCGCTCTGGACCACTTGGACAACAAAAACTCATATGTCAGGCTGTTATTTATCGATTACAGCTCGGCATTTAACTCAATCATCCCCTCCAAGCTGGTTACCAAACTCGCAGAACTGGGTCTCTGCGCATCCCTCGGCAATTGGATCCTCGACTTCCTCATTGACAGACCACAGTCTGTTCGTATTGGTGGAAATGTGTCAGCCTCGATAACAATCAGCACGGGAGCACCTCAAGGCTGCGTGCTCAGCCCCCTGCTGTACTCACTCTATACTCATGACTGCGTAGACGGTCACAGTGCGAACTCCATCATCATGTTCGCTGACGACTGTTGTGGGACGTATCACTGATGGGGATGAGTCGGAGTACAGAAGAGAGATCGAGCAACTGTCCATATGGTGCCAGCACAATAACCTGGCCCTCAACACCAGCAAAACCAAAGAACTGATTGTGGACTTTGGAAGGAGTAGGATGGGGACCCACAGTCCCGTTTATATCAACGGGTCGATGGTTGAAAGGGTCAAGAGCTTCAAATTCCTGGGCGTGCACATCTGTGAAGATCTTTCCTGGTCGAGAAACACTAATGCAATTATCAAGAAAGCACATCAGCGCCTCTACTTCCTGAGAAGATTACGGAGAGTCGGTTTGTCAAGGAGAATTCGCTCTAACTTCTACAGGTGCACAGTAGAGAACATACTGACCGGTTGCATCATGGCTTGGTTGGGCAACGAGAGCGCCCTGGAGAGGAAAAGACTACAAAAAGTAGTAAACACTGCCCAGTCCATCATCGGCTCTAACCTTCCTTCCATCGAGGGGATTTATCGCAGTCGCTGCCTCAAAAAGGCTGGCAGTATCATCAAAGACCCACACCACCCTGGCCACACACTCATCTCCCTGCTACCTTGAGGTAGAAGGTACAGGAGCCTGAAGACTGCAACAACCAGTTTCAGGAATAGCTACTTCCCCACAGCCATCAGGCTATTAAACCTGGCTTGGACAAAACTCTGATTATTAATAACGCATTATCTGTTATTTGCACTTTATCAGTTTATTTATTCATGTGTGTATATATTTATATTATGATATATGGGCACACTGATCTGTTTTGTAGTAAATGCCTACTATGTTCTGTGTGCTGAAGCAAAGCAAGAATTTCATTGCCCTGTCAGGGACACATGACAATTAACTCACTTGAACTTAATTGTCAAATGTATTGACAATGGAACAATGATATTCATACTTACAGCAGCATTACAGGCCTGTATGGGCCGCAAAGTGACGCAGCGGTGGAGTTGCAGCCTTCCATGCTAGAGACCCAGCTTAGATTCTGACTATAGGTGTTGTCTGTACGGAATTTATACGTTCTCCCTGTGACCCACGTGGGTTTTCCCTGGGTGCTGTGGTTTTTTCCCACACTCCAAAGACATACAAGTTTGTAGGTTAATTGGCTTCAGTAAAATTGTGACATAGCCTCTCGTGTGTGGGATAGTGTAAGGTGATCACTAGTCGGTGCAGACTCAGTGGGCCGAAGGCCTGCTTCCGCCCTGTTATGTTTAACGTCTAAATATAAATAGATATCATGTAATAAACAAACACAAATCAATAGATTAATAATCCCAATACCAGTGCAAAAAAAGCCCAAGTTCTTTAGTATAACCAAAAACAGTCCATAGGTCATAGTTTAATTAGTGTTTAGTAGTGTTCAAGAGCCTCACGGTTGTTGGGAAGAAGCTTTTCTTAAACTTGGTGGTCATGGTTTTCAGACTCCTGTACCTTCTTCCTGATGGTAGGAGCGAAATGAGAGCTTAAGCAGATATCACACTCCTGCATCTCACGTTTCTGGCACTTCAGGTTTTGTTTTCTCCCAGGTATTTCGGATTTCATATCCCTCGTTTTTTAATTCATGTTATCCTATTCACCTGCATTCTAGGTTTATGTAGATATCTACCCCACTCCAATCCTAGATTCACATCATTTCAGAAATACTCCGACGTGGCTTTCAGATTTCCAACATGGAGCTCCTCAAATTTCATCTTATTAAACTTAACACACACAAGGAAGCTTAATCCATCAATGTTTGGGGACAAGCCTTAAGCTAAAGTGCCTGTTGATGAGGATATATACTGCATAGTCTTCTTCTTCTTATCAAGTCCACACACAAGATTAGAAGTTGTTCAGCCAGAGCTAAACACACTTCTCGGCATCTGCATACAATGGTGTCTGTCTGCGCTTCTTGTGCGTGGTGGTGGAAAGATTGGTGGAAACAGGGTTGCACCCTGAACGCTCTTTCCTTGACCCCATTGCAGAGCCATAGAGCCATACAGCATTGACACAGACCTTTTGACCCAACTTTCCCATGCCGACCAAGGTGCCCCATCAACTTTACTCACCTGCCAACATTTGAGCTCCATTCCCTCTAAACCTTTTGTGTGTATGCACTTGTCCAAATGTCTTTTAAATGTTGTTATAGTACCTGCCTCAACAACCCCCTCTAGCAGCTCATTCCACACATCCACCACTGTGTGAACAAGCTGCCCTTTAAGTACCTATTAAATCCTTCCACTATCATCTGAAACCGTGTCCTCTGGTTCTTGATTCATCTAATCTTAGTTAGTTAGGTTAGTTTATTGTCACATGTACTGAGGTAAAGTGCAGGCTTTCTTTTACGTGGTATCTAGTCAGTGGAAAGGCTATACATGATTAGTATCAAGCTGCCCACAGTGTACATATACAGGATAAAGATAATAACATATAGTGCAAGATAAAGTTCAGTAAAGTCTGATTAAAGATAGTCTGATGCTCTCCAATTAGGTAGATGGTAAGTCAGTACCCCTCTCTAGTTGGTGCTAGAATGGTTCAGTTGCCTGATAACAGCTGGGAAGAAACTGTCCCTGAATCTGGAGGTGTGCTTTTTCACACTTCTGCACATCTTACCCGATGGGAGAGGGGAGAAGAGGGAGTGTTGGGTTTGTCCTGGATTATGCTGCTGGCCTTCCTGAAGCAATGTGACGTGTAGATGGGGTGGGAGATTGCAACCTTCACGTGGTCTGCCCTGTTTCGACGAATGCAATCAACCTGGCGTGCATAATAAAATAAGATCAAATAGAACAAGTTGTCCTCCAACTTTAGGCTGTGCACGCTATACGCAAGAAGAAGAGGAAGACGTGTAGATGGTCTGGACTGCGTCAACAATTCTCTGCAATTTCTTACAATCTTGGAGCTGTTCTGAAACCATGCTGTGATGCATCTCTATAAAATGCTTTCTTGGGCGCATCAGTAGAAGTCGGTGAGAGTTGTTGGGGATATGCTGGGCAAAAGACTCTGTGCATTTACCCTAATCTATTCTCTCCTAATCTTATACATTTCTAAAAGATCACTCTTCAGCCCTCCGCGCTGAAGGAATAAACTCCTCGCCTGCCCAACCTTTCCCTGTAGCTTAGGCATTCAAGTCCTGACAATATCCTCGTAAATCTTCCCCGCTCTCTTTCCAGCTAATGTTCTCCTTCCTATAGCATGGTGACCAAAGCTGAACACAATACTTCAAATGCGGCCTCACCAATGTCTTGTACAACTGTAACAAAACATCCCAATTTCTAATTATCCTAAATACGAAGGCCAATGACCTTCGACCAAGGCCAATAGCCTTCGACCACCCTATCTACCTGCTTTTCCCAGTTTAAATCTGAATTGGGCCTTTGTTGCTATTACTTTATAGCCCTGTCCACTTTACTCAAGGTGATCGCTGGAGAAGAAACACTTTTGAGCAGCTCAGTAAATGCTGCTGACAATTCACTATGGTGACACACAAGTGGCAGTGTGCTAGATGGATCATGTCCATTATGCACCGCATATCAGATTACTGGTCTCAAGCGTCTGTCACAGGAACATCAGGTAGATTTAACTTGAAGTGTGGAAGATTATTGTTTATCCACCTAGGGGTGATACGGAAGTGCAGCGGTAGAGTTGCTGCCTTACAGCGGCGGAGACCGGGGTTCAATCCTAACTACGGGTGCTGTCTGAATGGAGTTCATACATTCTTCCCATCACCTGCGTGGGTTTTCTCCAGGTGCTCTTGTTTCCTCCCACACTCCAGAGATGTACAGTTTTGTAGGCTAATTGGCTTCAGTTAAACTTGTAAATTGTCCCCAGTGTGTGTAGGATAGCGTTATTGTGTGGGATCATTGCTCAGCATGCATTCGGTGGGCCGAAGGGCCTGTTTCCACGCTACACATTTAAACTAAAGTAAAGTAAACTAAACACTTTCCAGTGGATCTTTCAAGAGCAGGGGCAATAAGGACTTAAATGCAGGCCAAGTACTGACGTTCAGTCAAGCATCACCTTTCATATAATAACCATATAACCATATAACAATTACAGCACGGAAACAGGCCCTCTCGGCCCTTCCAGTCCGTGCCGACCATTTGTTTTCCCCTAGTCCCATCTACCTGCACTCAGACCATACCCCTCCATTCCCTTCACGTCCATATACCTAGCCACTTTACTCTTAAATGTTAAAATCGATCCTGCCTCCACCACTTCTGCTGGAAGCTGATTCCACACAGCCACCACCCTCTGAGTAAAGAAGTTCCCCCTCACGTTACCCCGAAACCTCTGTCCTTTAATTCTCATGTCATGCCCTCTTGTTTGAAACTTCCCTACCCTCAATGGGAAAAACGTATCCACGTCAACTCTGTCTATCCCTTTCATCATTTTAAAGACCTCAATCAAGTCCCCCCCTTAACCTTCTGCGCTCCAAAGAATAAAAGATCTAAACTTGTTCAACCTTTCTCTGTAACATAGTTGCTGGAACCCTGGCAACATTCTAGTAAATCTCCTCTGTACTCTCTCTATTTTGTTGACATCCTTCCTATAATTAGGCGACCAAAATTGTACACCATACTCCAGAATTGGTATTACCAATGCCTTGTAAAATTTTAACATTACTTCCCTACTCCTATATTCAATGCTCTGATTTATAAAGGCCAGCACACCAAAGGCTTTCTTTACCACCCTATCTACATGCGATTCCACCTTCAGGGAACTATGCACAGTTATTCCTAGATCCCTCTGTTCCACAGCATTCCTCAATTCCCTACCATTTACCATGTACGTCCTATTTTGATTTGTCCTGCCAAGATGTAGCACTTCACACTTATCAGCATTAAACTCCATCTGCCATCTTTCAGCCCACTTTTCCCAAATGGCCCAAATCTCTCTGTAGACTTTGAGAATCTACTTCATTATCCACAACACCACCTATCTTAGTATCATCTGCATACTTACTTATCCAATTTTCCACCCCATCATCCAGATCATTGATGTACATGACAAACAACAGTGGACCCAACACAGATCCCTGAGGCACCCCACTGGTCACCGGCTTCCAACCTGACAAACAGCCATCCACCATTACTCTCTGACATCTCCCATTCAGCCACTGTTGAATCCATCTTGCGACTCCGCCATTAACACCCAAAGATTGAACCTTCTTAACCAACCTTCCATGGGGAACCTTGTCAAAGGCCTTACTGAAATCCATATAGACAACATCCACTGCTTTACCCTCATCAATTTCCCTAGTTACCGCTTCAAAAAATTCAAGAAGGTTTGTCAAAACATGACCTTCCAGGCACAAATCCATGGTGACTGTTCCTGATCAGACCCTGTTTATCCAGATGCTTATATATATTATCTCTAAGTATCCTTTCCATTAATTTGCCCACCACTGACGTCAAACTAATAGGTCTATAATTGCTAGGTTTATTCTTTGAACCCTTTTTAAACAATGGAACAACATGCGCAGTACGCCAATCCTCCGGCACTATTCCCGTTTCTAATGACATTTGAAATATTTCTGTCATAGCTCCTGCTATTTCTACACTAACTTCCCTCAATGTCCTAGGGAATATCCTGTCAGGACCTGGAGACTTATCCACTTTTATATTTTTCAAATCATCAAGAAGTAAAATGGTAAAGGGCAAAAAATAATCAGTCATTGGAGCCAAAAGGAAGTGCAGATGCTGGAATCTTACGTAGAACACAAAGTGCTGAAGTAAGTTAATGGGTCAGATTTCCAATGATGCTGCCAGACCCGCTGAGTTACTCCAGCACTTTGAGTATTTTGTATAAACCAGCATCTATACTTTATTGGTTCTACTCTAGTCATTGGAAGCGATTGGGTTGTGCAAGAGATGAGGTTTTATGCTTTTATTTTAATATTTTATTTTCAGCGTGTCAATTTGGCATCACTAACCACAAAAAAAGACACAAAGTGCTGGAGTAACTCAGTGGGTCAGGCAGCAATTCCGAAGAACATGATTACCTATCCATGTTCTCCAGAGATGCTGCCTGACCCGCTGAGTTACTCCAACATTTTTTTGTAAACCAGCACCTGCAGTTCCTTGTTTCTTCACTCTGTCCACTACTTATTCACCAACCTCTCCTCCCTGTTGTCCCACTTTCCCACAACCCAACTTTACTCTCGGCATAACTTTATCTACGATGTGACCGATTCACATGATTTCAGTGATAGGTCATGTTGCAAATACAACATTAACAGCTAACTAAACTATCAGTGACCCTCTTAATTGTTTCACTGAGATTATCAATCATTTAAAGTATCCACCCACTGCCTCAGTAACAAAATCAATGAGAAACCATAGAATTCATATGGGCCACACCAGCACTGATGAGAACCGACTGTAATTAGTTTAGTGTAGAGACGCAGCATGGATAAAAAGCCCTCCGGCCCATCGATTCCACACTGACCATCGATCACCCGTTCACAATCATTCTATATTCTCCCACTTTCAATCCACTCCCTACATACTATGAACAATTTACGGATGCTAATTAACCAACAAACCTGCATTTCTTTGGCAGGTTTGACAGCACTCGGAGGGAACCCACGAGATCACAGAACGAACTTGCAAACTCCGAACAGATAGATCAAACTCAGGTCTCTGGCACTGCAGGGCAGCAGCATCTGTGCCATTGAATCACCTTAATACAACACCTGGTGATGGAAGTTAACTTAGGCCCAAAAATATGTATGGGGGGTAGATCTATACTTTCACATAATCACTGTACCAAGGCCATTTATATTCATAGAATCAAGGTAAAATACATTTTAATGTCAATATTTGGATGCAGTGAAAGTGTGTGACATTTAATAAAATCGAAAATAAATAAGAAATATCAGAATAAGTTAATTTCTAGTTTGATACTAATTTAATGTTCAATATTATGGCACAGTTTGAAATGCAGCTCAATTATTATGTTAATTACCGGAACCGATAGCGAAAGTGGAAATATCTCCAACCACAGGATAGTGGGTTTGAGAACTGGCTCGGGTGACACAGTGGCACAGCGACCCTAACTACGGGTGCTGTCTATACCGAGTTTATACGTTCTCCCTGTGCCCGGTGGGTTTCTGTGGGTGCTCTGGTTTCCTCCCACACTCCAAAGACATGCAGGTGTGTGGGTTAATCAGCTTATGTAAATTGTAAATTTACAAAACTACATTACTCCCCAGTGTGTAGGATAGTGCTAGGGTACAGGGTGATCACTGGTCGACACAAAATGCTGGAGTAACTCAGCGGGTGAGGCAGCATCTCTGGAGAGAAGGAGTGGGCGACGTTTCGGGTATCGACCTGAAATGAGGCCCATTCCTTCACTCCAGAGATTGTGCCTCACCCGCTGAGTTACTCCAGCATTTTGTGTCTACCTTTGATTTTAACCAGCATCTGCAGTTCTTTTCTTACACACAGGGTGATCACTGGTCGGAGTAGACTTGGTGGCTGAAGGGCAGTATCTCTGAAAGTCAAACTGCGAACAGAAGAAGATGGTGGTGGGAAATATTATTGGGCTCTGAAGGCAACTGGAAATATTTCACTTGGGGTTTCATGTCAAAAGTAGATGAATTGCTCCTATTTTACTGCAGTGGTCGAGAGAAGCACCGCCATACACAGATCGATACATTGCTGTAAAAGTACCTGCCTAGGTATCAGAATGGGGTAGATTAAGTAGGTTAATTTCCTTAGTGAAACACACCATTAATCCATCAATCATTGGTCATGGTTGGGTTGTATGTGGCTATGATGAGGTTTTATACTTTAACTTCTTGATTTTGTTTAGTTTAGTTTAGAGATACAGTGCAGAAACAGGCCCTTCGGCCCACCGAGTCCCCGTCGACCAGTGATGTTCGTACACTAATACTATCCCATACGCACGAGGGACAATTTAAAATGTTACCAAACCAATTAGCCAACAAACCTCTTCATCTTTGGAGTGTAGGAGGAAACCGGAGATTCTGGGGCAAAGCCATGTGTTTACTCTATCTGTGCCTCTCATAATTTTACATGCTTCTTTCCAGTCTTCCCTCACCCTCCGATGCTCTAGGGAAAACAATCAAAGTTTGTCCAACCGCTCCTTGTAGCTAATACTTTCTAACCCAGGCAGAAGTGAGCCTATTCTGTACCTTCTCCAAACCCTGCACATCCTTCATGTAATGAGGCAATTAGAGCCGATATAAATTAAAAATCTGAAACACCAAATCAAAGGTTCAATTTTAGTAAAATCTCAAAAGATGGCATGGTGGCGAGGTAGTAGAGTTATTGCCTTACAGCCACAAAAACACCGGGTTTGATCATGACTACAGGTGCTGTCTGCACGGAGTTTGTACATTCTCCCCGTGAGCTCATGGGTTTCCTCCGAGATCTCCAGTTTCCTCCCACACTTCAAAGACTAACAGTTTTGTAGGTTAATTGGCTTTCCATAAATGTAAATTGTCCCTAGTGTGTGTAGGATAGTTTTAGTGTGCGGGATCGCTGGTCGGCGTGGACTCTGTGGGCTGATAAGTTTGTATCTCTAAACTAAAACTAAACATAAACTAAATATTCAGGGACCCTGTTTTTGTGTGTACTGCCAACAACTGCATATTAACATACAAAGGCTGCCATGGCTGATTTGATAGTAATTCATGCTCTGTCCATCTCTGCTTCCACAATAGGCTTTCACCTTCTTACTCACCATGAATCTTTCTACCTCGGTCACAATAATATACAAAGATTCCACTTCTCCTGCTTCTTTGGGGAAAATATATTCTCAAGAACGTCGGAGGTTGAGGGCAGACTTGGTAGATGTTTATAAATTCATGAGAGGCATAGATAGGGTAGACAGTCAGAACCTTTTTTTCCCAGGTGGAAATGTCCAACACTAGAGGCCATAGCTACCAGGTGAGAGGGGGAAGTTTAGTGGAGATGTGCAGGACAAGTTTTTTACACAGAGGGTGGTGCAGGCCTGGAACACATTGTCAGAGGTGGTGGTGGAGGCAGATACAATGTGGCATTTAAGAGGCTTTTAGGGAACTGCAGGGAATGAAGGGATATGGATGTGTAGGAGGGGACTGCAGATGCTGGTTTACACTGAAGATATACATCAAATGCTGGAGTAACTCAGCAGGCCTGGCAGCATCTCTGGATATAAGGAACGGTAAAGTTGCTGCCTTACATCGCCAGAGACCTGGGTTTGATCCTGACTACAGATGTTGTCTGTACAGAGTTTGTACATTCTCCCCATGACCACATGGGTTTTCCCCGGGTGATCCGGTTTCCTCCCACATTCCAAAGATGTACAGGTTTATAGGTTAATTGGCTAAGGTAAAATTGTCCCCAGTGTGTAGAATAGTGTTCATGTATGGGAATCACTGGCTGGAGCAGACTCGGTGGGCCGAAGGGGCTGTTTCCGCAGTGTATCTCGAAATTAACTCAACATTCATTCTAGCTTCTTGTGTCTAAGATCAGGCTCATTCTCTTGCATGGGCAAGAGAATGAGCCCACAAACACGTGCGCACCCAAACACGTGCGTACAGTGGGTTGCAAAAGTTTCATACCCCTTGAACTTTTCCACATTTTGTCACATTACAACCACAAACGTAAATGTATTTTATTGGGATTTTATGTGATAGACCAACACAAAGTGGTGCATAATTGTGAAGTGGAAGGAAAATGATACATGGTTTCCAAATTTTATTACAAATAAAAAAACGGAAGAGTGTGGCGTGCAAAAGTATTCAGCCCCCCTGGGTCAATACTTTGTAGAACCACCTTTCGCTGCAATTACAGCTGCAAGTCTTTTGGGTTATGTCTTTACCAGCTTTGCACATCTAGAGACTGAAATTTTTTTGCCCATTCTTCTTTGCAAAATAGCTCAAGCTCAGTCAGATTGGATGGAGAGCGTCTGTGAACAGCAATTTTCAAGTCTTGCCAGAGATTCCCAATTGGATTTAGGTCTGGACTTTGACTGAGCCATTCTAACACATGAATATGCTTTGATCTAAACCATTCCATTGTAGCTCTGGCTGTATGTTTAGGGTCGTTGTCCTGCTGGAAGGTGAATGTCCCACCCCAGTCTGAAGTCTTTTGCAGACTCTAACAGGTTTTCTTCTAAGATTGCCCTGTATTTGGTTCCATCCATCTTCCCATCAACTCTGACCAGCTTCCCTGTCCCTGCTGAAGAAAAAGCATATCCACAGCATGATGCTGCCACCACCATGTTTCACAGTGGGGATGGTGTGTTCAGGGTGATGTGCAGTGTTAGTTTTCCACCACACATAGCGTTTTGCATTTAGGCCAAAAACTTCAATTTTGGTCTCATCAGACCAGAGCACCTTCCTCCACATGTTTGCTGTGTCCCCCACATAGCTTGTGGCAAACTGCAAACGGGACTTCTTATGGCTTTGTTTCAACAATGGCTTTCTTCATGCCACTCTTCCATAAAGGCCCGATTTGTGGAGTGCGCGACTAATAGTTGTCCTGTGGACAGATTCTCCCACCTGAGCTGTGGATCTCTGCAGCTCCTCCAGAGTCACCATGGGCCTCTTGGCTGCTTCTCTGATCAACGCTCTCCTTGCCCGGCCTGTCAGTTTAGGTGGACGGCCGTGACTTGGTAGGTTTGCAGTTGTGCCATACTCTTTCCATTTTCGGATGATGGATTGAACAGTGCTCTGTGAGATGTTCAAAGCTTGGATTTTTTTTTATAACCTTGCCCTGCTTTACACTTCTCCACAACTTTATCCCTGACCTGTCTGGTGTGTTCCTTGGGCTTCATAATGCTCTTTGTTCACTAATGTTCTCTAAAAAACCTCTGAGTCCTTCACAGAACAGCTGTATTTATAATGAGATTAGATTACACACAAGTGGACTCTATTTACTAATTAGGTGAGTTCTGAAGGCAATTGGTTGCACTGGATTATATTTAGGGGTATCAGAGTAAAAGGGGCTGAATACTTTTGTACGCCACACTTTTCAGTTTTTTATTTGTCAAAAAATTTGAAAACCATGTATCATTTTCCTTCCACTTCACAATTATGTGCCACTTTGTGTTGGTCTATCACATAAAATCCCAATAAAATACATTTACGATTGTGGTTGTAACGTGACAAAAATGTGGAAAAGCTCAAAGGGTATGAAAACTTTTGCAAGCCACTGTACGTTAATTATATCTCTGTGAATGAATTTAGGGTGCAGTGGTGGAAATTATGTCCCAGGTTCTCTCTCTGAGATATATTTTTGTAAGGTCATGCAGGATGTCGGATTATAGAAGCCTTGTAAATATTGTTTAAATAGACTTTGAAGTAACCTTTAATAATGCACAGCGTAAATGGCTGCCGAGTAAATTTGTGTCCCTGGAGGATTGGAGAAGAACCTCCTCACAAGGTGATAGCTCAGTCAGCCCTATCCAGTGATTACCCAAAGACTCTTTGGTGGGGAAATAAACCACAATCATTCCAGGATTAAACAATGTATTTGTTTTCAGTGTTACGGTTGAAGAGGTCAGATTTTTATTGGTTGCATTTGAAGTCCTGTTCTCAAAAGAGGGCAGAAAAATAACTGAATCAAGAGTCTTCTGGTTTAATTGGATCTGTGGGGAATAGCGGTTTAGCAGCCTTACATAGGAACTGGAGCTGCATACAGATCCTGTCAGGCCAGTGCATGTAATATTAATGTCTAATGTATATTGGGAATTCAAAATACTCATACAAGTCAAATTTACGTCAGTGTCATTTTGAGGTTCTTTGATAAAAAACCTACTTTTGAGCTTGAATTATACATTAGATGCAAAGCAAATATGTAGGCTGTCAAAGTTTCAGAATAAGTGTTTTCTAAACTGGCAATTTCAAGTTGAAGTGAAATATATTTATAACTTCTGTTTGACGTGAGAAATCATGGACAGATATTTACCACGGACTCTTCAGGCTAAGTGCAGCAGTAATCCTGGTTGATTTTTATAATTAAAACATAAAGTGGAAACTAAAATCATTACTTATAGTACACCTGTTGGCATTGGCAATATTAAAATGGAGCCTTTTATGAATCTTCCTGAGTCAGACTGAAGGAACGGTGCTGCAAGTCTTGTTCAGCTGCAAGTCACTGACATCTCATCTCTCTTGCTCACCTTCTGTGTCAGTACTGCAACTGGAGCGAGAAAATGGTGAATTTGAAAGCAAACAATAAATAAATAGGGCACGTAAAGAACGGGGCACATGGAACTGCAAATTTCTCCACTATCCCGCCCCTTCCCCATCTCATCCCCTTCCACCTATATCATGATCATGTGATAAGAGTAGAATTAGGCCATTCGGCCCTTCAAGTCTACTCCGCCATTCAATCATGGCTGATCTATCACTCCCTCCTAACCCCATTCTCCCGCCTTCTCCCCCTAAACCTCTCACACCGATACTAATCAATATACACTTAACTTTATATCTCTCTCTTCTCATTCACTCCTCTTCTCCGTTTATCCAACACCGTCTCCTTGTCTTGTGCAGGGAAAGGTGTTACATCCACTGGGGTGTCAGGGGAAAATTACCTCGGGAGGAAGTGCGTTAGGTGGGAAGGGATGAGCCACGAGGTGTAAATATATGTCTCATCTGATTGGACTGCTGAGGACCCACTATAGAAATGAGAGAGAAGACCTCAGAGGCTGTCGGTTTGTAAAAGTTTTGCATGCTGTCCCTGTGACTGTGTTGGTATCTTTTTGGGTGCTCCATTTCTTGCCACATCACAATGACCTGTGTGTTTGCAGGTTATTTGGCCTCTGCAAATTGCCCCTATTGTGTCGGGAGGGGATGAGAAAGTGGGATACTGCAGAACCCATGTGAACGGGTCATTGTTGATTGACTTGATTTTGGTGGGCCGAAAGGCCTATTTCCAACTAAACTAAAACTTGACACCCAATAGCATTACTAAAGTGAATCTTACCCATTCAATATTTTGTAATGTTTACCATTGGATCAGCTAAAACTAGAACAGCCACATGAATTTCAGTGTCACTCTTTAGACCTTTGACTTTAGAGATGCAGCGTGGGGAAACAAGCCCTTCAGCCCATTAAAATCCATGCCGACCAGTTATCACCCCATACACTAAAACTATCCCTCATACTACGGGGACAATTTTACAAGTTACCGAAGCCAATTAATATTAAGACCTGTAACGTCTTTGGAGTGTGAAAGGAAACCAGAGCTCCTGGAGAAAACCCACGCGATCACATGGAGAATGTACAAACTCCGTACAGACAGCACCTTTAGTCAGGATAAAAACCGGGGTCTCTGGCACTGTAAGGCAGCAACTCTACCACTATGGCACTGTGCCACTAAAGACAACTGGGTCAGAGTCTTCAGTCATCGTCTCTCAGCCAGAATCTCTTTAGTAGCACAAGGTTCGTCCCAATTGTAATGGAACACCCTCAACTTACTTGAATGATGTTATTTCAGATACATTCAAAAATAGTCAATATTCTCCTGCTATCAATCATCAGATCTTAGGAATTAACTGGATCAATTCGTACAGCAAGATGAAACAACAAAAGAGGAAGGGAGAAAAGTCAGTCAAGAATAAGGAGCGAAGGGGATTTCAAAACTACAAGATAGGAACAAAGAATGTTCAGAGAAGTTTTCATTGTGCTCATATGAAGAATAGATGTGCCTGCCCGGTCTATCTCTCATCATTCTTAAATAATTTAAATATTTTTTCTTGGTGATTCTATACTCCTTTAGTTGCACTTTGAAGTTTGACTATTTGGCTCAGTATAAAAGTTTTTTAAAAACTGTACCAACCCGGTTTAACATTTTCTGTGATATTTGCATCACTTTTTGTGTGCATAAACAGTACTAACTCTATGCCAGCTTTCACGGAAGCATGTGTTTGAAAATTTTAAAAATAAATTAAATCCATTGAACTGGAACACATAGCCTTTTAAGTCATTGTGAGCACTGGCATGGAGCACTTGAAACCTGCTACAAGGGAGATAGTAGCTCATTTGATGAAGCTGACTCGTGCTGTTATACAGACACAGCAATGTACAGACCTTGAATAGAAAATAGTTTGTAGAAAGGAACTGCAGATGCTGGTTTATACTGAAGATAGACACAAAGTGCTGAAGTAACTCAGGGACACAGCATCTCTGGAGAAAAGGGTGATGTTTTCGGTCGTGACCCAGTTTAGTTTAGTTTAGCTTAAGGATACACTATGGAAACAGACCCTTCGGCCCACTGAGTCCACTCCGACCTTCAATTACCAGTCAACACTACATCTCTGTTATCCCACTGCCTACATATTGGGGATTTTATTTACAGGCGCCAATTAACCTGCAAACCTGCACGTCTTTGTGATGTGGGAGGAAACCGGAGCACCCCGAAGAAACCCATGTGGTCACAGAGAGAACGTTCAAACTGCACACAGACAGCACCCGAGGTCAGCATTGAACCCGTGTCTCTAGTGCCTCTAGGCAGTGGCTCTACCAGCAGTGACACCATGGTACCCCTTTTCCTGCTGTTGGAAGGAAAGTTACTTCCAGAATGCCTCAAGCACCTGAGGGGTAACTTTTATACAAAGAGCAGTGGGCGTATGGAACGAGCTGCCAGGTAGGAGGTAGTTGGGGCAGCTACTCTCTCACAACATTTAAGAAACATGGATAGGACAGGTTTAGAGGGATATGGGCCAAATGCAGATAGGTGGGACTAATGTAGATGGTACATGTTGGTCGGTGTGGGCAAGTTGGGCTAAGGGCTTGTTTCCACACTGTATGACTCTATGACTCTGTCTGACTTACATATACACATATGACTTACACATACGAGTTACATATTCACATATTTGGAAACAGATTTCAAAGATTACCCTCACTATATGTTTCTGAGCAATATCAAGTGTTATCTAAACTGCTCACCTCATGCCAGACTATAAGGATCATACATAACCTCTAAACTTACTTCAGTGAATTATTGTTGACATATCATTGGTCCAGTTGTCATTTTACTGAGTTCCTTATCACCCTCTTTGAAGGCTGTGTCATTCTTCTTTCTTGGAGGTATAGTATCACCATCCATAACTTCTTGCCCTGCTTTATTAAAGACCGAAAAACTCACCCATCTCTGGATTCAAAATGAAGAAAAGGGTCCATACATCAACAGACAACTTCCCATTTTAACCATCCTTCATGATTTGGTTTCACACGTTCAATGGTTGGGAACATTTCTTCCAAGTTACTCAGTTTAGTTTAATTTAGTTTTATTTAGTTTAGATTAGTTTAGAGATACAGCGTGGAAACAGGCCCTTCGGCCCTCTAAGTCCGCACCGACCAGCGGTCCCCGCTCACGGACATTATCCTGCACATACTAGGGACAATTTAAAATTTTACCAAAGCCAATTAACTTACAAACCTGTACGTCTTTGGAGTGTGGAAAAAAACAAAAAGCCCAGAGAAAACCCGCGCATGTCACAGGGAGAACGTACAAACTCCGTACAGACAGCACCCAAAGTTAGTATAGAATCTTGGTCTCTGGCGCTGTAAGGCAGCAACCCCTACTGTTTATGGCCTCTGCCCCCCCACTCTGACAAATCCCAAATTGCTTGAAAGAAGACCAGCAAAACAAGAGCTGGTGGTACTTGCCCTCAGCAGAAGTATGTTGGCCTTGATCATTTGTGTCTCCCTAGTGGCTTATGTCTAAAGCTGTAATCATGCAAATCATATCTCAAAAAGTGTTTATGATTTCCTGGTTTGATGGTACACCTTCCCTCAAGGGAAAGAAGACATTCAGCTCAACCTTTAACAAACGATGTGCTCGTAGAATCATTGACTGGAACAATAGCATTAGCTACAATGTTCATGATCCTTTCATGATAAGGCCTTTATAGTGATCTGATATTTCTGTACTTTGATTGAAATAAATATTTTATGAAACCACGACAAGGATGAGAAACAATTTATTAATTGTCAGGTTCATTAACACAAGACCATTGATGAAGCGTATTGCAACATTCTCCAAAGTTACTGTGCTTGTCCTTTTTTTTCAGTAAAGGGGCCAATCTTCTACAAAGATCACAGGAGATTTTTAGTTCAGAGTTGATCATGAGTCATAGAGTCATACAGTGTGGACACAGGTCCTTTGGCCCAAATTGCCCACGGCAAACAACATGAGCCATCTACATTAGTCCTATCTGCCTGCACTTAGCTCATAATCCTCAAAACCTATTCTATTCATGTACCTGTCCAAATGTATCTTAAACATTATGATAGTACCTGCTTCAACTGCCTCCTCTGGCAGCTTGTTTCATATACCCACCACCCTTTGTGTAAAAAAGTTACCCCTCAGGTTCCCATTACAGTTCCCCCCCCCACCCTTGATTTAAACCTAAGTCCTTTGGTTCTTGATTCCCTGGCCTGGGGCAAAAGATTCTGTGCCTTAACCTATCTAATTCTCTCGTGGTCTTGCATACCTCTACATGATCAAACCCTCATTCTCCTGTACTCCACAGAATAAAGTCCTTGCCTGCTCAACCTCTCCCGATAGTTCGGGTTCTCAAATCCTGGAAACATCCTCGTAAATCTTTTCAGCACCCTTCCATCTTAACAACATCTTTCCTATAATAGAGTGACGAAAACCAAACACAATATAAGTGTCATACAATATTGCTGTGACGGGATTCCTGCATACATATGCACAACGTTCTGAGAGTAAATAAGAAGAGAACAATGCTGTTGCACCATCAAGCATTGAAGAGAAGGTTCATATATTCAGATGCACAAATCAGGAAAGACATAAGAATAAAATTGGTGGAGTATTTTAAAAGAAAGGAACATAAGAGGCAATTCATGTTTAGAGTGGTGCCTGGGAAGCTCAGCATTTATTGTCTGCCCTAAATTTCCCCTGAGGCAATGCATGAGCTACCAGCAGGGCAGCACAGACGCATAGCTGGTAGACTCCCTGCCTCACAGCACCAGAGACCAGGGTTCGATCCTCATCTCGGCTGCTGTCTGTGTGGAGTTTGCACATTCTCCCTGTGACTGTATGAGATTGGGAGGCACAGTGGCACCACGGTAGCATTACTGCCTTACAGCGCCAAAGACCCAGGTTCGATTCTGGCTACGGGTGCTGTTTGTACGGTGTTTGTACGGTGTTATGTCTTTCCTGATTCACACTCCAAAGACATACAGGGTTGCAGGTTAACTGGCTTAGATAAACAATAAAAGCCAGGATACGATTACTTGTGGTAGAAAGGCTTTCGAGCAGACAAACAATTGAGGCAGAGGATTCCATGGTAACCAATGATGAATCAACGACTGAAACTCGCTGAAGGTTTAAAAATTAAATAAACATTATTAGAAAAGATGGAGATTTAAAGGTCAATGTACATAGACAGCTAAAATCTGGTGACCTGGCACAAAAATGAATCAAAAAGGCTAATAAAATGCAGGATGTTACAGTAGCATGGCTGGAACAGAGAGAAAGATTTGCACCAGTTATATAATATAGCCATGACTAGTTCACAAAATGTACAGTTGTGGGCACCATAACTCAACATGGACAGAGTTACCTTAAAAGGAATGCAGCTCATATCTTCTGGAATGTTACCAGGACTGTGAGGTTTAAATCCCATGATTCTTTACTGCCCCTCTAATGTGTCCCTACTATCACCATGACTCCTTTCCAACAGTTTTTTCAAAATTAGACAAAGTATTTGGTGGCACAGTGGTGCAGCGGTAGTTGCTGCTTTACCAGCGCCAGAGATTCGGGTTTGATCCTGACTACGGGTGCTGTCTGCACAGAGTTGGTACATTCTCCCTGTGATCGTGTGGGTTTTCCCCAAGTGCTCCATTTTCTTCTGGGATGTGGGATTCTTCGCACATCCCAAAGATGTGCAGGTTTGTAGGTTAATTGGCATTTTTGAAGTGTAAATTTCCCTAGTTTATAGGACAGTGCTAGAGTACAGGGTGATCGCTGGTCAGCGTGGACTCGGTGGGCTGAAGTGCCTGTTTCCACACTGAATCTCTAAAATATTCACATTTGTATACATTTAATACTAGCTCATAAGTTGCAGTCAATGAAGAGTCTCTTTCTTTTGTCAAAAAATAATAATTTTGGTGAATAGGTGCTGAGAAAAGCCAGCCACATTCTAAACAGCGAGGCCATGTCTAACACTAAGTTGTTGACATCGTCCTAACTTGAAGGGTACAAGTTGGGGCCAGAAACATGGCGGCTCTTGTACTGTCTCAGTGCAATCCACTATTATTCCTATCTCTTGCACTGAAGTCTGATTGTGCTTATGTGTAGTTTGATTTTTACCATATTGTACATAGAAAAGGAATTTCACCGCAGCTATGTACATGTGTGACAATAAGGAGCCATTGACCAATTGAACCATAACTGGCATCAGATTAGTGAGTAATTGGGGCAGTAGGAGAATCCACTAACAACATTTAAGAAGCAAACCAGTCTCCAGAATACTTGAACCACACCCAACCCCACACCCAACCCCACTTACACACTTTAATAGAAAGATTAAACAAAAACTTACCGTTTGAAGTTTGATCTTTATTTTATGAGAAGTTGAAGTGAGGGATTACGTGAAGAGCCCACCAGCCCGCTTGCGAGTCAATCTTCAGAGCGACTGTATGAAGCCACAGACCAGTTGTATGGTCTTAAATTATAGAAAGATTAATGACCCTAGGCTTACCGGATGATCTTTATGAGAATCAGGGTTGGGAATGGAGGGCACGTAATCCCTCACTTCAACTCCTCATAAAATAAAGATCAAACTTCAAATGATAAGTTTTTGTTTAATCTGAGAGACTATGTGTGAAGCCTTCAAAGCTCTGTGGTTTCATGCAGAGTAACCCAATCTGTGTGTGAAACACTTAAACAGATAAACCATAAATGGTAGAAAAAACATGGGTTATTAACACCATGATGCTAACTTGCATACATGACTATTGCTCTTAATCGGACCACAGTCCCAATTGGCTTTGAGATAGACAATAACTCATACAACACTGTTCAGAATTCTATCTGCAACATCCAGGCATATTCAACCAAATTGTATAACTTCTGAAAGCGCACTATGTAAGCCTCCTGCTGTTGCAAGATGATGATAAAATGGACATATTCGTTCTATTGGCTGCTAATGAGCATCAGCAATCTCTTGAGAAAACTATTTAAATAACAATGAAGAAACAATCCTTCATCTCATGGGCACCAGCAAGCTCAGTGTACCTGTATAGCCATAATAACACCCCCAATCTCCGTCTGGTGGTATGCTGTCAACTCCAAATTATACGCAACCATGCCCGTTATTGCTTTATGAGATAAATTCCCATAACAAGCTACCCTCATGTCAGTTATGACCCAGAGAGACCGAGTAAAGACTGTGTTCTTTGTGCTGAAATCAGTTGCTAAAAGCATAATCAACTTAAAGGATACATACAGTAGATGAATATGTATAATAATTTACTGATATACATTGCACACTACTATGAGTCTAGGATTTTAGAGCAGTCATATAAAAGATACCTTATGCATAACGTTAGTGAACAGCTGGGTGAATTACCAATCATTTATGTCCTACTTATGAAACTATAGATAATGACAAAGCAGCACAAGCAGTGTCAATTGTGCTATAACATAATCGCTTTTCTAAGCCCAAACTGAAAGAAACACAAACTTCTGTTACTTCCGTTTAAAAGTAGCTCACATGTCTTGTTCACAAACTTCCCATACAATCGTGCAGACCTAGCTGCCCGAGAAAGGCTGCACCCAGCCGTCACTCATGACTTTGAGTAAATAGGAGCTTCTTTCAGCCGCCTTTATCATGGACACCCTGAATAGGCAAAGTTGGCACTATTAAATTTCATGTTGCCTCATCCTTAATATCATGAGGCATCTACTGATAAACCCCTGAGTCTTATCAGCTACAAAAGCATGTCATCTATAAACTCGATGACACCATGCCCTTTTGATCTGAGTAGGGCAGCATTAGCTTTGGAATCTTTGTAAATAGCTAGGCCTGAAGACAACCCTTAGGTAGAGCCTAAACCTTCCACCACTGGCGTTGTTATCAAAACACACCAGATAAATCTGTGCCTCACGTGTATAGATATGGGCAAAGTATGCATCTTCAAGATTGATAGAGACCCTAATTCTCTGAATCAGCTAAATTGCTGAAAGCCAATCATCCCAAATCTTAAAAACTGGGTAACCAAAGACATGATCAGGCTAGCCAAATCCTAACCTGATTTTGGCATGCTCTACGTTTCTGCAATCTTGAGAAATATCAGAAATATACCCCTCTTGTTCTTGAACAAAACTACTCATCATTTGTGAGATGTCTCTGATTCCATTTGGAACCATCGTTTCCTCTATTGACCGGACAAACGGACATTTTTGGCTTCTCTTGCCGCAGAAGATGCATGTCTATTATTCATTTATTTCGCTCATAACATATAATCAGAACCTTATGACTAGAGCTGAACCACAGCATCCACTTGATGTGGGATACGAGTTCCCTGTTTTACTCTCAACTGTCAGAGTCACCCCGAATCCTCAGCGTTCTTCCTCAGAGAGGAAAATAGCATAATGCAAGCCCTGAACCAGGAACTGCTCCGCAGTCCTCTGACTGAAACTACCTGTCTGGGGTCGCCAGTGTGCGCAACACAATCTCTTCAACCAGCCACTCAATCAGGAATACTGGTATCGAGAGCCTACAGATTATTATATATACATTTTTTATTCACAACATGAACCTGCAGGTCAAATAAAAAATGCTACATGCCAGACCGGCTTCCTGCTGATAGCTACCTATCCCAGAGAGGATGAAATTGTATATCCAACGGACTGGCAACTCCACTAACTGAGCAGAAAAATTAACATGTGTTGAGGGAAACTTCAACTACTTCACTCTACTGAGCAGCCTGATAACCTCAATCACAGATGGTTGAGGCAGTGCTCCCCTGGTCAATATAACCGATATGGCCAGCCAGTTCCAAGATGGTCTACCCTGAACTAGGGTAACCAAGCTGTTCCTACTTAGAACTTACAGAGGTTAGTATGCAAGGCACCCTGCCAATGTCTTTGCATCAATCTGATCTTCTCCAGTGACAGTGAAAAGGTACTAGACAGCCCATGCTGCCAAGTAAATCCAAACCCGGGCCAAACAGACTGCTCCATTTCGGGTTTTTACGGAGGTTAATGAAGAGACCTTACCTGCCAGCGTCTCTAAGCCCGGGTCGACCTGCTTGTTGGAGCTTCAGCGAAGTTCCATTGCAGACCCTGTCTGACCACATCTTCAGCCCCACCCTTGCCAAACAGCTCGTTTCCAGAGCTCAGAAGCGATACTGCTGTGCAAGGCATGCCTGCCAACATTCCTGAGCCGAATGGAACAGACCACTTCTTCGGCCTGCAGCTTCTTAGAGCCTTGCTGGAACTTTACCGTGCAGGCCATGCTACCAGTTTTATTCTTCAGCCAGGTTAGACAGGCTGCTCCTTTGGGCAGCTGTTCCTTCGAAGTCTCAGCGGGCTCACTGGACAGGTCACGCCTGCCATTACTGCAAGCCTGGTTCAACAAGCTGTTCTTGCGAGGCAAGCTAGTGACTCACGACTGCTCCTTTCCGGAGCTTCAATGGCGCTTCCTGCTCCTTGAATACAGGATGAAAAACCCGCTGGAATACTGGAGCTTTAACCACCTAGAAAGGTACTCCACCCTGCAGCCCACCTTAAATCCCCCCTGCAAGTCTTCAACTTGCTACATAAGTCCTCTCTGAAGAGATTACTATGCAGGCTGCAAGTTACTGGCCCTGTAAAAAATGAGCCATTTTGGGAATTATCTCATGCCTTATAGCATTTTTTATTTTTTTTTAATATCTTTTATTTATTAGAGGTACCTTAAGTTACATCAGTGTACATCCCATATATAGTATTACAATCATTGTACCCCTTAATTTTTTAAGGCTTTAGAAAAGAAAGAAAAAAAGAAAGAAATATCAACAGAGAAAGTAGAAGAGTGAAAAAGAGTTTGTGAAAGTGAAAAAGCGTGGCAGAGGGAAAGGGAAACCCTTGGGCGAAGAGTTAGAGAAAGGAGATTAAGAGATAGACCCTGAAGAGGAGAAAAAAAAAGGAAAAGAAAGTGAAGGAAAAAAGAAGAGCCAGTTACTTTATTATAAACATCTCGCAAAAGGAATCTACCAACTCGGACAGTTTTTCTTCCCCCTTTACTAAGACCCGACACTGGTTACTTTTTTGAGGTACTCTTGCACCTTATCCTTGTAGTAGATTTATAAATGCAGACCACGTCTTATAGAAAACAGTCTGATTTTCCTGCCAGTCGGAGTCTCATATCTTCCAAATGTAGTGTTTTGAACATAGCTGAAATCCACATATTAACTGTTGGTATAGGAGTATTTTTCCAGAATTTTAAGATGAGCTTTTTTCCAGTTATTAAGCCGGATTCAAATAGAGTCTTTTGAAACACATTTAATTCAGGGCTATCTTCCGATGTTCCAAAGATAATCCAATCTGCTTTTCGAGTCAGTTATATTTTAAATACTTTTGTGAAAATTTCAAACATTTCTGTCCAAATTTTTGAATTTTTGTACAAATGACAAATGAGTGCGCTATATTAGCTTCTTGACATTGACATTTATCATATATAGGTGAGACATTGGGAAAAAAGTTTACTTATTTTAGTTTTGAGTAGTATAATCTGTGTAAGATTTTAAATTGTATTAAGGTGTGTCTTACGTTTAATTGAACATTTGTGCACATTTAAATAAATATTCTTCCCACCTTTCTTTGGGAATTTTTATACTTAATTATTTTTCCCAGTCTCTCCTGATACCTTCTGTTGTTGGTATTTCTGCGTTTAGAATAATATTACTACATATATATATAATATATATATATATATATATATATTATATATATATATATATATATATATATATATATATATATATATATATGATATTAGGTGTTTGCTGATTCTGCCTTTATATTCATTACTTCTTCCAGTAAGTCTGGAGGCATATTGTGATAGTCTTGTGCATATTTTTTCAGATTGTCACAGATTTGGAAATATTTAAAATACTGATTGTTTTCCCAAATTGTATTTTAGTTGTAATTGTTTAAATGATAATAGTTTTTCCCTTTTCATACAAATTCCGAAGATTTAATTCCGGCTCTGTATAAATGCTTTATCTATAGTTGAAGGTTTAAACGAAGGGTTTTTTACTGATAGGAGATAAGAGAGATAAATGTCTTCATTTTAAATTGTGTTTTATTGGTTTCCAAATTCTAATTGTACTGTGTATAATTAGATTTTTGTTGTAATTTGTATTATTCATCGTCATTGGTGGAAGAAGGATTGCTCCAATATTGTAAGGAGATGCAGTCCTCTTTCTCCATAATAGTCCAATCCAGTTGCTGGGGAGAGTTATCCCAGCAATTGGATTATGTTTCTAATATTTACAGACCAGCAGTAATACATAAAGTTGGGGAGTGCTAATCCCCCTACTACTTTGGGTTTATTCAGATGAGCTCTTTGTATTCTGTGGGATTTATAAACACAAATAAAATTTGTGATATCTAAGTCCTGTTTTTTTTTAACTTTTTGGGTAAGTATATTGGAATAGATTGGAACAGATATAAGATTTGAGGTAGAAAAATCATTTTTATGGCATTTATTCGGCCTACTAAGGAAGCGTTTTGCAAAATGTAATCAAGTTATATAGTTTCTTAAGTAGATGGTTATAATTTGCGTCAAACATGTCTTGATATCTTCTAGTAATTTCGATACCCAAGTATTTAAAAAATTTTTCCATAGCTAATTTTGAAAGGAAACTGTAAAAGATTGTTGCAGTCTTTCGGTTTTATTGACATGATTTCACTTTTATTCCAATTTATTCTATATCCTGAATATTTTGTTTTATATCCATGGATATTCGGATGAGTTCTAATTCTTTCCGCTAGGGGTTCAATTATGAGAGCAAATAACAACGGTGATAGTGAACATCCTTATCTATTACCCCTCGACAATTGAAATTTCGTAGATAAATTATTGTTTGTTAATATTCTGCCTGTTGGCTTATTATATAGCAATTTAATCCATAGAATGAAATTCTCACCCAGTTTGAAATTTTTCCAATACCCTGACCATATAATCCCGTTCGACCTGATCGAATGCTTTCTCTGCATCCAACGATATGATTGCTAGTTTTTGATCTTCCGTTTGGTGTGAATGCATTATATTGAGCAGCCATCTGAAAATTATAAATTATGTCTCTTAGGGATAAACCCCGTTTGATCCGGATGTATTAATTTACTAGCATATTTACTTAGCCTTCTAGCTAGTATTTTCGCTTAATATTTTTTGATCTGTGTTTAACAACGCAATAGCTCTATATGATCCAGGTTCTTCACAATTCTTTATCTTTCTTACGTATTAGTGTGATCGTGGATTCTGCCAGTGTTTCAGGTAGTATTTGTTCTTTTGAAGGCATAAGTATACATTTTCTGTAGGAGAGGTGTAAATATGTCATAATAACTTTTATAGAATTCATTACTAAATCCGTCGGGACTGGTGTGTTTTCCATTGTTTAATAAGATTATTGTTTTCTTCTATTTCCTTATTTGAGATTTTGTGCTCCCAATTCTTCTTGTTCCTGCAACTCTAGTATAGGAAGGTTACAATTATCCAAGAACTCTGTAACTTTGTTGGTGTCCGTTAACGTTTTAGATGTATACAGATTCTCGTAAAATTGTGCATCTATTTTATTAATATCATTCGGCAAGGTCAATACTTCCCTTTGTCTGATTTAATCTTTGAAATTGTGTGATCCTTTTCTCTTTTTTTTTTAACTGACGTGCCAGACGTTTATGTGGGGTTATCCTCAAATTCAAAATGTTCTGTCTTGTAATTTGTAATAATTTTATGACTGTCTCTGATAATAATTTATTTAATTTATTTGTCAGTATTATTATTCTATTATGTTTTATCCGTAGTGGGGGGTCTTTAGCGTTTTCTATGTCCAGTTGTCTAATTTTCTTCTTCTGTCTTTGTTCGTTCTTATTTTCCTTATTTTGAAAAGCTTGATATGAAATTATAACGCCTCGAATAAATGTCTTAAAAGATTCCCATAATAGTGTAGGTGATATGTCCGGCGTATCATTTATTTCGAAAAAAAAGGTCCATTTGCTGTTTTAAATTATAATACTCCCTTGCGGGTCTTTTAAAATTTTGAGGATTGTACCTCCAAAACAGTTTGTTCTTAGTCATTCCTTCCATTTTTAGAAAAAAAGTTATTGGGGAGTGATCTGAAATCGTATTTGTGTGCTATTTTGGTTTAGAAGTGTGGGTATTAGTTTTGTATCCACCAGGAAAAAATCTACAGTGAATATGTGTTGTGCACCATTGAATAGAACGAGTAATCCCCTGCCGGTCGGATTTGCAATCCTCCAGACATCTGTTATGTTTGTGTTTTTTATAAATGTGTTTAGAAGTTCGCTAGTTTTGGATTTTGTAATATCTCTCTGTTTTTGATTAGATTTATCTAAGTAAAGGTCTAAATTATGACATTCTGGTAGTTAATATTCTGCAATTATATTCAAGATTTTATTGAAAAAATGTGGGTTGTCAAAGTTGGGTGCGTATATGTTTACCAAGGTAATTGAGGTAGCATGGATCTCCCCGTAACTATCAAATATCTCCTGTCCTTATCTGTTAAGGTAGTTTTGGGTTTTAAATGGAATGCCTTTGCAAATAATAATAGACGTTCCTCTAGATTTCGACCATGTATGACGAGTGAAAAGTTTGTCCTATCCAGTTTGCCCTCAATCTAACATAATTAACATAGAATTCTGATCTTGAAGTTTTAAGATGCATTTCTTCTAAGAAAGAAATATCTGTGTTGTATGCTTTCAGCTCAGCTAGAATCTTACCCTTTTAATGCGTTCGTTAACACCCCTATCATTCCAACTACAAAATGAGATTCCTCCAGTTTATTTTGGTTATCGTCTTGCATTTTGAATAGATTTAATACCTGTGTGTCTTGAGGTGTATCCGTACCTCAGGTCTTTAGATATAGGGGGATCATTTACCCTTATAAAGTTCAATTAGTAGATTCCTTTGCGATTGTCCTTGAATAAAAAAAACACACATGTGAACTAAATGTGGTAATAATAAAAAAAAAAACGAGTACAAGTGAAAATACAGTTCCGGAGGTGTGCTTGTCGGCACTGTGACAAGTGACCCATTGTAGGTGGGAGAAAGCATTTTATCGACTTCCGCTGAGTCGATATAAAACAAACAAATAGCTCCGTTCCCTCGATTAATCATAACATACTGTAGCGGGACCAGTTTCAAAATCAGATGTATTATAGTACCCAATTTACAGTATATATTATATCCATTTCCTCAATATTTCCGGATATAACTATCATTTTTATCTACTAAGTGTTAAGCGTATATTTTAACCTCGGAAATCATCAACTGTTGGTTGAAGGGGTTAACCTATTTCTGGCTCCTGGAGCTAAACCAGGAGCCCCCTCTGCCCCTCACGCCCCAGTTATCTATCTACTTGAGAATTATTAAGTTAAATTATAAATGTTAATTGTAAACCACCCTTTCTACATTTTGATTAGCATTCAATTACTTATTTCTATGTTAATATTCTATGTTAATATTGTTTAAAAATGTTAATTCTATACCATTTAGGTTATTCATTAGATCTCATATACAACAGTAATTGCTAAGCCCACAGTCTGTTGTTGAGCTCTTCATTTCGGTGGTTTATCTTTTTCCCACTTCCATTGGAGCAGAGTATGTCCTTGAGTTAGCATTCCGCCGATAAGAGTCTAGACAAAGTTCCTTCTTCTGGCAGCACGCCACCATTCTGGGTGCAATAGTAAAGAGAGAGAGTATACATAATGTCCAACTTTCCAGCTTAGTCCTTCTGTTCCACGATGGTTAGTGCCATATTTGTATGCCTCCTCGGGATTTGTGAACGATTTTTGCTTGTTCCTTGTAGGAAATACGCATTCTAGCTGGCAAGTAAACACCATATCTAACCTCATTATGTCCTTGAAGAGCCTGCTTTGCCCTAGAGAACTGATTTCGCTTTTGGCATAATTTCATAGGGATAGTCCCTGAAAATTTTAAAAGTTGTTACAACACCAAACTTCAGAGGCACTCCATATTTGGATATTCCTCATAACCTCTTCCACGTCAGAAAATGTCCCTGAAATTTACAATAATCTGTCGTGTACGTTCTGAGCCATCCTGACATTTTTGTTTTAAATCTGGGAACTCGGTGTGCCACTTCAATTTTTTGGTAGGTTAGGGAGCTTAAGAGCTTCTTTAATTAAGCCCGCAGCGAACTCGCGAATGTTTATCCCTCTCGGCTCCCTCATTTTCTTCATCTCCTCCACCATTCTTGCCATCTATTCCTCCATCTCGTGCATTGATGACATACAGGTTGAGACAGTGTCCAGCACAGTGCCGAACCTCTTCATGGTGTCTTCTTCAACCTTATCAATTCTCTCTGATAGTTCATCTCACACATCGTCAATTCATTTATTAATAGTGCCAATCGAATCCTTCACAGACTCAATAACATTCTGATTACAAGCAGTCATATTTAGCGTCAGCTTTTCTACTGAAAAGCTTACTGAAAGCTTTAATTCTTCAAATTCTTTGTCCTTGGCCAAAATCTGTCATATCTTGTAGCCATGTTGTAAAGGCATCTTTTCTTCAGAAGCCACTTAAAAAATAAGTTCTTCAGGCTTCGTCTGGATTCCCCGGGAGTGTTTTGTAACTGCTCTCTGAGTGCTCTTGCCAGGAGAAGAATTTTTCATTTAAAATGCTTTATTGAGCCTGTTAAATAAATTTATAATAAAAGTGCTTACTGAATTCTGTTGATGTCATCAGCTCGACGTCCAGAGGCTCAGTAAAGTTTTTTTTAAATTGGTCCCGACCAGTAGACCCGATGTTGTTAAACGTGAAAAATCGCGATGTGCACGTCTGTATTGGAACATGACGCCACCAGAAACGTGCCTTATAGCATTTTGTGAAGGCAATAGCCCAACTGAGTCATTACAGAGAAGTGATAAATGCAATTTCCTGCACTTTCCGAAAGTTGAGACCCATCTACTGACTTGCAAAAGGGCGTAATGGACTCCAGAGCAGTTTGGACTTGTGAACCTAATTTTGTTGCCTAATATCACCACTGGGACCAATGATGAAATTGACGTATGGAAACATCCAAAAGTCTGGCAGCTTATCTAGATTGGCATATTTCCCGATTACTTTAGCCAGATCTTACTCTAGTGAATCTCATGTATCCCCAAAGGGATGACAAATATGTGACAAGAGCCGTAGCTCCTTCATATGATTAAAAATGAAACATATCCCGCATTAGTTCAGGGATTCGATTTCCTTATCGATATCCACATAGTTGGAGTCACCTATGCAAGAATCTCCAACGCTCTCCCCTTTCTGCTAGGGAAGTATCATAACGCAACCCTGAGCCAGGTATTGCTTCCCATCTTCTGAGCGGGAGATATTAATAACGCAACCCTGAACCAGGTGTGTGCATGCCACAGCATCGGACTGACACAGCCTGTAAATGTCTCCTGTTTTGCATTTCATTTATTAAATCATGGGATTCAGATATCCTGTTAATATCCCAGAATCGGATCACCTCGATACACCCTTCATCAGAGTGAGAGGAAATACTGCAACCTGGTCAGGTGTTGCCACAGGCAATTGCTGGAGCTGCCTGTTAATGCCTTGGTGCACAGGAGTATATTGTATATTGTTTGTTTGTTTATTTATTTATTTATTTATTTACTTACTTACTTACTAGCCAGGTTGCGGCCTGATAGTGACTCCGAGTCCTTGCTCCCATCTGGAGCCTCAACCGAGTTTCTTTTGGGAGGAAATAGAAACGCAATCCTGAACCAGGTGTTACCCTCCTCTGGGCCTCTAGCTGACTCCCTTTCGGAGCTCTAATCTGTACAGGCATTGCCCGTCCAGATGCTCCGAACAGCCGCCTGCTCCAGTGGAGTCCCATTGTCCCGGTTGAGTCGGGCAGCGCTATTTCTTTTAAAATCGCCAGCTCCTGCTGAGCCTTCGTGACATTATCCTCAGACTTCTTACAGAGCCTGTACAGCGATTGCGTGTCCGGCCCTTAGCGACAGCTGTAGTTTTTAAAACCGCCAGCTCCACGGAGCCATTACAGGCGCTTAGCCGGTTGCTGCTATTTTTGGAACGCCAAGCTCCCGCGGAGCGTACACAGCGTTCAGCTATCCCGGCCGTGCTGGCCTCTGCTATTTTTATCCGACTCCACGCGGCACGGCAGCTGCACAGCGACTGTGCCAGCTTCTCTGGGCGCCGCTGCCCCTCTTTTCGAGAGCAGCAGCGGCCCATTCCTGAAAGAAATCTCATTCTCTTATCTGTCGGGAGCAGTTTCAAACTGCTCCGATTCTCGCACCATGCGCCAACTTATTGCGCACATGTGGGCTGGCGGGCTCTTCAAATAGTCACTCGACAGTGACTTCGATATAAAATTCAATTTTGTTCCATCCACAAGCACCCTGCCACCGAGGGAAGAATAAACAAAGGAGCAGGCACATGGGAACACAATGCCCTACAGATTTTCTCTAGGCGCACACAGCTTCCCAATTTTACAGAAGAATAACAAAATACGTTCATAAGCTCTGGAGGAGCAGGGGGGGGGGGAAAAAATTAGGCACATTCGGCCATCAAGTCTACTCCACCATTCAATATGGCTGATCTATCTTTCTTCAAACCCATTCTGCTGCCTTCCGACATATAACACCCCTGGGACACTTACTAATCAGAAACAACTAAATCCACCTTAAAAAAAGATCAATCAAAAATGGGGCCTCACGTTCGAGCTCGTCTGTGGTAATGAACTCCATAGTTCACCACACTCTGACTGTAAGAAAATTCCTCGCATTCGTTTTCTAAGGGTTCATAACTAAGTTATGAATTTATTGAACTTTTCATGGGTGACTTTTATCTCTGCAGACCATGAATACTGAAAAAGGGTTCCGAAACAAAACATCGCATGTTCCTACGTTTCTTCTGAGGGCATGCTGCCTGACAGCTGAGTTACTCTAGCTTTTTGCGCCATTTTTTTGTAAATTACATTACGGAGTCTTGCTTCTACATCCCCAGGAATAATTCTCTCTGACCCTATTATCAAAGCTCTCTCTTTTTCCCTCATATCTTGATCTGCTATCACTTGAACCTAGCCAAAATTATATGTTATCTTGCAATGCTCTACATATGGTAAACTCCTCATCAGAAGAGCCTATGTGGTATTCCATTGTTCATCCCACCATCACAAGATGCCTGGTGAAACTGTGTACTTCAGAATTTCAGCCGTAAATCATTGACAAAACAATTCATGATCCTTGAGAAGAAACGACAGCGTATGCAGCTCATGCATGCTTTTTACAATTTGTATGCATAGTTTGTTTTGTCGGAGGGTTTTCTATTTTAATTGAGTAAGGGCTCAGTACATTCAATCACAGACACTGGTACTCATTCAATATTGATGAAAGGAAATGAAACTTTCTGCGAATTGAAGTTGTTTTCTGTAATTATGAGAGATGCAATTGACCTTTACAATTTGTTTCAGTAAAATTCAAAAGCCGTTTGTTGATATATCTGTGAGTAGGGAAGAAAACAAACTAAATCGGTCCCCTTGCACTTCAAAGAATCTGTTCCAGCCTGAAGTCACGGATTTCATGATATTTTGAGTGCCCTTATTTTGAGCGGGGCCATAGATTCCATACTGTTGCAATGCAGAAAGGAACCAAAGAAGGGTTTCGACCCGAAACGTCGCCTATCTTCCTTTGCTCCTTAGATGCTACTGCACCCGCCTGATGTCGTTCGCCAGGCTCAGGCCTTTGTGTACCCACGCTGACTGTCTGCTGACCACACAAGAACTTCCAGCTGACTGTAGTTCCACTTGATCCACCCCAGGCCTTGGAAATTCTTTTTTTTTTCAAATTAGGGGCAACACAAAGACTCGGGTTCAATCTGACTACGGGTGCTGTCTGTGCTAAGCACGTTCTCCCTGTGACCACGTGGGTTTTCTCGGGAGTGCTCCCGTTTCCTTCCACATTCAAGAGACATGCGAGTCAGCAGAGGATATTGGCTTCTGTATAAAGGTCCCAGGACAATGTGTTGCAGGATAGAACTTGTATAGGGCAATCGTGCTCCGTTGCAGACTCGGTGGCCAAAGGCTCTATTTCCTGCTGTTCTCCAAAATTAAAACTAAAACTAAATTCATATCCACTTCTATTTTGAATGGCAAGTTGAGTCTATCACCTATTACTGCTTTCTAACAGCCAAATTGTAGCCCATAGCCTTGATAAATAATTAAGCTTAAATCTCTTTTCCTTTGTGACAATCAGTCTCTGGCTTTGACAATGGGAACACTCACCACATACTCTCGCCAGAGTTAACTCTTTGGACTTTGTATCCAATGACATGCTGAGTTTATATGTGAATTGGCCTTGTAAACGTGCCCCAGTGCGTAGGGAGTGGATGTGAAAGTGGGATAATAGAAACTAGTGGTTTAAATGGGTGGATCGATGGTTGGTGTGGACCTGGTGGTCAAAGGAGCCTGTTTTTTAATCAATCAATGCCTTTGTTAGCTCACCTTTAAATCTCATCAGTTATAGAGGGAACATTCAAAGCTTCTCCAATCCATCCAAGTATATAAAGTTCTAAATAACATGAATCAATCTTGGCAAATTTCTCTGCACTCTCCCTGAATCTTTCTTAGAGACGCTGCTGATTGATTGAATTGATTGAAAAGACACGCATGGAAACAGCCCTTCGGCCCACCAACTCACACTGAACATCAATTATAGGCAGACAATAAATGCTGAGTAAACTCATTGGGTCAGGCAGCATATCTGAGAAAAGGACTGGAGTTGACGTTTTCGGATCAAGACACTTCCTGACCCGCATTTTTTGTCGACCTTTAGGATTTAAACCATCACTGCGGTTCTTTTCCTACACTGTACACAATACCTGTTTCCACTAGTCGTTATCCCACTTTCTCATAACTCTGTACCAACCAGGGAATTACAGAGACCAATTAACCCTCAAACCCGCCCGTCTTTGCGGATATGGAGGAACTGAAGCACCCAGATGAAACCCAGTGAACTCACCACTCACAGGTAGAACGTGCAACTCCCCACAGTCCAGCAGCTGAGTCAGATCGAACCCGGGTCTCTATCACCATGTGGCAGCAGCTCTTACCTGCTGTGTCAAATTGTAGTATTTTTAACATTAAAATAAAGAAAATTATAACTCAAAGCAAAATACAAAACTGTACATTCAGTATATAAAGGTTTTATCGCAAGTTGACTTTTTCACTGCTTTTACTTATAAAAGTAAAAGATGTAGACAATTTTTATTTATCATTTGAAAATGGCTTGAGTCCTAAAATACCTGCTAGGCTGTGGTGAAGGCAGAGGCAATAGGAGCATTTAAGATCTTTTGGATCGCACATTGATATGCAGGGAATGAGGGATATGTGTCATGTGCAGTCAGAGAAGATCAGTATAATCTTGAAAGTATCCATTATGATGGAGTAACACGAGGGTCATGCACAGCTCTGGATAAAATGATAGGTGATGTTTTCGGGTCGTGATCCTTCTTCAGACTGAAGAAGGTATATGAAGGGTCCCGACTAGAAAACTTCACTATCCATTATGTGTCTACTTTGGTATAAACCAGCAACTGTAGTATATTTGTTTCTACATCTATAACTTGTCATCATGTTTTAGCATAGACATAGTGAGGCCAAGGGCTGTTCCGTGCTGTACTGTTTCTATTTCATAACGACCAGTAACCTGTTGAATTTTAAATCTGCTTTCTCAATTGCCTAGTAACTTCCCAATGTAATGTGTCAAACTCCCCTGTCCCCAGTGTAGGATTGTCCTCTATTTACGTTGCATTTCATTCCTACTGAAATAGACCACTGCAGATTTTTACTGAATTAAATCCACCTGCTACGTGTCAGTTAATTGCACCACTATTCTACATCCTCTCTGAATGTCCATTACTCTCCCACCTTCCAAGTCACGTCATAGGTCACCTGTGATAGGAACAGAAATAGTCATTCGCCCATCAAGTAGCTCCTCCTTCATTCATGTCTGATCCAACCTTTCCCTCCTAACCCCATTCTCCTGCCCTCCCGCAAACCCCTACACCTGTCTAATCAAAAATACATCATATCTTCCTAAAAAATATCGTTGACTAGGCCTCCACAGCCTTCTGTGACGAAGATTCCATAGATTCTCACCCTCTGACGAAAGAAATTTCCTCCTCATCTCCTCCTAAAATCTCGGGAAGGCATGTTGTGACATCTAGTCCTATACTCTCCCCACTGTGGATACATCCTCTCCACATCCATCTATCCAAGCCTTCCAAGTCCTTGTGGTTTCTGGAAATTATGGAAATAGTGCCCTGTCAGCAGGAATTTAAATCAATTCTAATATTTAAAAAAAGCAAGAAGGAACACCCACTGTATACGTCCCTCTCGTTCAATAAACCCCACTCCCACCACCCCTCATTCCGTCCGCTTACAAATTCTATCCACGATTCTCCTTCCGTTTTATTCAAATGGCTTTAGTCTTGAAAACAACCTAATATATTTCACTTCATCAAATGCTTCATTGACCCTCTCTATTTATACTTCACAAAAATCTCTCCTTAGTTACACACAATTACCCGTTAACAATTCAATCTGAACTTTCCCTAATCAAATCTGCACTTTCCATAATGATAGCCAATTATTCATGATCATTGTTCCAAAGTTACCCCACCGCCAAAAGATACTGATGCCTACGTTTCTGTTTCTTCTCGCAACTTTTCTTAGCAGGATGACAAATTTGCAATTTTCCTGTCCTGGG